>LDUD01000057.1:66102-112155 GCA_012184295.1 Dactylella cylindrospora
TGACCGAGCACGGCTAAAGCTCTATGATTGGGGAAAAGGGACTGCGGAGTGGGCCTTACGCGGCGGACTCTTGTATAAGAGGCGATGGTATCCGATTGCCACCAGGAACGAGTCTTGGGTGTTTGGGCTATGCGAAGCTCGGGTTTATATGATTCACTCGATATTCTGCTCTTCTACCTCTTCCCCAAAGAAGCGTCAAACCGTAGGACAACTCAGAACTATAAGAGAGAAAAAAGAAGGCCGTCTAAAGCTAGAAGGAAAATTGGATAGCACCAGAAGGAAGAGAAAACTAACGGGTACCTCGGGGGTTTTGTAGCTCGCGAGCTGGCCCTTTGATATCATCTCCGCTCCAAGCTCCGGCGTGGCAGCTTTTTTTGGTTATCCATACCTCCCATATTCATTCTTCCACCGTGCCCTAAACCTACATTGCTTGAATTCTCCTGCTACACCTGTTACATGATCCAATACACACGCCCCTAGGCATATCCACCAGGACAAAAAGTACCTCATCATCTTGCAGAAGGAGGAGCCTGGATTTACAGGGGAACACAGTACTCGAGAGACAAAAACAATGTGGTAATAGCTATTCTTGTATGGGTCCGCATCTGAACATTTTTTTTTTTTTCAATGAGGGATTTCTTTGCAACACCTATTAGAAATTTAGAAGCACCTCCCCATCCAACATGAAATGCTTTTTCTTTTCTTGTCTCTCCCAGCCGTACACAAGCTCCATTCGATACGCGCTAGCAAGGTCACTTCTTTTCTTGATATTGGTGTCGAGAAATCCTATTCCTGCTAATGATCACTGCCACAGCACTATCAGCAGAAAGAGAGCGAATTATCCGCTTCAGAGAAATAGGTTACTTTTTGCCGAAAAAGTTGGTGTGCGAGAGAAAACAAGAAAATCGAGAGGGCTTGATGGTCTCCAGTTTTTATGCTACCAGCTCGCCTTGGATATCTGGGGCAGGAGATTGTCAGGTTGGCAGGATACCTCGAGCTCCAGCCGCTATATGCTGCATGTTATACCCAGATATCACAAGCGTCGATTGCTGAGAAATATCGATATTGAGATCTCCAAGAGTGCCCCCGGAAATATGGTTTCTTTTGCAGCTGACATTACTAGACTCTATTAACACCAATGCTCAATTTATCCGATGCCCTTCTTTTTCTCTGCCAGCGGAATACCTGGCTTCCTGCAGATTACCATGCATTGTAGCTTCCATCCCTTCGATGCAGCTCTTTCTGCAAAAGCTGGGAGATGTTACCCACCCCTCCATCTCAAGTTTAAGCCTATGCTAGCGAACAACCAAGGTCATGTTGCACAAAGAATGTGTGTTTTATTCGAGGCGAGCAAGCGAGGTGTGTCGGCGAGAGCTGATACGAACCTTTTGCATATGCTCTAGCCTGGTAGTTAACAAGATTTGAAAGAAACAAGTAATTTGATACTGCAATTTCAGCGGCATCAATTGAAGCCCTCGGTATACATGCTTTCGGAGATATTTTTTGTTTTTTTGTGGAATATCAGCAAGGCTATTGGCTTCGATAGCGAGTTCCTTGCATATGCACAGCATGTGTGACCAAACCGTGCATATCCAGGTTTCCTTTTGTTACGACTGGAAAACGTTATCACCACGGCTGGCGGCAATGATTTGAGGACCAATGCAATACGCATTGGCCTTTTAGGCTGTGATGTAGATAGTTGCAAGTAAATGGCTAGTTCAATCCTCGACCTCAATCGTCTGTAGATGGGGTTAATATTCAGTTCTCAGTCAGCCATATGACTAAACATGTTAACACACCCGAATTAAGGAGCTGTATGTCTGGAATGGGGCTGCCGGCTGGCCCGCTTACACAACTCAGGTGCACCACATCCTTACAACTAAAATTTTTCACAGCACATGCACAGCAGCCCATTCCATCCGTTCAAAAATGTAACCGCCTAAGCAATATTCCGGATAAAAGGTGCCGATACCAACGCTGTACCTTGCCCTCCACAATAAAATCCAAATCTCTCGAGACCGTTTGCCACATCTAATCGTGGCTGAATATTAATTCTGTGCGCGTGACTATCTTTTTGGTAGGTGGGCTTAGATTGACCACTTGTTGCAAATTGGTCTCAACACAAATATTCTTCAGTGATCATGAGCGAAGCTTGCAGTCGAGGTAGCATACGCAATGAGATTGAACGAGTCCACCGCTATAATATCAAACAAGCTAGTTCTAGTCCCGTATGAGGTGAGAAGATTATAGTTACAGCACATAAAATATGCAAAACCCTAGAGTGCGACTTCCTAACATTGGATACTTGATCATAGGCGTCCCACGTCGAAACATATTCAGAATGGATGTCTAGCGAGGTAAGAAATATCTCGTTCCTCCACGCATAGAGTAGTTCTTCTAGTTTTTCTAAGATGTAATACCAGTCCCTCCGTGAAGCTACAGCCTCAGAAAGACTCTCCCTCCCCGAAGAATACGCCATGCAAAAATCATGGCGTGAGGACTTTGACAAGCTCACATTCATACTATCGCTCCCTTCTCCACGGATACTGTCATATCAAGGTTCCGACAGCTTGAGTGGAGGGCTTGCGGTAGTGGAAAGATCCGATGATGCACCTCATCTGTTGGTTGGCGATATTAATTTATTTTTGAGCGACGATGACGAGGACGACGAAGAAGCGTCCGAACCTAGTGAGGTTACAAGGAAGGGGATTATAGGGGAGGTGGAGCTAATGATTGCTCGAATCGACTATCAAGGGCAGGGGTTCGGCAAAATTGCAATCGCGATATTTATAATCTACATCCTGCGGCAGAAGCAGGAGATCATATCCCAGGACAAAGCTTTTAAAGATCAGAGATATTTAAAGCACCTCAGGGTTAAGATTGGCAAGGAAAATGAGAGAAGCTTGGGGTTGTTCCAAAAATTGGGATTCAAGAAGTGTACAGACACGCCAAATTACTTTGGAGAATGGGAGTTGAGGTTGGAAATTCAAAACCAAGAAGTGGTGGAGGAAAGTATGAGACAAGTTCTACGAAGCAGCGATGTTCAATGGATGGAAGAGGTGGAATATAGGAGGATGGCTCCTGGTAATCCAGCTGCGGCAATCTAGTTCAAAGAGAATACTTGTGGATCTAAGGTTTTAATAAATCGTTCTAGTCTTACTTTCGATAAACCGCAGTTTTTCCACATTATCAATCGTCTTCATTCGTGCGATATCATTATCTCACATTCCATGCATCGGTCGACATTATATATATATACAATGAAGTAATACGTTTCGGATCCTCCCGTGGAAAAAAAAAGAAAAAAAAAAAGAAAAAACTCCATATCTCTGCGAATGGAATAGATTCAGATGAATTTCAAAATGATTATCGGATGAAAAGGGAATGCTGCAAACAAGAAGATAGAAACTATGAAAACATGACCAAAATTTCATCGTTTATTTCTTCTTTGCTGGGACATCGGAGATGGTCAAACCTGGATCGCCCGAATACTGTCAGTATATAATGTCCTCCAGACACTCCATGAGATCTATCTCCACATATAATCCAACGTACCAGGTGGTAAGCTCTGCTTTAACTTCTCGGCCTTTTCAGAGTCCTTGAGGGTGAGGGTGTAGAGGTGTCTCTTGCATCGGACCTTGAACTTTGTCTGGGTTCCGGTCTTCTTTATTCTGGCAGCTATATTGTTTCGCAAGTCAAGTCAGTCGGGCTATTCGGAGACAAATAGAGATCATAATGCCGTTCAATTATTGAATTAGCTCGACGTAGAATGTATCGTACCCTTAGCATCCTTGCGGCGTGCGAGCTCAATGAAGAGCTAGATAATCAGAGAAACGGTCAGCATAACAGCCTCTAATTGATAATTCGAGTATCCTGGGTATCGGACTGGCGAACCTTGATGTCGTTGATAGGGCGTGGCATTTTGGTAGAGTATGAGATTGAGGGTTGATTTGATTGATGGTCTGAAGCTTTCTTTCGATACCAATTTGTCTAGAATCTCAAATCGAGTTGTTTGGTCCCAAAATTTGTTTGAGGGGGATCCAATGCCAAGAAAAGTTTGTGTATGGCGGAAGGTCTAAGCCCGATTAGGCGAGGTTGAGGGCTACAACCCTTCCTAACAAACGCCGGGCAACTACGAATCGGCGGCGGAGTTTATGAACATGCGAAACATATTAGACTTTTACTGGGCTCTATATCTTAAGAAACTAAAGGGGTTTCTATTGTTGACGGTTATCGTCGTTCAGAAGGACGTTATATTATGAAAATCCATATGCTTCCCATAAAGAACCCGTAGACGAAACGGAACAAAAAAACGGTAGAAGACGTTTGATAAAATATACATAGTGCAAGAGGATATATAGAGGTAGAGGGAGGAAAGCGTCGTAGATTACGAGGGCAAAAGAGGAAAAGAGTTATATGAAAATAAAAACGCCAGCCATGTCTTGATTGATTTAGTGACCTGCCCTTCTCGATTCAGCGATAACTCTGGTCAATTCATCGACCTTTCTCTTTGCACGACCGAAGGTTCCGAGCTATCATATATGTTAGCATTTGAGGCCCTGGAATGCTGAATTTTGACCTGTAGACGAACCCTCTTCTTTGCGAGCTTTCTGGCACGCTTGTCCTTGCTGTTTCTGATCAATTCGATAACTCTCTTCTCATATGGAGCGAGACTGTGGAAGTTATCACCAATTAGCTTTTGTTCTTGCACAATCCAGCATGATATCCTCAGTAGCCCGCAAAATTCTCCCATAATCGAATCCACTGAAATCACATCGTTCCCCGCATTCCACGGCCATTGTTTGCACTCTTTTGCACGCCGACCCCCACCAATAATACAGCTACTCGAAGGGTAGAGTTTCTCCTTACCCAGCAACCTCCTTGACGATTTCCCTGACGAACAAAGTACGTTTCGAGGACTTTCCCTTCGTTCGGGAGATTCTGGACTTTGGGTCACGAGGAGTGACCTTGTATCCCTTGTTGAGACCGATGGCAAGACCTGCAGATTGACACAAACTCCATCAGAACCCGAACCTGTAATTGAACCGTAATTTATCGTAAGAGATCAAGCGTACCGGTAGCTTCCTTAGCCATTGTTAATGATGTATATGAGGTCGGAGGAGGGTAGAGGTTGTCGATAAGAATCGGTTGATGAGATGGTCGTTAATGTTCGATGGTGAAGTTTGCAAAGATGTTCAGGCACACAAAACTGAAGAAATTGGTTTCTGCTGGCTGGCTTGGCATCGAAATTCGAAAATTATTTCAAACGCTGCAATTTTTTTGTGCGTCTCATGCCCTACCAAACCTAATCCGGTAATCATAGATTGTCAAACATTTCGAAAATTTCAACTTCAAGAGCAACGCATTTCTGCTCGACGATTTTCTTCGAGGCAGGATTAGAGCTACTCGACTAAACCTCCATCCTCCTTCCTTCTTCTCTATAGATACTCCACTTTCGACACATCTAAATCATGACTTCTCGAATAGTAGTCTTGATATCAGGCTCTGGCAGCAACCTGCAAGCTCTCATTGATGCTGCGTCCACTCCTTCTCTTCCATCGGCTCGCATAGTCCATGTCATTTCGAATCGCAAAGCTGCATATGGCTTAACCCGAGCAGCTAACGCATCTCCGTCTATTCCTACTTCGTACCATGGGTTTCCGCCATACAAGACTTCTCACCCATCCAACCCTCGAGGAGCATACGATGCCGATCTTGCAAAGTTAATATTAAACTTACCAGAGGATCAATACCCTGATCTGATAGTATGTGCAGGATGGATGCATATATTATCGACAGCATTCCTGGAACCGATAGATAATGCTGGAATCCCAATAATAAATTTACATCCTGCTCTGCCTGGTGCATTTGATGGTGCCGGTGCAATTGGGAGGGCATGGCAGGCATTTCAGGACGGAGAAATCGAGGAAACAGGTGTTATGATACACTATGTCATAAAAGAGGTGGATAGAGGGGAGCCAATCGTTGTTAAGAAGGTGCCGATAAAGAAGGGAGAATCCGAAGACGAGCTTACGGCCAGAATACATGATATCGAGCATGTTGCCATTGTGGAAGGCGCAAAATTGGCGCTGGAGAAGAAGACAAGCAGCGCATAGTTGAGGCTTATAGATGGGACTGGTAGGAGGCTTTTGAGAGGATTGGGATAGTTTAGGAAAGGAACTTGTGGATTCTTTCCCTGGAACTTGAATCTGTACATATCTACTCTAGAGGATACATTTCGTATCTCTTGACATAAAAGCTAGTGATCTCGAATAGATGCACAAAATCGATTAGCATGGCTCATCGTATTCTAGTTTCGAAAATATACCCTGTGCGTGGACACTTTAAGAAGGTTTATATTATCGGCTAATTTCTTAACAGTTGATAGCTGGAGACCTATAACCGCAAGAAAAATATATTCGTTCTGTTGAGTAAACGTTAGATGCAAGTGAACGTTACATGTGAGGATAAGTATAACAATTCTACATAACCAAATGTCTAGTTTCCTGAGCTACAGCATATGCATGAGGTCAAAATCTTCTGTCGCTCCCCAAGTGTCCTCGCTAATCCAAGTGGGTCCCGTACCCTTGCCCGACAACTCTAGTTACCCACACCAGACCAAATACAGCTTCGAACCCCCAACCAGCCACTTTTGACCGAAAATTTTTCAATTTTTGGCCGGTTATATACCACCAACTTACACATAGCTTTCATGTACGACCATAGAATAAAGTCAGCTGGGTATCCCGTCCGCTCTGCCTTACATAAGCTTTATATCGATGGGCCAGTAGTGTGGTCGGTGACGACACGCGAATCCCCATTGTTGTACGTCAAAATTTTTTTATACTTTTTAACTAACAGATTTTTTTCTACTTCTTTTCTTTTGATCTCTATCTCTTTGTAGCCTTCCATCTCTTAGAGTTTGCAATCGTTATCCATGAGATTCAGCGGGCTGAGGTGGGCCGTGTGAGTGATGTTTGGGAGTCGTGACGGGCATATTCATGGCGGTCAAATGAATTTAACTAAGTATACGTAGACTTAATGCGGAATTCAATCCTCTAATTGATTTAGGATTGCTCTCCAAATAAGTCAAAATCTGCTCTCTAATTGAAAGAAAATCAGTTGTAGTTTCAGATGCTACAGTCAAGTCTGTCTGGTGGTCAAACTGAGATCTTCGATGGTAGCGATCGAATAAATTTTCATGAAGCTTTGCATTTGTGCTGAAAATAGTTATTGTGCTGGTCTGGTTTGTTGTAAACTGCAGCCTGACAAATGTGTTGTCCATGGCTCTGATGTGTCAAGCTCAAACTCTAGACCCGTAAGCTCGCGAAACTAGTACTAGCATCACTCATTGTACTACTCAGTTACACTAATATCTTCTCGCCATAATACCTGATTCGTTCTAGATCTATGGTATTTCTCTGTCCGACATATCTGCGCCAAATCCTAAGCCACTATGCCTCCATGACTAGCCATCTGTGAGAACCGCATTTCTCTTTCAATTGTTAAGAAGGCAATCCGTTGGATTACTGGTGGCTAACGTTCAACTTGGTGATAAAAATGTAATATAAATTTCAATATGGGCCTGGAGAGTGAAATCAAACGTCTAGGGCCGACTTTGGAATCGTTGCATGACCCCGTCTGGGGCCAATAGTTAGGTATTCGCGTCGGATTGCAATTAATTGCTGTACGCTCACAAATTATGAGCAGCACTTTGTGTTGAAGGATGAAGACTGATCATGAGCTTCGGCAGGGCCCAAGTTGTCGAGAAGCTCTAGCTTTCTTGTTGATATTTCACTGTATATGGATATTACGAAGCAGATGGGGATTGATGCTTCTGGATTGGCGAGTGACGAGTGTTTAGCAGGATGCATACTACAGCTGGGAACCTGATATTGCATACGGCTCCCCCCAGACTATATTGCATATATTGCATAAACAAGCTCGAGTAGATATTCCGGGACTAATACCGAAGCCAAGTCAATTCCGTACGCTCTTTAGGGGCTAGCTGTGGCACAATAGACCCTATTCAATTGGACCCGCTCAAAGTCCCACCTTGTTGCATTTTGGCTCTCGGGCCTCGCTAGGTGGGCACTGGGGATCAGGGGCGCATTTGGCGAACGCGTTGTGCAAGCTGCAGACAAGTAGTACTAGACTTTACTTCGAAAAACCTTGAAATATGCAAGACAGCACTCCACCTAATAAGCTTTATCATGAAAAGAAGACCGATCGCAATTGATCCATACATTCATCAGGGCCGCAGAACCAAGCAGAAGATCCCATAATACGACGTTCCAAAATCCCCTTCCCACTATCGAGCTGATATAATACGCGTACTATAAAGCATCCGAAGGACGACAAGCTTATAGCTGATATATAAGATTATCCGAAGATCGAAAACCGGCTAGCGGTAAACATTCTTCAAAAATGGCGTATTGCAGAAAATGCTCGCGAAGTTTCGTCAGCCACGGCAGCCTACTCCAACACTTGAATGCGAGCTCCTCTCATCATTTCTGCAGCTCGTGTAGCATGCAATTTCTAACCCAGGAGGAATTGGATGATCACCTAAAACTGATACATGACTATTGTCCCAAATGCAAGAGACCCTTTGATACCCAGTCACAATTACAAGCGGTGCGTACATGGGGCTTCTGGTTCAAATTTTTTTTTTTTTTTTTAAAAAAAAAAAGCGATTCCTACGTATAGTGTATTAGCTCTGCTTAGAGGGAGGATGATTTGGCTAATTCGTGGCTTGCTCCTTCTTCGGGTAATCCTCGTTTCGGTTTCTAGCATTTACGCTCCGCCCTTCACGTTGGTCGGGATTGCAAGTGCCTCTGTGGCAACGGTTTCCCTACGCCCGGAGCCCTGCTCCTTCATATCGAAGCCGATGCCTGTCTGGATGGAGTCACTGCCCATGAGCTGATGCATTTGATAGCTATGGATGTAAAGCGAAAATCAAAATCGTACCAGGCAGGATCCAATATCAAAATTCACCCCAGTAGTTTATTCATGATGCGTCCATCATCTGCAATCGACTTGGCTTTGCAGACTCATGCAAAGACGGCCCACCATCCTAAGAGGCAAGAGTATGACTGTGGATACTGCACAGAAAGTTTCCAAACTGTTAAGTCCCTTGGGCGTCATTTATCCGCCGCGAGACGGAACGATGGGAATATCTGGTTCGTCTGTAGCACATGCGAGAAACAGTTTGCATATCCTAGCGGCCTGTGTCAGCATTACGAAAGTGGGAGCTGTACATAAAGTTGATTATATATCGCATTCGGACACTCTGTAATGAGGTCGAGCGGTAACGGTGGCACTACAGCTTGAAGGCTTGTTAGTAAGGGCTAGGGACATTGATATCTCGAACACCTAGGATCGCGTTTAAACCTAAGTCTACAGTTGAGCAGCTTAGCCCTAGGTATTTTTTTTTTTTTAAATATAAAATGCCTTCTCTGTACATATTATGGAAATAAAACCAGAGATCTATGCGACGAATAATAGCCAGCGCCCGGTAAATCTCGCCAGGTAACAAGTCTGAAAGATTCGCCTTTGAACTTCACCCTTCCATCCCTTCTTACCAAAGGATACTAAGCTCAAAGTACTCCACCACACCCTCCACGGAAACAAACCAAACAGCTACTCCAACGTTCAACGTACCTTCATATCTTCTATCCTGCTTCCTCTCGAAAACAACGGACGTGAAAGAATTCGGATACGTTTACTAACCGGGAAAGATATAAGGCTGATAACCGCTTCACCGGGAATGGCGAAAATGGAAAGGTTCGCGTTCTTACTCTCGCGCTGGGGCAGTGATCTTCGCAACAATTGAATGGTGAATACTCGTATACTTACTCGTATTCTCCTTGTTGGAGACGCATTCTATTGGGTTCTGTTCTTTCCCCGGCGCTTATAACAAGAAATGTTTTCAAGACCAAGTCACGGTTGGAAAAAAAAAATCAACTGGGGTGAGTCAGAGTAGACCTGGTATATATATGTACAGCTCTTTGTCCCAAGTGTCTGATCCAGAATATATGTACAATGCCAAGACTGCTTCGATGCCTGTGGCTATATTTACAATTCCACCTTCTTCTTTTCCTGTGCTTTGCTAGGTGTAGCGTCGGGGCTCATCTCATAGATTGCCCATCCGTTCTCTGGATTCGCCCAATCTTTCTGTTCGCCTAGGACCACAGTCGATTCCTGGTTCTTTTCGAACCCTTCGACAATGTACCTCTGGGCAACTTCTTGAACCTGTTTGGCGGTTACATCGAGTAATCGTTGTCGTCGGCTTGTATACAGGGTTAGCATGACCAAGAAACGAAAAATATGAAGGATGGGAATACTCACGTCTGCTTCATATCGTGCGATATACCCTCCAAGAACCTTAACATGCCTTCGCTGCTCAAACTTTTTGGTGCATCAATTCCCTGGAAGATGCTCAGCTTCGCTTCTTCCAGGTCTCTTTCTGTCCACTGCTTGTTGACTGCGAAATCTCCCGCTTTCTTGATGACTTCAATAGTGTTCAACGGATTCGGATCTCTGTAACTATAGAACGAAAATACGCCGGAAAGTCCGCCCTGCCCTGCTCCGCCACCGTAGGCACCGCCTTTCTCACGAATTTCGTGGTGTAGGTGCTTGTGGGTAAGCATATTGCCAAGGACGCTTAGTGCCGCGCTATCCTCATGAGTATAGGGCACCGTGCGGAGCGCGGTAGCTGTGTAGTTAACCTGGAAGGGAAGAGGAAAGAATGATTTTGTGCCTTCGGCTTCATTCAACGGGATTTCTTCCTTCGGATATGTTGTGCTACTTGGCGTTAAGCCGTTGAGGTAGGTACGGATATGCTTTTCGTTATCGGCTACAGCTTCTTCGCCGCAGGTGACTGCTAAGCGCATCGGGTTTCCTCTTCCTTGTGGGACCAGCCCGATGCTCTTAATGGCATTAACGGCCATGTAGTAATTCTCAGACCTCGCCAGGTCATTGATAAGCTTGACTTGAGCGAGACCACCGGTAGTCTCGGCAATCTGCGCTGCGGGGGTTAAATGTGCGGATGCAAATCCTCGGGCGTATGCATGGCCGCGCCCAGCTACGCCGTCAATGGCACCGCTGGCCATTCCTTGGACGAGAGTATGTATCTTGGAGATACGACTCCACTCCGTTTCCACGATTATGGAGCGCAGTATTTCCAGGAAATCGGGGAAGTTTTTATCGAGGCAGTATCCAGAGAAAAGAATACCTTCCTGATATTTGTCCAGGTCGAGCGGGTTTGTTGATGAGAACGGAGTGCAAGTGATACCGCCAGTCTTCAGCTTAATTTCGTCTTCAATAACTTCCATTTGTTTCCCTCTTGTCCCGAGACGGAAAAGTGCACTGGCGTAGAGAGGGAGATATTTCCTCAGCTCATCCGGATGGTCATCGAAATTGACAAAAGCTGCCCACCGCAAAAACGTACCGGTTAGCAGGGATACCTGTCTTCGAATCACTCTAGTTTACGGACTAACCTCTGAAATAAGTTAAGCCGTTGGTTGGGGCTACTCTCCACTGAACTTTCACGCCATCGATATCGCTGTCCCTAATATCGATTGCCTCCTCCTCCCTAGGAATATCCTTAACATGGAGAGTCGGCAGGCTGCTCAAATCCTCGGACTTTGCTTGTTCCTGAATCTTCATCAACTCTAACTCCTCGGCCTCAAGGGTGTCCCTTGCCTTGTCGGCGCCTCCAAGCTTCTCAAGGTCGATATTGAGCCGTTCCTCCTCTGTGCTAGCAAGGCTCGCCTCATAGTCTGGTGAAGGGGCCATAGTAAAGGTAAGGGATTTGCCGTTGAGTAGATATTTTTCGATAAGCCCTTCCAAGTAATTACCCTTATCGTAGAGCTCTCTGAACTGCGCAACGATTTCGTTCCATTTTAATGCGTCGAATGGGTCAACACCGTTGAACCACCCAGGTTTTAATCTTTGCATGAGACCTAAACCAAAGTTGGCAGTTTTCTGCAACTGTTATTAGCCTATCTATCCGGCTCCAGATCTTTGAAGGTACCTTACATGTTTTAGTGCAATTTCGAGCTGATGTAGTATTCCTTCAACCTTTTGGTTTTCGAATCCTTCGTCCTTCACTTTCCTCAATGTATTAACAATTTCTTCATGGACGGCGTTAATATTATCGGCCTTAACATTCTGCAATCCGATTGAAAATATGCCTTTCTTGTAGCTACCATCGTAACCAGTATTTGGCGAGTATTCGGCTCCAAGGTTTGACTCAATCAAAGCTTTGTAGAGAGGAGAACCATAACCGTCCAGTAATAGTGAGGAGAGAACTTGTAAAGAAAAGCTCTCCAGTACGTCGGAAGTATCTGGGGTAATCCAACTAAGCGAAGTCTTAAACTGCTGCGACTCCTCAGTTAACGGATCCACCGGGCCTTCCACCGTTACTTTCAATGGCTCTTCGATTTTGATAGGCTCCTTCAAATCGGTGTCGACTGGAATGCTGTCAAAATGGGACAGCTTTTCGTTGACTTTTTCGAGCGCCGATTCGAATGGGAAGTTTCCGTATGTGAATATCTTTGCATTTGAAGGGTGGTAGTGTTCCTTGTGGAAATTTCTCAACAAACTGACGGTCAAATCCGGGATGAAGGCGGGGTCGCCTCCGCTATTATTGACACTCGGGATAATATGATCCTGGAATCGTTTGTAAAACAGATAGGAACTGTCCGACATCTGGCCTTTCATCTCGTTGTATACAACTCCCTTGAAGAGCAAAGGCGAGTCCTTCTCTAACGGATTTTCTGGTCCTATCCTCCATCCCTCCTGCTTGAAGTCACTCTCCTTGAGAAGTGGGAACAGTGTAGCGTCCAGGTAAACGTCCATAAGATTCATATAATCGGTTTGATTTGTGGTAGCGAATGGATAAGTAGTATGGTCAGAGGAGGTGAAAGCGTTCATGAAGTTTGATAAACTCCTGTTCAGCATCTTGAAGAACGGATCTCGCACTGGATACCTATTACTCCGTCAGTATCCGTCCATTTCCAGGATTCCGATAGGAGTGTCGTACTTTTTCGATCCGCATAATGTAGTATGTTCTAAGATGTGCGGTACCCCGGTAGCATCTGGCGGATTGGTCTACGGATCAACTTTAGAAACTTCAAAAGGAGATTTTTTTGTAGAGGAGGAAAGAAAGTCCGATTCAATCGTACCTTGAATCCAATCGAGAAAACATTGTTCGAGTCGTCTCGAGCGACGTGGATATAATCGGCACCGGTTTTGTCGTGCTTGAACTGCAACGCGCTGAGCTCAAGTTCTGGGACATGTTTAGCCCGTTGTAAAGTGAAGCCGTTGGCCTTGAATCCCGGTTCTGGTAACTTTGTTAAGTTGGCGATATCAATCGCAGTCGCGAAGAAGCGAGATCGCGGGGGTGATCTAAGGAAGGGTCGCGCGAATTGCCGCCGCGATAGCGGGAGAACATTTCGGAGCATGGTCGCAAACTGATAAGACGGAGCTGCAAAATGTGCCCTCTTATTATTCTATGCTGATATCATGTCGTTTCTATATTCCACTCGTACTGCTGCTTGAGGCCGAACGTCGAAACCAAGGTGGATAGTGCTGTCAAGTTTGAAATTTTCGAGAAGAGTGCCGCCCAAATAAAAGCCCAACACATTTCTCGCCACACTCTACCCTAGCTTACTAAATGACGGGAGTAACTAGTGTCTAGATTCTCAGAGGTAACGTCAGCTTGGTCTTAAATTTTATTATTTCGATCTGCTATAGGGCCCGGTTCTATTATATAGTAGGCATGCATTTTGGGTTAAGGTATTTAAAGACTCCTACATTAATAACTTAATACATCTGGAAAACATTTCACGCTAGCAGACCTGCAACTTGGATTAAAATATAAATATATCCGAGGCAGACTCGAAATAGTATATCATGCTTTCCCTCCCTTTTCTTCTTTGACGAATAGACTAAGAGATGAAGGAGACAGAAACTTTCAACCCGTTATTAAAAAGTAATAGTGCATAAGTTTTACTAGTTAAGAGCCATATACATTTAAGCGGTCGTAGCATCCGCGACTTCAAAATTTGCCATCAGTGACACACGTCTCTGATAACCCTGAGGGATTGATATCAGGCTATGAGATATCCATTAGCATTTCAAGATCTGTACACTTAAAGATCATGGGGGAATATTACCTCTCATCTAATAGAGCTCTTGCTTCATCAGCAAGTCTTTCTGCTTTTTGTACCTGTCCATCAACAGCCATCTCACCAGCTTCCACAGACTTATTCCTAGCAAATACTGCTTTTGCCAACGATAACTCCCACTCAGATTCTGATCCATAGTTTCGAGTCCCATCGCCTGCTCCATAGTCCCTTGCACGTCGGATGTAAGCCTCCAATCCAGCCAAGAAGCCTTTGAGCAGCAGGAAGTAGAATGATTCGCACAATGGCCGTAGGGCTCTTATGTACTCGATTCCTGTTGCCTGCGTGATGGGCGGCAGAGTAACTCTCGCAATGGCTGTACTACCTGGCGCTGATTTTGAGACCAGCAGTCCTCGCGAGAAACTCTTAGAGTAACCATCATATGAGAAGTACTCAAATGAAGATCCATCACACAGTATCCCCAAAATTGGGACTGAGAACCCCTGTTTTTCGTTGCTCAGATTGCATGACTCGAGTTCGGCTATAAGCTGTGCGATGTATGTAAGTCTATCCTTTCCAATGCCTAGGTTGAGTCGGATATCCAGAACTAGGATGGTGCATCCACCAAAACATTTGAAGTAGTTCCTCAAACCGTGCTTCTTCGGGTTTTCAGATTCCACAAAATTTTCAGGACGATTATAGATCATGAGGCGGAACCAGGAGATGATGTGATTAAAAGCCTAGACATGGCGTTCAGCATAATTTGCAGGTATGTGGGAGGCCAAGGAAAACCTACCGCACTGATATATCTAGACCTCCCAGCTTCACTAAGGTGGTCTGCGGGTGGTCCATATTGATTGCCAAGAGTTTCAAAGTCCTGGACTATGGCTCTGAAATCCGTCCCTCGTATTCGCGCTCGATGGACCTGAAATGTTGGGGCGTCACCCACCATGGCGTGTGGATCTAGATGTACCCTTTGAGCCATCATGGAATACGACAATGACGTCGCTATATGCTCTAGGTCCCTTTCTAAGTTTTCCTTAATGTTAGTCGGCTCCAGCTATCTGGATTGCAGTTACTACGTACCTAACGCCTTTGCCCGAACACCATCTAAATCTAGCCCATGCTTCTGAGATAGGTGGATAACTGCTGCCTCCGCACTCTTTCTACTGTGAATATATTCATCTAAATACTCCTGATAACTTTTGCGGTGTGCATGATGCGTATGATGGGAGTGATGTTTATGCGTTAACGGGGGTGTACTCCCTCTCAGTGGTAGATTGTGGAGCTGCTCCGCCGTATGGGCAGCTGTAACACCCTCAGCGACATCGACACCCTCCTGCATATGTGTATGGTTATGATGGTGATGATGCGGAAAATGATGTCCCTTCCCAATCCTGCACTCTCCGTTCGACGGCTCGGGGGCAACTTGCGTCATGCCAGCACGCTTTTCATGGTGGCTATCGACATGTTCTACATGGTGCTCTATGCCCTTGGTAAAGTGAGCAGGATGCGACGATCCTTGCGTCTTGCAGTAATGGCAGTTGACGGGGCAGTTTGGCGGCATTGTTTCTTACTCGAGAGGCAAAAATAGTGATTGCGCAAGGGGCCAGGGTGAAACGAGGCCAAATAGGATGGTCCGGTGGCTTCCCCTGAGATATTAAGAGAAGTAAGGGATAGAACCAAACAGAGTGGCCCTGGATGTGGGGTCCTTTAAACCACGTTGACCACTTGCCCAATGTTCATTAAGCACACTCTGTTCACGAGGAACGCAGGTGGGCAGGGGTGACCCAAAACCGGCTCACCATGCTGCTGTATGGTAAATTTGAACTCTAACTTCGATAAACTATCGTATGGGTTACTGCGACTGTTGAGGAATTTAGAGTTCTTTGAGGTCTTCGGATTCGTAATTCGCTCTCAACACGGATGTGGAGAGGAGGAGATATGGAACAGACGTATCATAAGACTGTGAACTTTCTACCGCTGTTATTGCATCCGGCTGCTCTGGGTCCTATGCTGACATCGGGTAGACTTATATGGGGATGTATTTGTAGATTTGTCTGTACTGGTGTAAATTGTAAAAACGGTTACCTTAATTTGCGAATTTTATGCTTGTGTAATGATAGCTTCATAATGGAGGAAGCCTCTCATACTGGCCGAGAGAGATTAAAAGTCCCAAAAAGTATCTGCTTGACTTGAGCACGACAAAAATTTGGCCAAACGATGCCCTGTTTATGCATTACAGAGTCTCAACCTAGGCCAAAAGATACTACAGAATTGAGTTTTTCTTGAAGAAATTAAATTACACAGGAAAACTTGAAGAGTATAGCCGTTTGAATAAAATTGCAAGTATGATAGCGGATTGTGAACATGTGTTGTGAGATGTTGCAGGGTTGAAAGCCAATGTTAGATTGAGCCGAACCAAGACCAATCAAGGTGGCAGCTTATGAAATCAGTCCATCAGCCGGCAGCAGCCATCCAGCAGCCAAATTAGCGGGATCGTTTGATGCCGTGCTGTAATCTTGATATCACCAGCCTCTAGGTAGAGTAGAGGAGGGTGTTTAATATATTCAACCTAGTAGGGTGCTCGGATTGGTCAATCATACATGCATGATAAAACGGTTCCCCACCAGCCATTGCCATTTCGAATTTCGCAACCCGTGCACCTGGTACCGCTCGATACGCCTTCGTCCCGGATAGAGTAACTGTCTGTCCCAACGGTTAGACTGAAAAAAGGCAAGGAAAGACGGAAGTTTTAGAAGGAGAAATAAAGGCGGTGGTGGCGGTTCAAGAATAATTTTCAACCTGAAATTTTTCTTCTTCCTGTTTGGTCAGGTACCAAAAGTTTTTCTTGTAAACCACACAGAGCCAAACCCACCAGCGATTGGTACCGTCAACCAAAAACATACACACACATATACATCCCATCTGCAAGGAACGATACACCCACAGCCTGTAAAGCCGATCCATCGATTATAAACGATTTGCTCACCGTCTTCGCTCCCTATGTGACTTCTGGCCCAGGATAGTTGATTTTCTCTGCTTGGAATCTGTAAAACGGGGGAACGAAGGGGACATACACACTCTGGGAGTTGTTGTTATATGTTCGGTCGAGCTGTGGTGGACTTTCCCACAGTGTTTTTTTCTCGAAATTTTTCTCGTCTATCATCCTCGGAGGAATGGCAGCCACCGTGGAAACGAGCAGGAGCCATGATCTCAACCATTCGTCGGCACACGACACCTCGGAACACCTTCCCAACGGCCACGTTGACCATGGCCCCAATGGCATTGATCACCACGGCGGTCGGTCTTCGGCGGAGAGTTCCGTCAACCACCAAACAACAAATTCTGGGGCATCCGGCCAAACTGCGAAAAAGGCAGCAGGAAAGAAGAAGCCGGTGGATCCGAACGAGGTTAGCTGAGGAAATCTAGAGAGTCGAAGATGTTTTGAGATGTGGATGGATTGTTCTTGATGTTCTAACATGAGGACTTCGTGGGGTCCACTTCTCTAGGGATATAACCTCTTGACTACCCGCATATCGCAGCTGGAAACGGATGCGTCGCTGGAGGAAGAAGAGGAGAGAGCTATGGGTGAGAAGAAGCCGATCCTAGACATATTCTCCAACATTTCAGTTCTCCTAACTATGTGTTATTGGGTAGCCCGGGCCGTTCGTAAGGCGAATAAAGAGCTTGCAGACCTTGTCAACAACCGAGAGGACCATCTTGCCAAAGTCGAAGCGATACAGCAAAAGTATAGCGAGCTTTTTCAAGAGATGAAGAAGTTAGAACGAGACTATAACCGAGCGAGAAGACGGGCCGACCAGCTTCAGAAGGAAAAGGATCATAACCGGAGCGAATTGACGAAAGCCAACAACATGAAGAATAAGCTAGAACAATTGTGCCGGGAGCTGCAAAAGGAGAATAGGAGGGTTAAGGTACTTGAATATTACTCTGCTGGATTCTTTGACAATCGAGGGTTTGGGTGGGTTTCGGTGGCAACCAAATGGCTAAATTATTCGCGGATTTTCAGGACGAGAGCAAAATTAAAGAACAAAGCGAGAAGGACAAACGAGAAGAACTATCCACCAAATTCGAGAACACCATCTGGGAGATCAAAAACCGAATGGAAGAGGATACCGAAAACGCTAACAGCAAAGCTCTCAACATGGAAGTGGATGCTCTGTAAGGCTGCTCGATGAAAACAGTTTGACCTGGGACTGGAATGCTGATACCAATGGCTATTGATCATCGTAGGGTTAAGCTCAAGTTTCGAACGCTCATCGACCAATACGAAATGCGAGAACTTCATTTCCAATCGCTTCTTCGAACTAAGGAGCTCGAGGTCCAGTATAATCTTGCTCGTTATGATCAGAAGAGAAAGCAGGCGGATACAGAGGCGATGAAGGCAAAATCTCTCCACGCCCAGGTTTCTACTTTTACTCAAACCGAGACTGAACTCCGTTCGCAGCTTAATATCTACGTCGAGAAGTTTAAGCAGGTGGGCCGTCCTGCACTGAATACACTAGAGGACCAAGATCTTTGGTGTTGAGTGAGGGCATACTAACTTTGATATGATACACTATAGGTTGAAGATACCCTCAACAATAGCAACGATCTCTTTCTTACCTTCCGCAAGGAAATGGAGGAAATGTCGAAGAAAACTAAAAGGCTGGAAAAGGAGAATATGGCATTAACCAGGAAATCCGACCTAATGAACCGAAATATTCTTGAGATGGCAGAGGAGCGGACCCGCCAACAAAAGGAATTGGAGGCGGCGAAGAAGAAATCTGCGAAACTGGAGGATATATGTCGAGCATTGCAGTCGGAAAGAACGGCATTGGAGAACAAACTCCGAGGGGTGGAAGAAGGGGAAGAGGATGATGATGAGGAGTATTCCGACGGGGGGGACGATGAAGAGGAGGGGAGCGAAGAAGGAGAGGAAGGAGAAGAAGGCAGCGAGTACATGGACTCAGAAGACGATGAAGATGACGAGGAAACGGAGGATGAAGGAATATTTGAGGACGAGGCCGATACCAATGGGGAGCATGTGAATGGCAATAACTCTGCTAAAACTGCAACTGCAAAACAAGGCCGTTGAAAATTCCAGCACCTTCTGCCTAATCGGCGCATAGCTTCCCAGTTCTTGCTTTTATGCCAGTCCGTGTGTGAAGTGGATAGTTTCTCTTGAACCTGCTACCATGTCACCTATTTGAAAAACTACCACTCGTGAATTGTAAGCCGCCTCCTACCACTATTCGATCGCCTTACCCCTGTAGCTATTAAATACAGCAGAGCTAGGGATATTCTTTGCCTCTTCGTCTCACGGCCAATATTCCGTCTAATCTACATTCGTCATTTGAATAGCTTCATTCAATAGATGTTGCTGATTCTTGTCATATTGTGCTGTCAAATGGACTAGATTAGGTTGAGTGAGAATCGATTGTTTGCTACCATTTACCCCAACCTCTGGGTAATAGTTCACTGGTGAAAATTATTTTATATATTTCATCGTTCACGATCTCGGTTGAAAAGAGTATTTTGAATTCTAGATTGCGGTAGCTGGTAGATAGGCTCGTCAATCTTTTATTCTTGTTGTGGAAAGCACGTGCTAGCAGTTCATAGACATGGTTTTACGCTATGCTCTCGGTTTCTATCAACATTGGCTAATCCGGAGAGCTTGAGGCCATTTGCTTGAGTTTTGGTGATACCGAGTTTAAATAGGCTCAAAGCAGGTACCATTCCAGGAACTCGAATTTCGGCTATCCGCAACGATATTATGAGCAATTTACTTTGGCCATTGATACGAACCTGAGATGAAAATTCAAGTAATATTTCAGTGAAGTCGTAATCTTTTCATTGGACAGTTGTACAGGCCATAGCCCCAGACACGAGCTAACTCCCACAAGCAGAACAGACTCGAATGACAGAGTAGAAAAATAAATGCTGGCATGCATACGAGCTGTTCCTAAGCACATGATGAACTTATCAATAGGAAAAGAAAGGATAGAAATATGGCTAAGCGGCGGCCTGCCTGTTTCGCATAACCATTGAACTCTCAACGCCGAGGCAAAGCAGTAGGATAGTCGAACAATCAAGCCAAACGGAGCTGAGACATGCGATCAAGTAATAAAGCATTCGTGCAAAGCATCAACAAGATGTAACTCCCAAAACTCCTCTCATTGCCCAGAGCACAGCTCAAACAGCCTTCGACCGTACGCAAGTGATTCACTGATACCTCGGAGGCAGATTCCCAAGCTCCATATTATCCCGCCCCGAGTAATCAACACTCGTAGCGTTCCTGTTGTTGATATCCTTGTGATCCTTGTACACCTTTCTATTCTTCATCGCCCTCCAGAAGAAGAATGCTATGGAGCCAAGTACCACGATGCTGATTCCAACGGCGATGCCAGCAATCGCGCCTTTAGATAATACAGACGAAGAGCTACCGTCGAAAGCTCCCTCTGGTGGGTCGATATATTCTGAGGGAATTTGGTAAACCGTCTCGATTGCTGTGAGAGTTCCGTCGACTGTGCCACTTATCGTAGCTATGGCTGGAAAATCGTAAATTGTTGGGACGGAATAGACGGTATATGTGATATCCGACCCGTCGATATTGGTGGTGACTGTTGTTCGGGCCGGGAAACCATCGTCACGCTGGACGAGGTCAGGAGCGGGGTAAGCATCTCGTGGAACGTGGATAGCGTTCGTAGATGCGAAGAGGTTTAGGATGAGGAGAGAAAACCAGCAGAATATGTCATTCCGGATCGACGCCATCTTTTCTTCGAATTTATATCAAAGATAGCCCCTGAAAGAGATCTGAACAGATCTAAATCTCCGTTGTTCCGATCGAGGGGTTTTGGGTGAGTTTTCTCCGACGAGACTCTTGGCTATAGGAGTATCGTGTTGATGTATATGAGGCCTGATATACCCTTATATAGTAGGTATGTGGAGATGGCCAACTGGTCTACAGCAGTTGGGGAGGCGTCAAAGTTAATTCCGGGCCTCACCAGCTCATTATATACTATACTCCTCTTGCTGCTGTAACGGCTGTATCAATAGTTGCGATGAATAGGTTCCAATAGCTAGGAGGATATAGACAGTACGACGACGTGTGCTCCAAGACCCGCCGGCGCAGCTAGCGCTAGAACAGCCAATGAAATTTACAACAAGCAAGAGTGCGTTGCTCGCTCATTCACAAACTGCCGGTTTGCTTTGTCTGTGCCACTTCATTCGTCACCCAAAGATATGGGGCCATACTAGCCCTCAAATAGGCTTTCGGTCCTCCTCCTCCTGCCGACTTCCAAGCCTGATAAGGATTCAAATGCGGGGGTATCGATGCTCGGGTCATTCTATTTAGATTGTGTTGAATTTTGTTCGGGCTGTATGAAGGCTTTAAAACTGCGAATGTCGCATGCGCATGCAGTGCAACGTAATGATATCCACAATGCAATACGATATTAGGCGAATATTCACGACGTCGACCAGAAAATAACAGGACAATTTGCCAGTACTTGTAATTTTGTCGTATAGGTAGTATTCTAGGCTTTTAGAGAAGGAACATCGTGCTGCCGTTCCAAATGAGGCTACCACCTACAAAACGCACCGTTGATACTATCTGGATATCGTCTTTCCCTTACATATATTTGACGTTAACGTTCATGGGCCTGCATCTGTTGTAATTCCAGAAAGACTGGCATTACCCCTGCGAGATGCATATGCTTCGGTGTGGGCGAAGCGGGGCACTCGATTCAAGATGTAGATTTTAGATCCTTTCATGTTAGGTCAATACGGGGAAAGAAATCCAACAGTCGTGCTTATTCTCTCTGTATGAGAAAAAGACTAGTCGACTAGTAAATCCAGTCAATACAACCGCAATTATATCCTTAGATATATATCAGCAAATACAATGCCTCTAGGTAGCTTCCGAGGCAAAGTTCAGATTCAGATCCCTAGCAGATCTGAATCGCTTACCCGCAGTGGAGGCGCAACACCTCTAACTGCAAAGGGCCAAGGCCCCTCCGAAGACTCTGAATGCTGGAAGGAGGGAAAAGAACGTTTCCGAACCAAGATATTGGCGAGTAGCAAGCCACCGAGCATCGAAAACCTCGATTTGTTTTTTAGGAACAAAAATCGCCTTGATCGAGTCATCACGGAGTGCGAAAGGCTCAGCGTGAGTGCAGGTAGTCGGTATGGTGGCCGAACGGGGCGACTCCTTGAGGTTCTACGAACCGTGAAGACTATAGGAGATCCAATACTGGCAGCTATGCCTTCAGAAACCATCAGTCTTGCCTGGAGTGTTATCACCCTTTTTATTGATGTACGTCCCCTTGCAATGGGCCTCCTCGTTAGTCCTTCGCTCCATGTACCCGGGCAGCGGACATTGAACGTCGCGTATATACCAGGTTACACAAGGGCTAATTTTATTTGGGAAATGCATTTGAGTGGGACATAGTTTGGAACTCGCCATATGCAGATGTGTAACCAGATCTCCGAGGCGTCAGCTGAGATTGTAACAATCATCTTGAACTGTCGATTGTATGAAAGTCGGTACCAGAAAGAGGAGGGTAGGTATCAGGATGAACAAGCGAGCGATGTTATCGAGAGAGTCAAGGAGTTGCTATCTGCAATTCTCGAATTCTTCTGGCACGCAAATCTCAAACTTCGGAAGGGAATAAGTAAGCACTTCGTATCAACAAACAACGGCGGACGGAAATATCTAACATTTATGGGCCCTGTGTTAGAGGAATTTTTCAACGTCTTCAGTACAACAGTCAGTGAGAAGTATGAGGCTGTGATAAGCCAATACAAAGCTCTGAGAGAGGGTGGACGAGATGCCTTCGAAGGGGAAGTGATGCGGTGGCTGCAAGGTTAGTTAAATTGACATGTATATCCGCGACATATGCCTCGACTATTAAATTAGCTGAGCGTATACTCGAGGTAGGCTAACACGTAGTGCTGGGTAGTGTTACAACAAGACAACGCGAAGCTGGCTGCAGACCTGAGAAATGACAATGCTCGATATATGGAGGGTTTATTATTTCCCGAGCTCACAGGTCTGTCCCGACTCCTCCAAACTTGAACCAGCGTACTTTGAGTGACGCAACAAATCCCTGACTATTCTTCTCGCTCCTATGAAGCTATTCGGACGAAACTCGATGATATCAGTGCCGATGTCCGCGATGTCAAAAGTGATGTGAAGGGCCTCAAAGACGAAATGACAGAACAAAATCTTGAGGAGCAAATTAACAAGAAGTTTGAGAGTCATTTCAAAGCTCTAAAGCCGACCGACGTGCATACTCGGCAGTTCGAGGCCACTTTAAGTCCCTTATGGAGGGGCCATGGAACACAGCACCTGTGCAGCTGGCTCTTCACTAATGAGCACTATATATCATGGGAAACGGGTGCATCGGAGAGAACCGCAGCTTCCGGGAAGGCACCAACTTCACCTAATATCTTCTACCTTAAAGGTAGAGCAGGCTTCGGCAAGTCGGTGACAATGGCAGTATCCATCGAAAGGCTAACAAATGGATTCATTAACGACAGTGCCGGTGGACCCCGACGATGGGACATTCACCGTCGTCCATCCGGCAATATCCACAGTGATCTATATACGGAGGACATACCGCCCGTTCTATTCTTCTTCTTCAAAAGGGGAGACGATGCGACACAACTTTCTGCACAAGCACTTTCGAGTCTAGTATCGCAACTGTTTTGTGAAAAATATGCACCAACTCGCGAACTAAAAGAGCGCCTGATCAACGTTATTGATGGATTGGCTGCAAAGAAAGCCGTTCCAGGCTCCGATACGGCTAATATTGACGGAGAGGGGATAATGTCAAGCCAGAATAGCAATGCTGCATTCGGGACCGACAACCAGATGAAGCCCAAGAATGCCACAGCTTCGAAGCCACTCGTTGATGACGTAGAAAAGCTTGAATCTATCGCGGAAGCAATTGGCAAAACGGTGTACATTGTTATCGACGGGGTTGATGAATGTACGGACTACGAAAAAACTCGGTTGGTGGAGCAATTGATAAAGCTTGGTAGATCTGCGAAGGCATCGTTCAAAATCTTGATATCAAGTCGCGAAGATCTCAACATTGAATCTCTTTTCGCAGTTGATGATGAAGGGCGAGCGAAATTTAGCCCACAAAATGAAAACGAATCGGATTCCCATTTACATGGTGAAACACTCCGTTGTATTTCACACGGTGACACGACAATGCTTACAGTAACGAAGGATACAAATGCGGAGGATATGACCGCTTTCTTAGAAAATTCTTTGAAAGATTTAATGAGACGTCGAATCGGGGACGATGAGACAATCAGATCCGATATTTCCACTGGAATACCGATGGAGATAAAGGAAATGGTGACAAAAATCCGGAAGAAGGCCGAGGGAATGTTCACATATTCCGCCATGGTAATCACATCACTGGACCAGCCGTCGCCGCTCACGCTAGCCAAAAGGTTGAGGAAACTCCCCGACAAAATGGACAGCCTCTATTCTAGACAGTTGGAATCTTTGAGTGGGGCACAGCGACGGCTTGTCGTGCTCGCTTTGAAGAGAATTGTATGGAGCCCGGGTGATATGGGGACGCTTGAAATAGCCGAGCAATTCAAACAAATCTACAAGCCACGAGTGGTTCGCAAGAAGAAAACCAAACGAGAAGAATTCGACTCTGAAGACGAGTCCGAGGATAGCGGATCTGAGAGCGAGGACACGGTAAATAACGGACCGACCGGCCAAGAAGCGGCAGCTTCAGGTACTACCGGAAATATTATCGAAATGGAAGTGCGCAAGCCAGAGATTGCCGATACTATCTACCATCTGGAGGTTGCTGGGCGAGACTTTTTCAAGTTTTCGAACAAAAAGGCCACCATTGGGCTCATTCATAAATCTGTTCGGGATTGGGTAGAGGCCGAGTCACAGAAAGCAGCTCAATATGACACCCGCCGCCCACCACTTTCCAAGTTGTTTAGCTGGGATGATAGGGGCGAGCTCATGCTGACGATGCAAATACCCAGTACTTGCCCCCATCTGGTACAATACTTTGCCGCTCTATTTGCTAGCTGCTGATCGATATTGTGCCACTTAGAAATGTTTGTGAAAGGCAAAGCTAGTGCTATTGATTTCGATAGCGAAAAGGAGGCTCAGTTGGATATTCTCATTTATATCTGTAAGCGTCAAGATGGGTCTCATAAAACCCTTATAATAAATATACGGGATCAAATACCTAATGGCTTGCTACAGTTAGTGTTCTTGTTCACCCAAAGTTTCTTGAAAACTATATGCCAGCTTATAAAGAGATGGAAAGATACCCGGAGAGGATGGAAGCTGTCACTGAGGCGTACCCTGATGCCTCGGGGACGCCACAGCCCGAGGCGGAAGTAGGCACTCCCCAGGGTTCGCGAGCGGAGACGCTTGTTGAGACCAATATTAAAGAATCGGATGATACCAAACCCGCAACGGAAAATGAGTCAACTGGGGCTGTCCAAGAAACCAAACAGGATGCGGGTGCTGAAGCTATCGTTAATTCTGGCTCAAACCCGGTGGAAAATGTGGCGTCTGAAACACAACCAACATTTCCTGAGCCCGTCCCGAACAGCGGCAATGAGGGAAAGCATGAGCCTGAAGGACCAGATGCGAATAAAACCACGCAAGAAGAGCCGCCCCCAAAGGAAACATATCATGAAGGTCCTTGGAGGTGCGAGATCCACCATTGGCCTCACCACATGAAGCGGGTTGAAGCCCTATGGCCGCGTGAGGAACGAGTTGGCAAAAGGTGGGAAAAGCTTTGGGACCTTCTCAGGGAGTTTAGTAGGGCAAGCATATACAGACGTTGGGCCGCTCAACATAATCAGTTCGAAAACAACCTGAGCACTGAAAGGGCGCGCACTGACTATGAATATCACCCGAGCATATTTACCTCGGCAATGGGCCTCGAGATATTCCTAGAGTTTCTTCTCGAAGACAAAGAACTCAACTACGATATACAAATGCTCAGTGCTAGATCGAAATCTCCGCTTCACATGCCGTATATATTTGACTACCCGCACATCGTCGAACAAATTTTGAAACGCAAGATAGATGTTAACCACAAAGATAAAGATGGGGCTACGCCGCTGATGGTCTGCCTCGATCTCCTCATAAAAGATGTCGATTATGGTGGCTCCGTTGGGGGTCTAATGGAAAAGCATATCGAATCAGCCAAGCATTTGATACAATATGGTGCCGACCTTGGAACGAAGTATATAGGATTGTGTAACGGGATGTGTGCACTACAGGCTGTAGTGGACATCAGCGACGAGAGCCTATTCAATTTGGTAATGGAGAACCGCAACCTTGACCTTGAGCAGCGAGGTATTGAGGACAAAACGGCGATGCATACGGTCTGGACTCAGAGGTCGAGGAGACCTTATGAAGTGCAAGTCGCCTTTGCTCGGAGGCTCCTTGAGGCTGGTGCCAATCCCAATACAGAAGACGATTTCAGCGCAAATTCATTGTACTATGCTGCGCATTCACGCAACGAGGAGGGTGTCAAACTTCTGCTAGAACCTCGATGGAATGTTGATGTCAACGACCTGACAGCCTCTGGATTTAACGCTATTTGTTGCCTGGCGGCAACACGCAGTGAACCGAATATTAGTTGGGAGGTAACAGTGTCAATTATTCGGAGAATTGTGAATTCTGGAGGCGATATTACGGTAAGAACGAAAACTGGCGTGGTCCCACTTCTCCTAGCAATCTCGATCTCTGAGTGGGAAGTAGCGGATGCTATAATCTCCATACACAAGGAACAAGGTCAGGATATCAAGCAGTTCCTGATGCAAAGGGATATCAATGAAAGGACCATACTTCACCGGGCGAGTTATTTTAAAGGTGGTCGAGCGATTGCCGAATTCGTCCTAGAGCGGTTGCCGCCCGAAGATATCAGAGATTTCCTTAAAGCTAAAGAATCAGAGACTCAGTTGACAGCTTGGCAGCTAGCGGCAGACCGGGGCGAAAGTTCCCTAGCAGCCTACTTGCTCGAAAAGGGTGCAGACTGGTTTGAGCCAAACGGAAAGGGTGAAGCCTATTTCGAATATTTTATGTGGCGACACTCTATCAGATACGACGAATTCGATATATTAAGAGATGCATACAAAAAGTTTCTGGAGTTCGATAGTCAGCTTTTACTTCTTCGAAGTGCTCTAACTTCAGGAGAGAAATTGATTTTAAAGGAGCTCGCGGAGTTGGGAGTCGACCCCTTTGAACGGGACTTACAAAACTGGGACGCATTTGACTGGGCGTACGCATATGGCCAAACGGAGGCTGTACAGGTCTGCTTTCCCGAGCAGTTCGCAAGAGTTGATTATCGTTCTCGGGAATCCAATTGGAGTAAAGCCTTTGGAACTCCTGATCACTGGTCAAATTTGCACCCGAATCTGGGTGGGGAATTATCTGACGACAAACTGACTTTCAGTCTCAACGTCCCTGAATGTAAGTCACAGACTCTAGAACTAGTCCTACGCAGCGATGAGACTTGTGGTTTGGACTAATGTCTCAAATAACAGCCTACGTTGTTCGCGCAACGATATCGAACTGTCCAATATCTCCATATCTTTCGGCATTTTACTATGAGGTCACAATAACGTCCTCCTTTGCAGCACGCCAGTAAGTTTGAACAGTTCACTCCTAACTCGAAACCAATATTTTTTGGTTAAGGCTACTAATGCGTTTTGAATCTTCCTTCGGATTTAATTTACTTGGGCAGCACTGAAATTGGTGTTGGCTTAACAACCGACCATCCTAAACTTAATGGATTACCTGGCTGGTATTCATTCAGCCTCTGTTCCTACGCCTTGCACGGAGACACTGGCCACTTATATTCCCCGGAATTCCCTATTGATAGTGAACAGCCGTGGCTTGATTGCTCGATAGTGCCGGAAGCGGGACCTGCTACCTTTGGAGTTGGTGATGTTGTGGGATGCGGTTATGATCAGGCCAACCACATTGTATTCTGGACTGTGAATGGTAGGCATCTAGGGACTATCGTTAAGGATGTCCGCAAGAGATTGTACCCCACCCTGGGGGGCGTTACCTCGTTTGAGACTCGAGTAAACTTTGGAGCGGACCCTAGCGTACCTTTTAAATGGGAGGGTGCTGAAGCTTTCCTTTCTTCTTCGCGATAGCATGTTAGTTGTAGCTACTTTCTAGTGCATCTCAATGTCATTCCCTATTTTTACGGTCCATAATCCCGAGATCCTTTTATTTGGTGCAGTGCCTTTCTAAGATTATCACAATCAGACAACCGATCGGAGCCCCATTAACTACTTAAGCAGAGAGTTAGTAGTTGAGAATGCAACATGTTCCTGCGTTGACCCAGCCAAGCCAGAAATCTTGTGCTGCGTCGGCCCAAATTTATATTTCGGCGCAAAAGCCTTCAACTCAGCACCATTAGCACGATTCTTCCTGTCTCGACTTTGAAAGTTCCTCATGATATTACGACCCTCCACCGGGTTCCTGCCTCCGCAGATCCGCTTCTGCCAACTCGCCACCTCCAAACCTCTTCACGCTCTAAAATCCATCTCTCCTTCATCGAATCCCTTACTACATGGCCGACGGACCCTCCCAAACATCCAGCTGGGATCAGTTGGCCAACCGCAGATTCGAACATTTATCCTCCCCACGCCGCCTGCCCAAACCTTCTCCGCCACCCGTCGCATCTCCTACCCTCCGCCCGCCCTCTTCAACCTAATCTCCGACGTAAACTCCTACTCCAAATTCGTCCCCTTCTGCCTCTCCTCCGCCGTCACGGAAACAACCCCTCCACCGGACAACTACCCGCTAAAGGCTAACCTTCGCGTCGGATGGGGAGGTTTCGACGAAACGTTTACTAGTAGGCTATCCTGCTCCAGGGATATTGGGGGAAAACAGCTGCAGGGAGGAGTGGTGGAGGCCGATGCGACGGAGAATGGGATTTTTGAGGTGTTGAGGGCTAGATGGGTTATCGATGGGATGACGGGGAGCGGGGGGATGAAGGGTGGGAGGGAGGAGAGCAAGGTGGATTTGGAGATTGAGTATAAGTTTTCGAATCCGTTGTACGCGGCGTTGAGCGAGGCGGTTATGCCGACGGTTGCTGGGAAGATTATTGAGGCGTTTGAGGCGAGGGCGGAGTTGGTGCTGGGGAAGGAGGAGAGGTAGTTGCTCGGTGGAATGGAGAAGAAGGGGGTCCGGGGAGGTGTAGTGGGGTTGTGGGACTGTATAGCCGGATATACGGGCATTATATATGTATATAAGTGCGAAATTGTTGATAGCGAGCATATAGATTGTATCATAGTATCAAATAGACCAACCAGCGTAACGAGAGCAAGTCATTGGGGATATGAGAAAGGCAATTGTGATCCAAGCGATGCAATTTATTCCCGATTAAAACTCCATAAGTAAAGCCAAAAAAGCTAATATACACTCGAAGGGACAAAGTTATGCAACCAAACAATCGCAAAGAATGCTTTTATTCCTTATGGCCGTTCAGGTATTTCGTGCGGGATGGGACGGTGATATATACTGCGGCTGTATCGTCTAGTATTTGAGGATCATGCGACTAAATCATGAAACGTTAGCGGGTAGTCCCTCTATCTTAGGGGAGTATGGGAAAATAATGTACATGAGTTCGAAGAGTAATCCTCCAAAGACGACAAACGCGAGGAGGCCGAGCCACATTGGGGAGATTGGCGATTTTGCCTTCTTGTCGTAGGATTTGCGATCACCTTCGGCCTTGCCTCGCTTGGCGGCTTCTCTCTGCGGTACGATAGTGTTAGAGTAGGCCTTCAATTGGCAATGATATCTTGGGATATTGTATCGGCGAGTACCTTTGCAAACTTCTCGTTCGCTAGTCTCTGCTGTGGAGTTTGTTGTGCCTGTGGCCGTTCGAGGTTAGTCGGGGCTGAAGGGTGAGTTTGGATTGAGCGGTGGACGAACCATTGTGAAAGTCTGGGGTAGAGGTTAGAGGTTTAGAGTGGTTAATATCTTCGAGAGTAATAAATGGATATAGAGTATCTGTCTAAGTTGAATTGGAGGGAATGGATCGATGCCGGGTCTGGAGGAAGAATATATATATTTTGTGGAGAGAGTTGAAAAGGGTCGGCGGTCGCACGAACAGGTTTAACAGAAAGCGGCGGCAGCAGAAGCAGCAGCAGCAGATCGCAAGGAGTGCAGGAACCTAAAAAAGATACGTGTTGACTTTGAAGGAAATATTATCCAAGCTAAGCGACCCCTTTGAATTGGTCCAGAATAGCAGTGCTAGTGGGTAGCAGCCCCCAGTACGCCCTCCTTTGGGTAGCCATGTTCCCATGCTTCCATGCGACATATGCCATCATGCCGGACAAGGGGAAATTTAGACACTAGCCGACCTAGGTACTACTGTATTCAAGTATCTAAGAAACCCCTGCTTGAACAAGTTTCTGCTGCTGCTGCTTCTCGTGACAGTCGTCCAATAAAAGTTAAACATGCAGCTACGCCCGAAAAGAAACATCCCACCAAAAGTCTGCCCCTCCAAACCGTTGTACAATTTTTCCTTATCTCTCTGAGTGTTTAAGAAAACCATTCGAAGCTTCTACAACTTTTACCCTAAAGAACAGCATGTCGACTCGCCTGTTGCGCTTTGCGCAAGGCGCCAGATATCGAACGACATGGCCGACCGGTACGGCAAGTGTTAGGGCAACACCATTTCAGTTTCCGGCGAGGTTTTCGAGTTCAGGTGGTGGACCGAGTCCTGCGACAGCTGGCGAAAAGAAAATATCCCCGCATGTGCGTCATATATCTCGAAAACTTCTAGAATAACTTGAACTCTTTTGTATGTCATCGGCTGACTCGTTTGGTTTATCGACAGGTGTCATATTATAAAATTTACGGTCGGGCCTTCGCCAAGGTTCTTTTGATGTCGCTGTTGGTTTATCAAGGACTCTACTATGGTTGGATGAAGCTTGAAGAGCTGGAAATAAAAAGGGTTAGAGGAGGTAAGACTGAAATCTAGTATTTACTCATCACAATATGCACCAAGCTGGGGACGGGTTACTAAGAATAACCCGTATGAATGTTCAATTCGAAACTTTTAGAAGAAATCCGAATATTAGAAGAGAAAATCAGGGAGCTGCAGGGCAGAACCGACAAGCTGGAGATTGCTAGGGAAAAGCAGAAGCAGAAGAATTGATAAGATGGGGAAGATCCACTGCTTAGAAGGTATCTGGCGTTTAAAGTTATTTCTTACCTGCATTGTTAGTATATTTGTATTTAGTAGATACAGTAGTGATCGGGATCGGGTCTACATGAGAGGACGTTTTGTTAGAAGCTTAGAAGGAGGGCACCTTTAGCACATCTCGGCCCATGGTTAGAGCGCCGAAATTTAAATTTCTGTGAAACCCGAGTTCAACCCTACACAGCTTTCTCTTTAGGCATATACCACCCCTGTTCGCCCTTTGTAGAGTTATATCCTAAGCCCGAACGCAGCCTTGGTTAGCTAAATAAATGCCGGCTTAGCTAATTAATAGTTGCCACGCGCTTCTTCCACCGGCAGGATCTCATTGCGAGGTTCATGCAGTTATCCGTTTTGGTCCAAGCGAAAGCGGTGAACAGACGCAACCTCGAGAACAACGGGAAACCAATCGACAGCAGGCTTCGAGAATGTACGCCCCCCCAAGAGTTGAGAAAATATTATTTGATCTTCTTAAGTTTATAGAGCCCTCATCGCTATATTTGTCAGCAGACTGGATCGCCCTTGGAACTCAAAATAATTTTCCTCGAGAATAGTTTGCTCTCGCGGCAACCGTCTAAATTCTTAAACTTCTGCTCGAGTCGCAACACATCTTCCCTCAAAACCCAATATCAACTTCCACCTGACTTCGTGAGCCTCGAGGCTAACGCGCTTAACTCTGTTGACATCAGGTCACCGAATTATCATTTCACCGGACAAGGTAAGCTGCATCATCCTGGTATCATCTCTGGAGTTTTCACGGCAGTACCTGGAATGCGAGATGCATAATTTGGCAAGCTACGGCAGGATCCAAAAAATGGGTCCCGCTGCAACTCGTTCTTCTCCCGTCCCACCACCCCCCTCCAGATTCTACCAATTGGCTTTTCCTGCGTCTGCACCTTTGGCTATTGCCTTGGGAGGCGAAGAGAATGGGCACTCTTTTCTTAACCTGAATATTTCTGCTCCGGAAATTTCTTCTTCCTTCCTCTTCCTCATAACATCAATCAATCCGTAGATATCTCTTATTCATTATGGCCGAACCGCTGACACTCGTCCGGTACCCTGGTAGCCCTCTGGATCCCGCCCAGATGACAACTCCAGTCGCAACAACAGTATTCAAACCGTCCTCAGTATGGGCATTTCCGGGTATGGGACAACTCCCTCCACGCGCCAGAGTATTGTGGGGCTAATTCTGGTATATTAGACACCACCCAGCGCCCTGTGAAGGCAAAACCAACTCCGAAGAAGCGCAAGCTAAATAGTGGTGATCCCGTCAGTGTAGAGGCTGGGGATGGTAGCTCTCAGGCGGAACCCGCATGCCTCACTATCTGGAGGCATCGTCTCCAGCTCGTACGTCCCAACTCAATCAGAAAAAGAAAAGGGCTTTAGCTGATGCCGCGATCCAGGTTCTCCCTTCGCACTTAGCTGACGATGTTTGGCAACACCTAGCAGAGACCCTGCCAGATATTGGGGCTAAGATCCCAGTCAATGTAAACTTGGATGCCGAATTACGATCGGGCAGCGTAAACTTTTCGGTCTCGCATGCGGAAGGAGACGAGGTGCTTTTGTTCCGCGGCCACTTCCCTCTTAGCGCTGAGGCGAAACTACTCACCGACCTACTTAAAAAGCTGAGGGGTGGCAGGTTAATAAGTGAGATTTCAATAGCTTGGTATCTCCTTCCAGCAGCGGCGGCGAAGTCCCATCCTGTGTTAGAATTCGATGTGAGGAGGACAGACACCTGCGTAATCAACTGGAAAGCCGAGAAATGGTTCTCTTCTTTCCTTGCCCTAGTTACGACGAAATCAGACAAACCTGTCGTCCTCTCGGATCTTAAGGGTATTCTGGCAACAAAAGCTTCTGCTAAAGGGGATATAAAAGCTAGAGACTTTTATAAATCCGTTTATGTCCCTGACTCGCATCGGGCGGTTCCAGAGATGATCCAAGTCAGCGAACTGACCACACAGATGTTTCCATTCCAAATGCGGACGGTGGACTGGATGATGGAGCGGGAAGGTGTATCGGCAGCGGACGGTGTTATTAGGGATCTCCCCATGAACGTGTCTCTGGAGAACCTGTGTATCGCAGAGACAATAGATTACAATGGGGAGAAGATGTTCACGAGTATACCCCTGGGCCTGACAACAAGCAATCTCGATCAAGTACGGAATCTTGCAGCACAATTTCAGATCAAGGGTGGGATCCTCGCAGAAGAGATGGGCCTCGGGAAAACGGTCGAGTTAATATCACTACTTTCACTACACAAACGCCAAATCCCGGACGACCAGCATATGGTCTTCGATAGTTATAGCCAGACAAGCGTTCGCGCTTCAGGATCAACTTTAATAATTTGTCCTCCATCCATTATGCAGCAGTGGGTTAACGAGCTTGCCCTACATGCCCCAACGCTAAAAGTCTTGAAATACAATGGGACTCGCGACCTCCTTCAACTCGTCTACCAAAAGAAGAACGGTATCAAAGCCCGTATCTCCAACGATAGATACGTGGAACTCGCCTTCGAACTTCAAGGGATCCCTAATGCCGAGTTGGTGGATAATCTCTTGCAATATGACATTGTACTGTCTAGCTACAATGTACTGGCGAATGAGCTGCATTATGCGGAACGACCACCGGATCGAAAATTGCGACACGACAAGAAATACGAAAGAAGGTCCTGCCCTTTGGTGGAGATTAGTTGGTGGAGAGTTTGCCTCGATGAAGCTCAGATGATCGAGAATGGGATTAGCAACGCGGCGCAAGTGGCAAGGTTGATACCCCGAGTAAATGCCTGGGCAGTTACTGGTACTCCGGTCCAAAGGAGCATCGAGGACTTGTTGGGTTTATTGGTCTTCTTGAGACAGAATCCTTGGTGTGGAAATAAGCAAATTTGGGAGAAGCTCTGCTTCAACAAAGAGTGGTTCAGCGGGGTGTTTAAGCAGTTGGCTCTGAGACACACTAAAGACATCGTGCATGAAGAGATAAAACTACCGAAGCAACACCGTACAGCTATCTCCTTAGGATTCTCGCAGGTGGAGGAAGAGAACTATCAGAGGCTCTTCGAGCAGGCTTGTAATGACATCGGGGTTCATCTTGATGGTTCACCAATCGCCGGTGATTGGAATCCAGAGAATGAAGAAGTCAGAAGCAGGATGAGGCAATGGCTAGTCCGCCTAAGGCAGACTTGTGTGCATCCTCAAGTTGGTGCCTGGAACAGAAGGGCTCTGGGGGCTAGTGGTCCGCTCAGGACTGTTGACGAGGTACTCGAGGTCATGATCCAACAAAACACCACTAGCGTTAAGCAAGATCAACGTATGATGTTCATGCTGGTTGCAGCGAACGCCCAAGTCCTACTTGAAGCTGAAAAACACCCGAAGAAAGCTATCGAAACCTTGGAAGCCCCACTGAATGCGCTCGAAACTGCCGTTGAGGAGTGTCGGAAAGATGTTGAGGTTGAGACCAAGCGACGAGAACTAGAAAAGGAGGCTCGCAAAGACAAAAAGAAGAATAAGAGAACACATCCTATTGATCAACACGCAGAACGACCTGATCCCATTGAAGACGAATACACCGAGGAACGCCCCAAAGAAGATTGGGAAGAATCTGACGATGAGTCCGATGCTGAAGACCCTCATGGGTCTGTGAGCGAACTCAACAAACTGAAGAACCGTTTACGCGACATAATAAGCGTCCAGCATATCTTTCACTTCTATTTAGGCGATGCGTATTTCAACCTTAAGAGCGAAATACCGGAGGATGATGAGGAAAGGAAAGGAGAGCGAACGGAGCTTGAAGTCCTTGAGAACAAGCATTATGAGATTGCCAAAAGACTCCGAAAGGAGCTTATGACAGAACCGGAGAGCAACGTCAATAAAATGATCATGACTATCAAATCGCGCACAGAAAGGCAGGATTTCGTTGAGATCCCAGACATGGACGTTAAGGAGCAGAAAGGAGGCATTGAGTCAAATAGCGTCATGGAGGATATTCAAATTCTTGCGGAAAAGCTTAGCGAGCAAGCTGAGGTCCTGGATGAGTGGCGAGAGAGGCTCATTCAGTTGCTTCAAGTTCCTCTTTTGGACCAAGAAGAAGGCGCTGAAGGTGACGAATTGCAGCAGTCTGCAGAGCAACAGGATGAGGGTTTTCTTTACGTTGCCCTCTTGCGAACGGTTATTGCGGATCGATCGGAGGCTCTGACTGGTGTTACATCTGGTCTCGCTGCATCAGAAATAAAGACAGCTGAGGAGCGAGCTGAAGGGCAAGATGAAAAGCATCAGACCCTCTTTCAGGAACTAAAAGCTAGGCGAGATGATGTCAAACCCATCAACGTTGAGGACGACATTGTAGCCGGCACATCTGCCATGCCATACTCGCTACGCGGCCTCGTTGCCAAGTTGAGAAAGATTGCAAACGCATTTCGTGATCCGAACTCGGGGTCCCGAGCCAAAGTAGAAGCAGGGCTTGTCAACGAGTCCTTGAAGAAGCTCCAACCGATGATTGCGGATCAAGAGAAGGCACTGAAGAAGCTCGAGAAGGAGATTTCATTCCTGTCGGACGCATTCAATGCTCGCGTTGAGTTCTATCGTCAGCTCCAAGCCGTCTCCGATATGGTCCAGCAATTTGAAGAGGAAAAAGCTCTCAAGGCAAATCACGTTCGAACTATCGACGCTCTTAGAGATAAATATGCTGTAGAAATCCGGCAACTTTCTGAGCGGGTTGCAAGATTCAAGTCGAAGGGCCGCTTCTTGCAACATCTTCAGGAATCGCAAGGAGAGTCACAACGTCTATGTATTATTTGTCAGGATAATGTCCAGTCCGGCGTGTTGACAGTATGCGGACACCAGTTCTGCAAGGAGTGTATGGCAGCCTGGTATCAGCACCATCAGACCTGCCCTACCTGCAAACGACATTTGAGAAGAGTTGATCTGCACCCGGTCACATATAAGCCTGAAGAGGTTACGATTGAGAAGGAAACGAGGGATTCTGCTTCCGGTGGATCTCAGGACGTATCTATGTTGGATGGGACCAATGGCATTCACATCTATACTGGTATCGATCAGGAAACTTTTAAAGATATCAAAAAGATTAAGCTTACAGCGTCATTCGGTTCCAAAATTGACATGGTTGTCAGGCATCTCTTATGGATAAGAAAGCATGGTGGAAGCAAGAGCGTCATTTTCAGTCAATGGAAGGAAGTGCTTGATGTCTTCCAGAAGGCTCTCGAGGGCAACGCGATTGGGTTTTCAAGCTTGGAGGAGAAGAAGGGGCTTAACAAGTTCAAGGATGATCCTAAGTGTGAGGCGTTCTTGCTGCACGCGAAGAGCCAGAGTGCCGGATTGACACTAGTCGCCGCAAGTAATGTGTTCCTCTGCGAACCATTGGTGAACACGGGATTGGAATTACAGGCCATTGCGCGTGTTCACAGGATTGGGCAGAAGAGAGAGACGAATGTGTTCCTCTACGTTATCGGGAACACTGTAGAGGAAAGTGTGTGGAGACATACAACGAGAAGACGACTGGAGATGATGGCGAAAGATGAGGTGGCCAGTCCCTCCAAGAAAAGGAAGAACAGGGAAGTGGATATTAAAGGGAAGAAGAGGAAGATAGACGATGATGAGGAAGATGGGGAAGAGGAGTTGGAGATGCAGCTGGAGACGGCAAACTCTTTACAACTACAGGAGGGGACGGTTATGAGTATGGTTGAGAGAGGACAAGGAGGTGGCGAAGTGGTGGATAATGAGCAGTTGTGGAGCTGTTTGTTTGAGGTGAAGAGGAAGGATAGGAGCGTAGAGTTGGAGGAGACGAGGAGGGAGATGGTGGCTAGCGCGAGGGAAGAAGGGAGAGGGAATGTGGTGGATGACGGGCTGGCTACGTTGAATTTGCAAGGGAGAGTTAGGATTGGCGAAAGCAGCAATTCGGGTGGGGGCTGATCAGCTGAGGTAGATGGCGAATTAGAGACTCTGGGGTTAGATTATGGGCCGTAGTACCTGTGGCGTTTCTTCCTGGTGATTATCCTAGTTTGGGGGTTTGCGAAATTTACATCTGCATATTTAACGCTAGCGCTAGAATCTACTGGATATTGGAAATATAGGCCATTGCCTCTGAAGTTTGGTGTATATTATTGTTTTGAAACACACCATGTTGTTAGATACGGGATGGGATCTAAATCCCCAGCTATCCTGGCTCTCTCCTCGAATCTATCGAGAGATAGGGGTCCTGAACGTAGCATATATTCCTTATAAGTTCGCTACATGAATTATAAACGGAAAATAAAAAAACTACCCCAGTTAAGTATACAAAAATATTCACGGAGCTACCACAGACTTTGACTTGAAGCTGATAATTTCACACTCCAAAGTTTCCAGATCAACTAAGACCAGCTCTCCTGTTTCTGAAAACTTTGGTATCGATATTAAGCGAACGACCTGATCGTTTGACCCTATGCCCCGTCGCTTATCAGTAAATCCCGTCAATGCTAATACGGGGTAAGGTGAGCGGACATACCATAAGTCAATCTTGTTCCAAACTCCGGCTGATTCCCGATGAAATATACATGTGGACAATGCTCAATGATGAATTGATCCACTTCTTGGAACGGATAACACCCTGCATAACATATTAACAACTGATCAGACATGGAAATTGTCCTCGGGTGAACGTACATAATGTATCCGGGGCCGTGGGCGCCACATGTCTCCACCTCAAAGTCCTCTCCATCATCTCTAATCTATCATCCCCTTCTACATACTTGAATATATCATCAATAGTCTGTCCGCTAGTCCCTAGAAACCTTACGCCATCAATCTCGCAAGCGCACGGATTTGTGGCAGGGATGAACGTAGAGCCGGTGTAATATTTCGAGGAAGGGAACATTGTAGGGTGCATCTTTTGTTGGGGCAGAGAGGCGTTCGCTGGGTCTAAATCACCGGGCATGAGGGTTACACTGATGGATGTGCAGAGGTCGGAGATGATGCCGTCAAGCGTGGTGGTGGGTTTGGAGTTGTAAGCTGCGGCGTCGTAGCCGTATTTTTTCGACTGTTGCATCTGGTAAGCGATATGTCCGAGTCGCACCGAGAGGAGGCTGTTTACGTACTGTCTTTTTGGCCGGTCCTTCTTCACTGGCTTGGGGTTCTGATAATGAATTTCCCGCGATAATTAACCTGGATATCGATGCCGACTTTTTTCTTTCCTCTTCACCTCCAACCTCTCCGAGGAGGTACTCCACCAGCAAGTGTGTTTCCATACTCTCGTGCATGTTTCCAGTGATATTCAATCCGCTGATAAGCCCTATATATTTCTTCCCACCATCCGAGCTTTCTGGCACTGGCCGTTCTGTCTGCGGTGGTAATTCAGAGTATACCATGTCTATAACCTCAAACTCGCCAGATGCAGTTTCCGTACCCATAACGGCGATAACGCAACCGGTGACGAGTGTTTCTTGCATAATGGCGCTACCGACAAGTCTAATGCGACCGGATTCATCTTCCAGCATTACTTCGTCAGTTTTGAAGTCGCGGTACTTTTGGCGAGCTGGTGGGGCTGCGATAAAATGCTAAGAATTAAATGTTAGAGCATTGCCTTGTGTATAATTCCATTACAACCAGCTCCGAGGAATTGCATACGTCTTTCGATATATCCTCCAGCACATTAGGCTTCAGCGGCATCTGCATGTAAACCGTTCCAGAGACCCAGCATAGCTCTCCTAGATTTCCACCAAATTGCGGGGATTTAGCTTCGAATTTCCACGGAACAGCTCAACGAAGCTGCTCAATCCGATCGATGGATTTAAGGCGGACCTTGTCGTACATCTAGCACGCGATCGACACGTCGTACGGCCTCTCCTGCTATCTGCAAACCAGCAGCTATGGTCAACCTAGGTCCCTTGCAAGCTCGACGGTGATATCGGGTTTTGTATCGAATGTACCTCCATTCCATCCCATCTTTCCTGCCCAGCGGCTTCGACTGTTGGTTTGAGCTGCGCGAGGCGTAGGTAGTAAATATCGACATATTGCGTTTGGTAAGAGTGCGAGTCGAGCTGGAATTGTGGATCTGTTTTGTAGACGGTCTGCTGACGCTCAAAGGTTGGCGTTTCGCTGGATTGAGCGGGGTGCAAGTTAGTAGCTGTATTCTGCTAGATAGGATGCGGTTTTTATTTTTGGGATAGCAATTACTTACTTGGTCATTATGATAATCGCTGCGGTGAGATCTTTCAGCTTTTTGAAGCTGTGAGAATGGATGGTGTAGACGACTTAAAGCTGGGATTGGGTGGGAAGACGCGATGTTTACGGCAACGCAACAGCTCTTCAAAACAATCTGCAGCCCAAATCAGTCCATACTAACTATGAGTACTACTTAGACAATACCCGTGCTATTATGTCCAATCAAACGAGATATTAGAATTATATTGCCCATAGCTTAATCTATACAAGCTAGGCGAGATGGAATATTTACAAAACCCATCAAGCAGCTGGTATCCCTAGATATAGCTGCGTTTAGCCTCTCCTAAGCTCCTCAATAACCTTTGACCTCTTGTCGCCATCCGCAAACAGCGCTTTGACCAAATCGATCAATTCATCCTTCTCAAAGTCAACCAAGGCACCATCTCTCCAAAGATCCATGATTTCAGCCATGGTGCTATCCAGAATATTGCCCAAATACTGAAATTTTAGCCATTTCTCACAATAGACCTGATTCAGTATAATAATGTCAGCTAGATCATGTGCAGTTGCAAGAAAACAGGGGTGGTGTCTTACAGGAGTCATTGGCAGCGCATCCTTGGGCTGGCCAGGCAGCATGAATAAAGATTCTAATTGACTAATCTGAGCTATGTACCCTGCTAGCACCGCAGACGCATCTGCTGAAATGTCTCCAAGATCCTCAATATCGTTGATAAACTTAATTATAACCGTATTCAATAATGAGCCAATGGACTGCAGCAATGCCGACCGAGAAAGCGTTTCCTATATTGCTGTCAGCCAAATGTTCAGACACGATCATTCGAGGTGAAAGGATCATACCCTCCACTGCATCTCAATGCCTTGTATTGCTTCAATCACGCTGGCAATTGCCGTCTCGCAGTTCTGGGACATGGGAAACTGTGTGCAATGCTCAAACCCTTGGGCCCCATCCATTAGATCCGACAGTATGATTCGCTTGCTATCCATATCCTTCCAATATGCCCTTCTACCAAACGTAGATATCGCCTTTATGCTCTTTTGCAAGTCGAAGCTGCTAAAAGGACCAGCTCGAGTCTTGACATCTTTTTCCAGCTCCACTAGGTGCTCTTCTAGCCACTCGCAATCATTGTAAATGCATATTGCCGGACTCGGGTCATCCGTATAAAATATAGGCGCTAATGCTCTGTAGGCGTTTAGAATCGAGGCTGGAATGTTCAACAGTCCAGAAGTGGATGAAGATATTGTGACATTGGAATATTCAGGTTGCGATAGTTTCTCGGCTTCTTCAATGGTCCGTAAAATGATATTGATGACTTCTTGAGGTATTGAGGTAATGCTATAGGTTTCGGTAAGAGTGATATCCTTGACTTCTTTCTCTTTTGTCTTCCCGTTTGTATGTTGGTGTGGTGCCGCATCTTTCTTTGCGCTGTCGTCTTCGTCTCCCCACCCCCAATCCATATTTTCGTCCCCATCTTCTGCTGGTACTGTTGACTGGGTCTGCGATTTGGTGGCTGCCTTATCCCCTCCAACGTCCTCGTCGATTTCCATATCGTCATCAAAACCCCACCCGCTTACGTCTTCGTCTTCGTCTTCACCCGATTCTGCTTTCGCGACTTGTTTCGGTTCGGCGGGAGCTGTAGGTGGGGCCACTGGCTCCGTTTTCTTTTCGTCTTCAAGGTCGTCGACTTCAACATCCCAGTTGGTATCCCAGTGATCCTCCGCGTCGTCTATCGGCTTTGGAACTTCTTCCAGCACTCCATCGACCTCTTTTGCTCTTTCCACACGCTCGACACGATGCCTCCGACCAAGGCCTCCTGAAAATGTTTGGCGTAATGAATCCAAGGCGGATTCTCGACGACGGTTGAGCCAGATCCTCGGCGCCCGGGAAACCCAATTCGTTAACTCGCCTTTATCCCGGTCAAGCCAGCCAGTTTTCCCTAGGTAGCTATCGAATGCCGTAGTTTCTTCAAGGAGAGCCTCAAAGTCACCTAGGCGTTCGATATCAGTTGGGATACATTCGGGCAGATAGGACCCCATAAGATGATGCAACACCGCCGGTGTCAGGGTTCTTGAGAGCAGATAAGAAATCGACGAGCCGAGCCTTTCCGACAAGAATCCAAAGAGCAATTGTAGATCCGAAAATAAAGCGGTCGGTGTTGGATTAGGCATGTTACGGCGCTTAAGCTCAAGCTTTGTGTGGTCCCTATTCACAGAGAATGTGTAGCTGCTTCCGGTTTCAGCATCAAGCCGAGGGAATACTAGGATCGTGGTTATTTTGTGATGTAGTCGGTCCAATCTATCTTTCAAAATCCCGAGACGCTCCAAGGCGCTAACCACGGCCTCTCCACCTACAAATCCCGAGCCAACTGTTGCAAAGTTAGTAAAGCTTACGTCTGTGATGGGCCGAAAAGTAACGTACGGGGGACCGTCTGGTGTATCACGATGCATCTCTCAGCCGAGTTGGCAGCTATCAGCTTGGCCCAACTATCTTCTACTGTTTCCACTAGGCGTTCTCGTAGAGAGCGGATGTTCTCTTTGATTAAGCCAACAGCAAGGACCTGATCAGTGCCGGAGAGCCTCCCCAAAGCATGGCTTGCATCTTCAAACCGCCCACACGCCTTATCCAATGAACCTTCTGAGGCAAATCCTTCGGCTTCTGTAACAATATCTTGTAGATTCTTCAGATCCGATAACAAGGCTACCAACTCTTCATTAAAGATAATCTCGTTGCCAAGGAGGATTCGCTGGCTGCTCAGATCTCGAACTCGGTCGTCTAGTTTCTTGATTCATAAACATCAGAATCGCCTTTCTAAATTTTCTATGCTCCATAGGATATACTGACAGCTCCCTGCGATTCATATTGCGTAATTTCGGCTAAAGAATTATGGTCGTAGGACAGCTCGGAATGAAGCTGCCTGGCTTCTTGAGTCCAGGCGGTAACCTCATCCTGTTGGGATTCTCCGATGTGTCGTATTTCTGACTATGTATAAAATTTAAATTAACATTGATGTTAACTTTATCAGAGAAGCGATATCTAACAGCACCTTGATACCATCAACGGTTTCTTGGAGTAGGCTTAGAATCGCAGGTAGGTTCCCCGACGAAAGCTCGGCGCTCGAGATCTCGTCAGACTCCGGGAAAAGCCCATCGACGGCCTGTAGCACAGCTTGCGCAATTTCCGTTTCTGTAACCATTCTATCGGATCTAAAACATATAACGAGGAAGGATAGGTGGGATGTCGAGACGACGGTGGCCAGTGGGGCATGTGTAAATGTGTACTTTTGCGCAGGTTTGCTGGAACGTCATTTAACGGCTGCCAAGATGCAGGCAGGCAACAGGAAGGTCTGTGGGCGGCATACAAAGCACTCGCACTATTTGCTTATTTAACAGCAGTGTTGCATTCAGACATTCCACAACACTATTGACTATAGCTATATAGCCGTTATAAACGTTAACATGCCTATTTCATTAAAGCTTAATTAAATAGTTAGCTTAAGTAGATAGGCTTATGGACTCGGGTGCCAGTAAATCAAGCTGGAAGTGATCCGCGAATTAAAAGTAGGGCAGCTTTAATGACTACTATAGTGTTGTATAGCGTTTAATATAAGACTAAAATTCCTAATTCTCTTTGTTGCGATTTAATTTGAATGTTCAAGCAAATACACATTTCAGTACTTAAGTCTATGCACTCAAAGTGCATACCGTATACTGAGGCAAGCGAGCATTTAAGTACGTAGGTACGTCAGCGTTTACATACACAGCTTAAGCACTTGGATAAGTCACAATCCATATTTCTTGTGCTAATATCATTTCTTTCCACGCGAGCTCCTAGCCCGAGCTTGTTTCTTTCTTGAGCTCCTGGCTCGTGCTTGTGTCTTCCCCGAGCCCCCGGCCTGCGCCTGTTTCTTTTTACTTGATTTGCTATCAAGCTCACTCGAGAGAAAATCCCGCACTGCGAATCCCAACTAATTCAACAATCACAGGTAAGTATATATGCTCCAGCTTTCAGATCTGGGGGCAATTATAACGTACCCCCATCGACAGGGTCCAAAGTGGCTTGGTAAGGTCCAATTCCTCGTAATAGTTGCAACGTTTTCCGCCTTGATACCATTTGGCCATTTTGCCGTGCTGCACAAGATCATTTTCGCAAGCATCAATGTCGCGGCGGACGGATGCATTCTCGGGAAATTGACGACCTTGGTCCATTAGGAGGCGCAGGTCTTCAATTGTATACGGACTTTCTTTCCCGAGATAAGGCAGGAGTTTGGGCTTTTCATCGCTAGGTTTAGACATTGTTCCAGATGTTACTCGTAAGGTTAGGTATTGTCAGAGGTGCGATTGAGGGATGCTTAGAGCACTTGACGATATTTCTGAACACGAGATGGTATTGATTTGTAGTTGTAGTGTTACGATGTTACCTCTCGAAAATATACCTGCGGAAGAGGAATTCGGAGGAGGAAAAGATGATGTGGTCATGTGGTGAACTTTATAATTTGGTTTGGAACGAGGCAGGCGAAATACTGCGCTGATCAATATGCCTTGCCCATATGCTGAGCCTTATCTACGAGCCCAGATCCTGACTAGCCCAAACGTAAGAATAGACTTTGTACGAGCATATTCTACTTATCGGCTCGCGTCTAGAGATAATTACCTCATAATACGTGCTCACTTGTCTACGGACCCATGATGTGTGCATTAACTGTTAATAAAATTATTATTTTCTTTCTGGCTAGCAACTAAAACTTTGATAGGGGAAAAAAAAACCCCCCCCCCCCCTCCCCGACCTTTCAAGGCAGTCGTCGCCTATCAAACAATAATAAAAATAGTTATAAAAGTACTAAGTAATTATTAAAAAAAACCCCCTCCCACCCTCCCAGACCCTTATGGTGGTCTTCACCACGTTGCCCCCCTTAGCCTGTTCTCACCTCCCACCCTCCCCGACCTCTAAAGGCAGTCGTCACCTATCCCGCAAGGGATCTACTTCTTCTGAAACCAAGTTAGTAAGTATATTCGGAAATTTGAAAATGAGGTAAGAAGATGCAAAGATAATTTCGTGGAAGCAAGGGAGAATTACACTACTACCAGCGATCCACTGCTGGTAAAACCCTCGCCAAAGCCGTCTTGTGGCTCGCTAAAAAGAGCCGGGACGTCGCCTCCGGGGCCATGGCAGCATAGACTGCCTGCTTGATGCCACGCCCAGTCAGCCGTGGGTGCGACCCCAGCGGAACAATCACGGCCATCTCTGGGAACCAGTCCCCGATCGTGTTGGAAAAATCGCGGCTCCAGATCCGGGCCTGAACAGACACCCTTTGTCTCCAGACAGTTCTATTGGCAGTTTGGAGAGAAATAATCTGAGCAGGGTGGGTTGGGGCCGGGATTCCAAGGGTCACAGCATCAGAATCAAAAAGACATAAATTTGAACTGCCTGTATCGAACAGAACAGCAACAAAGATACTGCGTGGCCCGGTGGGAGAATGGTCGAAACGAATCTCCATATAAATCTTTTAAAAATAAGAAACTAGAAAGTAGAGATCTGTAACGGAAAAAGCTCAACTTACATCGATCATTCCCTGGCCACCCGGAATATCCGGGTACACTGTAGAACTTGCAAGGTATTGACACGCACCCTAAAATCGTCAGCTTAAATCTAGAACTCGGCAGCAAATAGAATAACATACCATCACCCAGAGTGGCTTTGCATGATCAATCTCCGACCACTCGACTTTTTTCCCGCCTTGGTAGTACCCCCCAGCGGTGCCGTCTCGCAGGAGGTCCTTCCTGCAAGCCTCGATGTCATCGCGTATAACTTGGTTTTCTGGAAAGGTAAGAGCCTTATCCAAAATCTCCAGTTGGGACTCGATGGTGATTGGGATTCCGAGGTATGGAAGGAGCTTTGGTTTTTCCTCGTTAGGCTTAGACATTGTGCAAATTTGGATCGAAAGAAATAAGGTTTGATGAATTTGAAGTTTAAGGGTTAAAAGGTTGGGAGAAATATATTGAGTCGCGCGACTTGTAGATGATATGTGGAGTTGAATGATGATGAATTTGATGATGAATTTGATGATGAATTCATTGATAAACTTGCTGATGAGTTTGGTGGTGATGATAAGGTTTAAATACTTTTTGAGAGGATTGATGCAATCACACACAACTACAACAATATCACACAAATCTAATCTTCACACTTCCTCGCCACACTGAAAGGAAGGTCACCGAGACCAATCCTCACACCCATCTTGTAGTCTAGCGCGATGTTGCTGTAGAGAGCCCCACATATGCACATGCAACAATGTAAGGGTAAGGATTTTCCCGATATGGTAACCAGAGCGATATCGATATTCGAATTAATCTCCCTCCCCCACTTACTCCTAGCTAGCTGCCACATGGAGCACGCAGTACCACCCCGCATTATCTAAGCCTAGGGAACTAATGAAAGCCCTTCCTCTCTAGATTTTGCAAAGCGATCCCGTCCGACATTCCTATGCAAACGCGCCTTTATCTCCCTACTAGTACTGCCAG
>LDUD01000057.1:112776-128867 GCA_012184295.1 Dactylella cylindrospora
CGGTGACTAGGGATCAAAAAACTACCGATACAAAGGCATCCTCGACAAGTTTGCAACTCGGGCATACTCAACTACCAATGCATGGACGGCCACTGACCACACGGCATATACTCTCGATACTGCAGGATGGGAAGGATTCGCTCAAATTGTATGTTATGCTCATTTGGCTACTTAGTTCTCTCTAACTTCCGTTCTCAACATAGCTCCCAGTCTACCTCGAACATATAATCCTACCCATCTTGACCGACAGCGGATGCTATACAGAGGTCCACCATATAGATGGGACAGGCCACGATGCTGGGTATGCTTAATATACCTATGATACATTAAATTTGATATAGCTACTAACTAAATCAGTGTCGTCTACTCTGAAATGCAAGGAGTTCAAAATGATCAAGATACTCTTATGACTCTTGTAGCCAACCGTGCCCTCTACCCCCCGGGCATTGGGTTTAGGTCGGAAACTGGCGGAATGATGGAACAACTCAGAGTCTTGACAGCCGATAGAATTCGAGCCTTTCACAAGGAGATGTATCAGCCAAAAAATTTGTGCCTTGTTATCGTTGGAAGCGTTGACAATGCCGAGCTGCTAGATATTTTGGATAAATTTGAAGAAGGTATTCTAGACGAGGTCCCAAAGCCGTCTGACCCTTGGAGGAGGCCATGGGTCGAATCCAAGCCAGTTCCGTCACTAGAAGAGAGTTCCATTCAAGTGGTTGAGTTCCCAGAAAAGGATGAAAGCTATGGAAGTGTCATGGTTGCATTCCTAGGGCCTTCATGTATTAGCCACAGAGACAGTAAGTTCCAATACTTGGATGATAGGACCCGGATATGCCTAACAAGAACGGATAGTGGCTGCCCTTGAGATTGTGGGAACATATCTTGCTGGTTCTTCAGTTTCTATACTTGAGAAGCAGCTTGTCGAAATCGATGACCCCTACTCGAGCGGTGTCCTCTGGTACACCGAGGAAAGGCCTGACACTGTTATATGGTTTCAGCTTACCAGCGTGCCCGTCAGCCGTCTTGAGGAAGCCGAGAAAAAGTTGTTTGAAGTGCTCGAAGCCACTGTATCAGGGCCTCTAGACTTTGAGTATTTGAAGGACTGCCTCAATAGAGCGAAACGGCAGAAAAAGTTCAGCGTGGAATCTAACGGATACCATTTCACTGAGCCTGTCATCGCAGATTTTCTATTCGCTAGCAGAAATGGCTCCGATTTACAACAGCTAAGATCATTTGCTGCTTTTGATGAGCTTGGCAAGTGGAGCGAGGACGATTGGAAAGATTACATGAAAAAATGGATTGTTTACAATAAACATATATCAATCCTTGGTCATCCATCCGCTAAACTTGCTGACAAAATCGAAAGCGATGAGAAAGAACGGGTTGCGGCGCAAATTGCACGTATCGGTCCTGATGGCCTTAAGGAACTCGCGGAGAAACTAGAGCAAGCAAAGAAAGACAATGACCCTGAGATCCCAGTTGAAGTTCTCCGAGGCTTTAAAACCCCTGGAGTCGACTCAATCAGATTCATCCACTCTACCAGTGGGAACGCAGGGCTCGCAACGGCTACAGAAGGGGCTCTAGATACGAAGATTCAAAATATTTTGAAAAAGGATATTCCTTCTACGACTCCGTTCCCACTTTATCTCCACTATGAGCATGTGCCCTCTAACTTTGTTACGGTCAACGTCATATTGTCTACAGAGTCTATCCCCATCGAGCTTCGCCCCCTTCTTCCTCTGTACTTTGAATATTTTTTCGCGGCTCCGATCACTCTCGAGGATGGTACTAAACTGGAGTACGAAAAAGTTGTATCACTGTTAGAGAGAGATACAGTCGGATATACAATCCAAGGTGGAGGGGGAATCCAGGCTGCTGAATCCATTCGAATCAGGATGGAATTTGAACCTGAAAAATACCAGGCTACTATCAGATGGCTACGTTTGCTTATGTGGAATATCGTCTTTGACTCTCAAGTAAGTTAAGACTGGAAATATGCAAGAAGGGAGTCGATTCTAACTATGGGAACAGCGCTTGGACGTCCTCGCTAAGAAAATTCTGAGTGATATCCCTGAAGAGAAGCGTAGCGGCAACGATGTAAGTTACACCTTTAGGTTTACCCGGGCTCCCCTAAGGCGGTGAGGCTAACATAAAGACAAGATGGTTTGGGCAGTGTCGCAGCTCTCTAGCTATTCTGAGAAATCCATCGGCTACGGTGGCAACACGCTTGTCAAAGGAAAGTTCATAAAGCAATACACCAAGTTGATAGCTTCGAACCCCGACGAAGCCATCTCAAAGATTTCGGCTGTTCGAGATTCTCTATTCAAACTTGAAAATATGCGGTTACTGGTCGTAGCGGACGTTGAGAAACTCGCAAAGCCAGTTTCCGCATGGGAAGACTTCATCTCCGCGAAGCCATCGGTAGGGATAGCTGATCCTAATGTTACAAAACTTTAGCTCACTCCAAGTGTAGACAGGTGGCCTAGCTCCAATTGATAGACGATTGGATCGCCTCACACCGGCTGGTCAGGACCCTGGAGACCTTATGTATCTCGTCCCAATGCCTACACTAGACTCTTCGTTTGGTGTTTTTGCCGCTCGAGGCCCTAAATCTTACGACGATGGGCAACTCCCCGCCTTATTACTTGCGACGGCATATCTTGACGCCGTGGAGGGCCCTTTGTGGAGGTTAGTCAAATACGATTGCTGATTCTAGATCTCCCATTTGCTAACTTTTTACTCTAGAGCTATTCGAGGCACAGGTTTAGCATACGGAACCGGTTTCACCAGGAGGATAGACTCGGGACACATTTATTTCAGTATTTACCGGTCACCAGATGCTTATAAGGCCTACGATGTGGCGAAAAAGATTGTAACAGATTACGCAAATGGAACAGTATGGATCTATTTAGCGTCCCCCTATAGCTATAAAGTCAGAATTGCTAACTCTATCGACGCCCTAGACACAATTCAACGAGTTTGATCTTGATGGCGCCGTTAGCACCGTCGTTAGCACAATTGTTGATGTCGAATCTACACTCTCTGCCGCGGCTACTACGTCCTTCGTTCTTCAGGTCATCCATGGCCAACCGAAAGACTATAATACGAGGCTATTACACAAAGTTCGACAGGTTAAGCCAGAGGCGATTAGACAGGCAATGATCGACCTCCTGTTGCCAATATTCGCCCCCAAAACTTCGATTGCGGTGGTAACAACAGCACCAGTTAACACCGACGTAAGTGCCAAGTCAGAGTGTCTTTTTTGAAATTTAGAATTTGCTAATGATGGATACTCTATAGTCCTTGAAGGAGAGGTTCGAAAAGGATGGATTCCCCGTTGAGGTTAGGACCCTTTCTTCGTTTACACCAAAGGCTGAGGGTGAGCAAGAGGATGAGGATGAAGACGAGGAGATGGAAGATGGGAGTGGAGGTGAGGATGAGGAGACGGGGTCAGGGAGCGAAGAAGAGGACTAAGAAGAAGTATTGCTTCAAGATATATGGGGTATATTAGACATCCCAGATAGATGGGTGCTATCGTTCATTTGTATACCTTTGGTGCATTACAATACAGAGGGGATAGATGGATTCAAGTGCTCTAGAATCACCAATACACAAAAGTTTATTCTTTTGAACACACATGCTTAAAATTAGTTGCCAACTTACGAGCTCACCCTGTGACCGGAGTCCTTACCAAGCTTCGTATTAGCTATATTAGCTAGAATCCATAGATGGCCGCCAGGATGTGTTGGCGGCCCTGTGTTGTCCATTGTTGCCAAGGCCGAGTGCGTGCAGGGATCTTTTAGATTACACCGAACCTTTTTCGGTTTGAAGGCTGTCGCAAAAAAAAAAATCTCTGCGAAATTTCTTCCCACCTTTTCTCGATCCTGAACAAAAGTCATCTTCGACCGCAAAAGCAACCACCCTTCCCACTCTAACGGTTAAACTTATCCCCTTCGTTATTCCTTCTCATCGTCACCACCGATATCGCAATGGAAGATTAAACAAAAATTCTCGATCGAATTGACCACCTATTCTACTATCTTTTTATGGAATAGTTGCACCAGTTTTTTCTGCAACGAGGCGAAACGAAGGAGTCTCTGCGACGCAAGCCCAGCCACTTATCGCCAACCACGAATTTTGGTCAACCCTTGCTGAATCATCCTACATACCGACGAACTTTTTAAGCACCACTCGCATAATAGTATCATTTTTTAACACGTTTTTTTCCTGCGGCTCGCTCCCGTCCTCCCGTCCGATACGTTACACACCGATACCAACCGTCTCCGTTTCATCTTTATCCTATAAAGAGCAATCTACAACCCCCATTCCGTCCCCGCCTTCTCCCTTCGAAATGGCTACAGAAGTCACATTCGAAGGTATGAACCCTGGTCGATTGGCCATGCTGCAGCAAGCCGACGAAGCGGATCAGAAACGCTCCCAACGAGGATCTAATAACAACACCAGAGGCGGAAGACGAGGCGGTGGCAACGGCAGAGGTGGGAATTTTGGTAACAATAGAAATAACGGAAGAATTGGGAAGGGATATCGTGGGAATTCGAATCGGGGACAGGCATACCAGAAAGATCAACAAGGAGAGGACCGACAGTTCGGGAATAAGAGGATGAGGTTTATGGATAATGAACCTGAGGGGTTGGTGAATGGTGGGGTTGGGGTGAAGATTGAGACGGTGGGAAAGAGGGCGAGAGTTGAGGATGGAGACCCAAGGAAAGAGGACGAACCACCTGTGGCGAAAGATGCAAGTGAGAAGAAGCGACCTTCACCAGAAGGGGAGGATAGGGAATCGAAAAAAGCGAAGAAGGAAAAGAGAAAAGAAAAGAAGGATAAGGAAAAGAGAAAATCTTCTAGCGGGGAGACAGAAATCGCAGCCGACGGGTCGCCTGATGATAAAAAGAGCAAGAAAGAAAGAAAGGAGGAGAAGAAGCGAAGAAAGTCCGAAGAAAGCAAAGCCTCTAAAGAAGAAAAGTCGGAAGCTGGAGAGAACCCAGGAAAGAAGCAAAAGCGCAAGCAGAAAGCCGACCTCGAATCTCTAGAAGACCGAAAGAGCAAGCGGAAAGACGAAGATGGGGAAGTTGAAAAACGTCATAGAAAGTCTAAGAAGGCCAAGGACTCGCCGGAGTCCGAACCCTCAACGACCGAGCGAAAGAAAGAAGAGAAGGCTGACTCCGAGCCGTCGGATAAAGAGTCAAAGAAGCGAAAATCTCGACATAGCGAAGCCACTGCTGCACCAAATAATATCGAAGAGAAGACCCCAAAAGCGAGCAAAAAGGATAAGAAGAGGAAAAAGAAGGCTGAGAAGAGTCCTGCGATGCTAGACCCTACCAAGCCAAGATTGTTCAATTGGGAAGATGAACCTGAACCAAAACGCGGCAGTAAGAGAAAAGAGCGAGATGAAAGCGAGGATGAGGATACTAAGGACAGGAAAAAGCAGAAGAAGAAGGGCGAAGCTGGCATTAAGGTCAATGGTGCTGGCGGAGATTCTGAAAGTCAAAAGGTGTCACCTGTTGAAAAGGAACAAATAAATGGTGAAGCACCACCAGCTTCTGGAAGGGAAAACAAAAAGAGAACAACCAGGTCGAGCGATTCTTGGAACGCAAACCTATTAGACGGTGACGACGCACGAAAAGCAAAGTTCATACGGTTGATGGGGGGAGCAAAGTCAGGTGCTGATGTCAAGTCTGGGGATAACTCGACACCAAAGATAACCAAGCAAGCCCTGAAAAAGCAACTAGAAGATTTAGAGAGGCAGAGCGAGGCGGCGATAAGGATGAAAGATAGTGGGAGGAAACACGGAGGTCTAGGATCGGTTTAGGAGACCGACCCGGCGCTCATGAAGACGACGGATAGGCTTAGGATTACGATGGAGAAGTTGAGGCTGTTGCAGGTATAGAATTGGAATGCGACACGCCGATATGGGTGGCATTAGCTAGTAGCGTTCCCGCTCTCATTGAGGATCTTTGGTTAGCCGCTCCACATTTTAAGGGAGGGATTGAGGTGTTAGAATAGGTATTCTCAGAAGGAATGAAAGCGGAGCGGGTATTTTCTCGCTACCGGTCTAGGATATAATCTGGTTATTTCGAATATTGCGGATTTACAGCCGTCCCGTCATTGACCAGCTAACCATGTGAGTCTTATGTTTGTAAACATGACTAAAGTAGAGCTACTACATGTATATACATGGTATTTTTCGAACAATAATGTGTCAAGCAAGTTATTCTACTACCCACGTGCGACAACCGAAGGTGTAATTATCAGTTCTCAAATTCTTGATGCAAGATGTCGCATTGCTTTAAAGTTTGCGAAATACGAAAGGCACAATTGTTGGGAAGGTATTTCGTGTGAATGAATTGAAACTTGAAAATGGGAAATTTGCTATTTTTGGCAGTCTTGTGGACGGTTAGCTTGAACAGGAAATGAAAAACGGGCAGCCAATCCAAGCCTGGTTGGGTGGTCACCTCCTTAGCTAACTTGCCCGACCCGCCCGCATAAGCTTTGGAGCTTAAACCTTGGAGGCATTAGAATTTTAGCAGTTGTGAGAGGGGAGGGTGGTCTGTCTCTGCCGTTTAAAGAGGGCAGGGCGACCAACAGGAATAGACTCCCTGATACTGCATATCATTGTATGTATATTGCATTGGGGGTGCCCTGAAAATTTTCTTCTTCTTGCATATGCTACTGTAGGTCGGCAGCCGTTCCATGTTTCCACCTGGGGCCCTATTTTTCAGCCCCAAGTTAACATCAACTTCTCCACCATTAAAACCGTCAAGAATTTATCGCACTTCCCTGGGCTAGAAAGTACCGCCCCTCTATACACGGATTAAAAATTCGAAACCTTTGCATTTTGTATACGTACCATTGTGGCCTGTTTTGCAAGTCGTTTGTTTGCATTGATAGTTTCTGTTAGTACATTCCCTCCCATCAGGCCTTCTTACCTTCGACTCAAGCTGGAAAGCGAAAGGATTATATCCTGTCTGACAGCGGTGTTTTGTATTAGCGCCTGTAAATCAATATATCTGTTGCATACTACCAATAGATAGTATCCCTTATTCTGTTGAAAAAAAAAAAAAAAGTCCCCATACCACATTGGTATTAATGCTTTGTAGGGCTGTCCCGTCTGGATTGTGGCTCCCTCGTTTCAGCGTACGCCGTCAAGCTTGCTCCAATTGTGCACTGTGCCTCTTCTCGCTTTCCTCTGCCGTACTTTCTTGGAAAAAAAGGAAATAGTTAGGATTGAGGTATAGCCTACCAAAGTGGCATTTCTCATTTGACATTTCCGTTCTCCGTATTTGACCGTTTCTGTCTTTTATTTCCTCTCTTCGTATATTCGTATCTACCCTTTTTTTTGGTTTGATGTGCTGGACCTGCTAAAGTCTTATGCTCAGCTATTTCACACCGCACATACTGTCAAGCATTGCTACTACTGCATTCAACTCGCATCCAACATTCTACTAATCATCCCATCCCGTCCTTCCATCCGCACCCCCTTCGATCCTTCAGTAACACGAATCTCGCACATTCAAAATCCCTACACTCATCTCTCCTACACCTTACATCTCTTTCCCGCAGACCATCTAGCATTTCGCATAGATCGCATGACAAGCATCGCCATCGTCGACTAGCATAGTGAAACGTCGCTAGACATCTAACCTGTTTTTTTTTTTTTTTCTTTCTTTTCTACTTTCCTTCAACACCTCGGCTTTCTCGAATACTCAAACGTCACGATGCCTACCGGTTTCGCAGAATCGTTTTGGTCGCCAGACTACGCTGGAGGTTCGCATTACCCCAACTCACCCTTTCGGCGACTCCCAATCTCCAGTTTCAGCTTGAAGGCTTACATGCTGACGGTCATGTTTATTTGGCAGGTCTCGGGAAGCTCTTCGCAAAGTTACAGCAGGGTGTCGTTGAAAACCAACAGGTCATAACGATCGCCCGACTGCGAGCCGAAGCCGAAGATTCGTATGGCGATCGATTGAAATCTATATCCCCGGCCGCTGAGAGACCAGATGGATTCCTGCGAGATGAGGGGGCTAGCACCAGGAAGGTTCGTTCTACCTCAGGGCGGAGAGTGAATTTTCCACATCACCAGGAAGTGTTTTGGTTGTGTTTGTGATCTGGCGGGGGGTTGAGTTTGGGGTAGCTGAGGCTGAACGAGAGCTGTGGGGACACTAGCTGACATTTTTTTTTCTTTCTTGGTGATATTCTATTTTTAGGCATACGAAGGCATGAAAAAGGAAATGGACTCGGTACGTTGTGATCGTTCCCTCTTTCTCTAAAGCTGTTTTGTCGTGGCTGCGGAAAGGGCTGCGTAGCTTGAAACTGAAGCTACTTTTTGCGGCTGTGGAGCTATGCAGTCAAAAGCCTCTTTTGGGCGACAACACGATATCGGAACCTGGAGCTAACGAGGGTGAAAAAACATGGGAATTCGACATGATAGGCGGGTGACAGCCACAAGAAAGTCGCTGAGAATATTCGAAAATTGGTTATCGAGCCTTTCTCTAAATGGTCTGAGGCGCACGAGCAGCGTGTCGAGCTTTCGCATGACGATCTTCAACAAAAGATTCGAAATCACGACAAGCAGACTGAAACCGTGAAGAAGCTTCGCAACAACTTTTTCAACAAGTGCAGACTTTTGGAGGATTATGATCAGGAGAAGGAACTTGGTTTTCAAAGTCCAGAGAAGAAGGAGACCCCCAAAACTGCGGCCGGCGCAGATGGAAAGACTGAGTCGCCAGCAACCGCGGCCGCTCCTCAGATCAAGGTCGCGGAGCCAGAGGATGATGAGGATGCTTACGAGATCGGTGACATGTTTTACCCACCATCCCAGCTGAAAAAGATTCTCTCAGCCGCTCTGGACACTGTACCTATGAATGAGGTCAAAGTTACGCTTTTGGGAACCTATCAGAATTGTACACCTGGAGACGTTATTGTCCAGTACCTCCAAAAGCATCTCGGAGCCACCACTGTCAGCGCAGCCGAGAGAATCGGCCAGGACCTTGTCGGACATGGCTTCTTGAGACTGGTTGGAAACATGGGAAACACTTTTGCCAATTCTTCGAGGATGAATTATCAATGGAGACCAAAGGCGTTCGAAATGGCTGGAAAAGCACCCGCTCTCCAACGAAAGGGAACCCTTGCAAGCATGCTTTCTCCAGTCGAGGAGGCTGATAATCTCAGCCCTGAGAGTCCTGGGAATGCACTGAGTGACATGTTCAACAAGTATCTCAGTCAACCTCGCCCTGGCGAGAGCCAGTATGACAAACTGAAGAGAGAGGCTACTGAAGCGGATGAGAAGTACAAGGCTGGTGTCCACAAGTTGGATCTCATCCGATGTAATTTGGAGGAGGCCATGATGGATCATCTCAAATTTATGGAGAGATGTGAGGTTGACAGATTGAAGGCGATCAAGGCCGTCATTCTTGACTTCTCTGGAGCCATCTCCAATGTTATTCCGACTTTGCAGTCGACCGTAGACACCATGATGCTGTTCCAGGAGACTGTGCAGCCTCAAGGTGATTTGAGGTTTATGATTGATACCTATAGAACTGGCTCTTTCTTGCCCAAAGTTGTCACGTATGAGAGCTACTACAACTCTGCTGGTGGTACGTCTATTATTATCCGGGATGCGCTAGGCAAAGCCAAGCTAACAATGAAATTGCAGACCAGACTTTTGGTGTCGATCTCGAATTGAGGGCCAGAGGAGACCGTAAGAGAGTGCCTCTGATTGTTACCTCGATCCTCCAATACCTTGACAACCGTAAGCTTAACGATTCCAGTGTTTTTGACATAATGTACACTAACAAGCGATTTAGATTACCCTGATCTGGAAACCGACGAAGCCAGGCGCGGAATCTGGACCGTCGATGTTCCACTGAAGGCTACCCATCATCTGAGAAATGCTATAAATAATGGGAAGGCTATCCCAAGAGATGTGCTAGAGAAATACGACATGCCAATCGTTGCTAGCACTCTTAAACTCTATCTGCTCGAACTTCCTGGTGAGTAAAAACCAAGATAGCTTCGTCTTAGTTCGGGCTAACTAGTAGCTTAGATTCTTTGGTTTCTTCCCGGGTTTACGATGTCATTAAGACCATTTACCACACTCATGGTGGAGAAGGCGATGATCAGACTCGTCTCTCGGTTATCCAGAACACTTTGGGCGGCCTTCTCCTCGCCAACATTGCCACTCTTGATGCTTTGGTTTCTCACTTTACCCGTCTGATCGAACTCACATCTGCTGAGGAGCAATACTACTCCGAGTTGGCTGCAACCTTTGCTCCTTGCATCCTTAGGCCGCGCGTGGAGAGTATAGTGACTCAACATGACAAGCATGCCCAGCGTCTATTCCGTGATCTCCTCTCCCATAAGGAACTGATCTTTGGAGAGCTTAAGCGTGAGCGCTCTTTGAATGCCGGTAGGAACCGTGCACCTAGCCATACCGACGAGTCTAGCCGCAAAGCCAATGAACAAGCCCGGGCTCGTGCAGTCATTGCAGCTCGCAGCCGACCGTCCTCCCCGGCGGCTCAATCCCGTTCCCGCCGCGACTCTTCACGAGGCGGCGAGTTCCCTAGAATACCGATCAATCCAACTCAATCCCCCACTAGCAGCATAGGTACTCCACGTTACAGACAATCTCTTGAGGTTCCAGGCCTTGGTGATATAGATCCTCAGCAGGCCGCTTTTGCCCAGGAACAATCAAACAACTTTTCGCAGACGGCGGACCATTTTGAGCAGAGTCCCGAAGATGATGTTGTGCCACATGAGAACAGATTGCCACATCAGCCGCCACCAAAGGCGGATGATAAACCAAGTTTTACAAGAGGGCCGGCTAGGGGATATCAACCAAGGAGGGCGCCAGGCGTTAGGCCAGAGGGTGTCAGCTTGAGCGATAGACCTGTTGATGATTGAGGGGTCGTGTTTGGCGGAGAGATGCGTGACTCGGCTTGAAGTTATTGGGGATTGAGCAATTTACTCTTATAGTTTTTGTATGGTTCTTTTCAACTTTCTTTATCTCTTCTGTTCTCCTGTCGGAGCTAGCTCGTCTATGACCAAAAATGTATCTAGGTTCCTTTCTTGATTGGTATTCTTTTTTTTTCCTTTCATGTGAACGTGAACTGGTTTCAAACTCCTCCCCACCGTACCGCCTTGGATTTTCCATTCCAACAGCCCTATCAAATTTAGAGCTAGCTACTTCAGTGGCCGTGTTAATTGCTCCCCTCTGCATTGATATGCATCTATCTATGGATCATCTGCATCGAATTGTGACAATATGCAGGCCAAGCAAGGTAAATGTTGGATAGTGGGGGGTAACAGCAAACCCTGAAAGGTGAAATCCACGGGGAATGCCACATGCATGCCACATGTCGAGGGATGCGACATTTGACTGGCTATCGATAACGTCAGACAAAAAGAACATTTTAGACATTTGCCTAAGAAAAGAAAAATTTAAGAAACAACTTTCACATGTTGTAAACAGGTGTTTCCACTGTATAATCGATTAACAAGAAAAGGGAAATGCTATCAGGAGAGAATTTAAAGAGGAACTCTGCTACAGTAGATGATCAGGCAGAATGCTCTACGTGGATCATCTCTACATGATACTCTTTTTTAACTTTCGTGCATTCTGGTTCCTTTAAACTTTTTGAGATTTCCATGCTGTCAGCCAGTGTTTGGGCGCACGGGGTAGCATAAGGTCTGATTCGCCGGTCGGTCGATAGACGGAATAAGGAAACCGTTAATTCACCCCCCTCTCCTTACCGTTTTCCTGTTCGTCTTCCCTCCTTCGGTTCTATTCAACTGCCAGGGCAAGAGGGTCCGAAACCAAAAAGAAGTAGGGCCAGCGCTTTGCTTAACCGGGCAGGGCGTCGGGCTTAATTTCCGGGTCGTGGTTTCGCTCTAACAGCTGATTGCTAAGAGTTTTAGTGGGGTGGGCTGGCTGATATTACCCAAAGAGCGCTCTTCCTTTCCCCAACAATCGTCAACAATAAACAATAGTTCGGATACTACCCTTCCCTTTCCCTTGCCTTACCTTTTTTTTCTTCTTCTTTCCCTTATTTGCCGACTCCGACAGATTAGATCTTGAAGGAAGGGCAGGAAGAACAGGGTCCATCCCCCCTCCTCTTCCCTTCCCGCTCCCTTACATTCCTTCAGCCGTTTTTCTTTCTTTTCTTATTTCTTGTTTTATAATCCTTCGTCATCATCACTGATTCAATTCAATTCTTTCCCTTTCATTCACTCATTTATTCGTTGCGGCGGCTGCATTGTACTCATAATACAACGCTACAGGCAACACTCCGAAATAGGACTTCCACCACCACACATATCCTCAGCCTCAACAATAAATATTCAGAACATTAGATATTCAAACTTCCACAAGACATAATGACAGATACCGACATTCCGTCCCACGGGACGACTACCGCAGTCGATTCCTCGGAGACCTGGCAGCAATCGGCCGTCAATCGCATTCGTCGTCTCTCCTTCGGTAACAGTCTCCGCTATTCTCTTCCCGAAGACGAAGATCAATTTCTAGAAAGGGTTCGTTGAGGAGTTCCCTTCCCCCAACGGCCGCTGGAATATTAATGTTAACAAACAAAAATCGGTATTGTATAGTTGGATGACTTTCTCGCGGACTTGGAGGAACGTCTCGACCGATTCGAAAAACATCTGGATGAGTATCGTCATCTATCTACGGAAACCCTTGATCAGCAGCTAGAGAATACCTATAATACTCTATCTACCATTCGCTCGGAATGTAGCCGAGTATCCGACGAGATGGTTGCTCGGGGACGGCGGAAGGCTAGGGTGATTGTGGAGGTTCTGGAATCGAGTTATCAGGAGGCTTTGATTGCAAAGGGTGCGTGGGAGAATGACTTTCATGAGAAGGCGAAAGCCGGATTGGCATTCTTGACAGAGATGGTGGTGGAGTTTGATCAAAGGATGGAGGCTAGCATGGATCGAAAATTATTGAGGGCAAAACAGAAGATTGAAGCTGCAATGGAAGGTGCGAATGAACTTGCTGAGAATATTGAGAGAGCAATCAAGAAGGCAAGAGAGGGCAAGCTGTTGAGTTATGCCGGTAAGTTTCAAGCTCTGTCGAAATTAAAGATTGAAGTGAGTACCTGGTACTAATGATGAATAATAGATATGCCTGCTCCATGGAAAGTCAATTCTCACATCCTTTCCGGCTATCGCTTCTCGGAGAAGAAGCTGGACTGCGTCCTTTCCGCATTCACACACATCCATAATGAGACATGCAACATTTGGACCCACCTTTTGGGTTTCTTCTTTGTTCTCACGCTGGCCTTTTATCTTTACCCCGCGTCTACAAATTTTTCGATCCACACCACGGCCGACAATTATATTAATGCTTTATTCTTCATTGCTGCGGCAAAGGCTCTAGCTTGCAGTACTATCTGGCATACAATGAGCAGCATTGCGGAGCTGAGCACCATGGAGAGATTTGCTTGCGTTGATTATACTGGTATTAGTTTGCTGGTAGCGTCAAGCATCCTTACGACTGAGGTTTGTTCCCCACTATTTTCCGTACCACGATTACATTAGGCGATTAAACTGACATATCGAAACCACACAGTACGCTGCATTCTATAATGAACCGATCTCCCGTACTCTCTACATGTCATTCACCGTCATCCTCGGAACCGTCGGAGTAATCTTCCCTTGGCGCCCGATCTTTAACCGAACCGAATACCGCGGTTTCCGAGTCATGTTTTACGTTTCCCTCGGCGCCTCTGGTTTCCTTCCCCTCGCTCAATTGTTATACACCAGAGGACCAGCATGGTGCGCTAGTTTCTATCTTCCAATCTTTAAATCTCTGGGTGTGTACCTTGCTGGCGCGACGGTCTATGCATGCCAAATCCCAGAGAAGTGGAGACCCGGAATGTTTGATTTCATCGGGGGAAGTCATAACCTTTGGCATTTGGCCGTTGTAGGCGGCGTTTGGTTCCATTGGACGGCGCTGCAGGGAATGTTTGTGGATGCCTTTGAGAGAGCCGCGAGGCTAGAGGCTGCCAAGATTGGTGCTTGATCAAAAGCGCTTCAATTTTTATTCTTATTGCATATTCTTCATGTCAGGGGGCGTATACCCGATAGACGGGGGAACGTTGGATAGATGATTAGATGGGAGTCTTGCTATCGATTTACCATTAGCATATTGGTGGGATTGGAGGAGATAATGTGTAAATATTTTGAGGTGGGTTGTTTTCGGTGTGTGTGTATATATGATGACCGAGAATGGGCATATGGGAATTCTGAGAGGATGGGTTGGAATCTGGTTAGCTATTATATGGCAGGGGATAAGCGAACGTGTAAATGAACTAGCATATGCATATATTTCAAACAAAGCCTATTTTTACAATTTTCGAATTTCCCGTAGATAGTATAGGAATTTTATCTTTTATCTTAGAGGCCATCACCTAGAAAATTGGAATCCAATATCCGCCGTGCGTGAGTCGAAGATTTATATGCTATAATACACCAAACCAACCGAAAGCAAACTCCTTTAATAGTGTTTCACTGGGGTCTTCTAATGTTCAACCTGACCCGTTCCAGCAGTTCCTCGCGAGTAGCTTTCGCCGAAGGATATAAATTCCTCTACAGAACACCGGTGAAACGATCTGTTAGCCCCCCCTATAGTGCGAAATTATAAAAGCCCATAACCAATCACCTTCCCCAAGGTTACGAACATACGGCCCTAAACCAGGAAATTAAAAGATAGAACGTACAAGTTCCAACCACCGCACCAGCTGGTCTGTTGACCATGTTTCCGGGTCTAAATCAATGTTAATTCAAGTCAGCGCCCTGTCGCCTTTTTTTGGGCATTTTTTTGAATCAAGTTTATATGTATGCAAGTATAGGGATAGAGCTACATACCACCCTTTGGGTCCTCTACTTGAGGGAATAATGGCTGGTCGCCGGTTGCAAAAACGGTGTAGGCTGTCGCGGCAGCGATTATCCCGCCGAAGGCTAGGACTGCGTTCTATATACCGGAGATTATTGTTAGTTAATATTGATGAGATGGGCACGTATCAGAAAGGAAACAGGTTGCGACGGATGATATAAAGCGGAGGCATATCTGGAGAATAGGAAGGGCAAAGGGACTGCAGAGTAGGGGAAATGTTACTTTTGAATTAAGCATTCTATACGATTGTCAACCGCAGTATATCCGTCAAGGACGAAAAATTGAAGAGAATTTGTTAGACGATTTGTTAACGATATAATATTAAAAACGGTCTTACTTCCGAATTGAAGATATTGACAAAATATATCAAAAGGCAGTAGAGCTGGTAAAAGTACCTGTCCAGAGGGGTCATCGTGGCAAATGTCTCTTGCTGTTATATATATTTCCTTTTACTCTGGGGAATTGCGAGGTTGGTGGAGTGAGAGTGAACTGCTGACGAAGCTTGAGAGGTGACCTATAGTACCTGGACCTGGGGGAGGAGGGGATGTGTGATACGTGGAGTTTTTGACGGATTCGGGGTTGATTGTCTCGCAACGAGGTTTTAGGGTCTGCGTTGCGTGTGGTAGATTTTAAACTGCTGGTTGGGGCAAGGCGAGTGGCGAGCAATTGCGAATGGTCAAGTATTTTAGGCCGGGAGATGAGAACAAAGTGCGCCGGAACCTGAGATTTTTGTATTATCTGAAGGATGAACGGAAACGTATCAAAGGAATAGAGAGGGAAAAGGACAGATATCACGATTTATCAGGAGGGGGTTTTATTTTTTTTTTAATCACGGATTCCATCAGCCTGCTCTACGATTCAAACCGCAAGAATGAACAAGATTTCAATGGGTGGGTGCTCCATTGGCGGGGTAGACCGCTAGAATCGGGTGCCATGGGTGGCGGCTTTTTTTTGACCAGATAATGGTGGGATGACGCGTTGTGGCTGCGTAGCCTCATTAATTTCCTGCAAGACCTGGCCTTGGGGAGCTGAACAAAAAGCCCAATTTCGCATTGTATTGTCTATTCGTAAAAAAGGTAATTCCGATGAAAGAGGTAGAAGGGCTAGTAGCTATACAAACGCCTATATGAAATGCTTCTTGTTAAAAAAAAAAAAAAAA
>LDUD01000057.1:128897-175956 GCA_012184295.1 Dactylella cylindrospora
TATTCCCAATCGCGATACAGCCCTACCACATATCCAATATCGCTCTTCACACTCATCTTGACAAAAATATGCAAATTCCATTACGAGCATAGAAATCTATCACTTCTTCCCAAACTTTAACCACTTTGGAACCTTGGCGCTGAGATTTGCACCTCCACTACTACTGCTCTCGCCTTTCTTTGCTTGCCTGGATGGAACCTCTTCGTCGATAACCATGGCGTCCGGTTCTTTGGGAACCTCGATCTGTCGAGCTTTCTCTCGATACTCGGCCGATAAAGGATCCTGCTTCTTTATGCTTGCGGCGACACTCTCGTTCCAGTAGAAGTTGAGAAGCGTGGCTCTGGTGATGCCAAGATCGACAATTATAGATTTTGTATCGGAGAGGATTGGTTCTTGCTTTGGTCCGGGGAGTGCTGTAGGATATTGGTTAGCTTTTGAATGTTACTGGGGCGGCTATTTGGGGGTGCAGGACACTTACCAAGATGAAATCCCTCCTGTGGATTCCTCATCACGCCTTTTACAAAGGCGTAAAGCTCTTCAGCCGTATCGCCTTGTGCAAAGACGCTCTGGATGATACTACCCTCCGGGAATCGTATCCGAACATCCACCTTGTCGACCGCCAGCCGTCGAAGCTTTTCTTCCTCGGCTAGTTTCTGCTTCTGAGCTTCGGTGAGGAGTCTCTTGTTGACTGTGGCGGCCTTGAGTTGCGCTTGGTATTGTCTGGCCTGGTTTATGGACATCTCGTAGTCCTTCTCGTCGACGGTGACCGCGGCCGCTTCTGGGACGGCAGAAGTGCCAGGATTGAAAATGGAGATTTCACGGTTTTGAGGGCCGACATCGGTATTAGCTCGATGGACCGGCTCTACTGGGGCGGTTGATGTTTCGGCGGGAGGGGCAATCTGGTCGGGGAAGGAAGGATCGGGGTAAGTTTCGGCGGGGGTGGACGAGGAGGGGGTAGGTATTTCCGGCGTAATCGATTCAGAGATAGGTTCCGAGGTTGTGGCGTCTTCTACAGGAGGGACAGCGGAGGCCGATGCTGAGGTTGAGGCTTCAGCTGTGTCGGACTTTGGTGCAAATTCAGCAAACTTGACGATGGCTTCTTCGAATGGAATATCCGTTTGCGTGAATTTGATCTTGAGGAGAGCGGTTCCAGATGTAAATCCTAGCGATGAGAGCGTCTTCTTTAGGTCATCTAGGGAAGCAAGCTAGTTTTCTATCAGTTTCTCCGCCCGCGATTAGCCTAGCCAAAGGAGAGGGAGGATATACCTCTCGACTCATTATTTGCAGTGTTGGCATCTCATAGTAGAGCCTTCCTGCACCCCGTTTTGTCCCATCCGGCACAGCTCGCTCCGTCAGAAGCAGCTTTCCTCCCGAATTCTCCTCAAATTTCTTGAGAAGCTCCCATAGCGTTGTAGAACTCGGAAACTTTTCAATCATGCGGGGCACGGAGTTGTCGATGAATTGTAACGCGACGGTTATGGTTGATCCAGCCTTGCCTCCTTCCCGTCTTACGAGATCTAATTTTGCACCGGGACCGAGCCGCGATAAACGAAATGGGAGTGTGAGGTCTACATTGTTCTTGCCGTGACTACATATATATTAGCTTTCTTACGGGTTTTAATATTTAAGAAAATGGCGGCGTTGTACCGAAGTGTAAAGCTATCAGCATCCAGACCGAATCTCTCGCATGCTTGGCTAAGGATATCATTCAAGACTGTTCCTGGAGTGACTTTAATGTTGAGTCGACGCTGATTTGGGCCGTTGACCACAACTTGGCTAGCCATCGGAATGAGTATTCAAATTAGGGACGGGTGGGGGTAGCTAATGTACAGAATATCCTAGATGCTTTTGAGAGTAGGAGAAAGGAAGAATATTAATGACGGAAGGATCACTTTGAAGATATCGCGCTGTGAGCAAGTCATGTATTGGGTCTGCACTCTGTTGTGGGTGGGCAGACCCCACGTTTACCAATCAAGCTAGCTTGGCTGCCCACATTCAAATCGAAACGGATAGAATATCAAATCACGTGGTAATACAACAAACACCGAAATGTTGAATTATCAAATAGCTAAGTACTTAAATAGGAACACTGGGATGGCAGAATATATATTATTACCTGTTGGGCACTCATTTCAAGAATAAAGTATGTTTGCTTGGATTTTTCTTTTTTCTCTGCGAGCGATTCATATCGAGACTATACAAGCCCAGAGCTTACAATGCCATAGCTACAGGCCACACTTGAGCCTTGGTTGTAGTTTGCACCTTCTTGCTATCTTTTTTTCTGTCCTGAAGGTGAAAGAATATGATATCTAGGTAAACCTAGCACCGGTTATGTACTAATTCTACGTCCCGGAATGGGACTATTACATTAATCAGATGGATGTCTATTAATATATTGTTCGAAACTCGACTCGAGGAGTTTAGTTAAGGCCAAATGATAAAACCGACCAAAATCGAATAAAAAGTGATTACCTCTATACTGTTCTTTCCGTTTAGAGGTCTTTGATCAGAATATCCCTTAGTCGAGCCTCAATTAGTTTCCAAATACATCTAGACTTCATTACATCCTGCAGAGTTGAATTCATTGTGCTACCCAAGCTGGCTGCGGCCTGCTGAGTGTTGTTCGCTGCTCAAAAACGCCAAGACCAGTATAAACCTTGCACCTTGTTCTTCGAGAAGCCGCAAAGCAGGCTAGTCGCCAAAACATTTTCCCTAAAAAAAAAAATTTCGGTGTCGGCCTTCGAGATTGAAAACTATACCTTCAACTACTATAACCCATCAACATGGACCGTCCATGATATCCTATTCGCAGCTAGCCTACATTGGTCGCCTTGATATCTAGAGCCGATATACCTCAAATCTACCCACCTTCAACCATGGCTCCACCGTTACTCAAAAACTCGTTCAAGCCCGTCAAAGTGCTCCAATCATTCTATACTGGTGGAAAATGCGCTCTATCAGCTGATGGTCGGATATTGGCAAGTACACTAGACGAGGATGTCATCCTTACGGATATACAAACGGGTCAAGAATTGGCTAGGGTAGAAGGGGTACGAATCCATTTCCAGACTTGGAGTTACGCTAAACTCGGTAGAAGAAGAGTCTATGAAGCTAACGGATCAAGCAGGATACAGAGTTGGTATCCACTCTAGCTTGTAAGTGCTCATGCTCTCCATTATGTAGACGATTCACCTGCTAACTTTCACAATCGACAGTAACTCCCAATGGCTCTCACCTAGTCACCTGTTCCAAGTCCTTTACAATGCGAATCTACTCCCTCACTCTCACAAGTCCTCTAACCAGCATAACTGTCACTCAAACTCGATCCGTCAAAGCCCACGATGCCCCCGTAATAACCTCTGCGGTTGACCCAACCGGTACCTTACTCGCGACCGGCGGATCTGACGGTCTTGTCAAAATATGGGATATAAAAGGTGGCTACGTAACGCACAATTTCCGAGGTCACGGAGGCGTTATATCCGCTCTATCCTTCTACGCACCGCAAGACAAGAATGCGAAGGGGTGGAGGCTAGCATCAGGAGCGGATGATACTAAGATTATTATATGGGATTTGTTCAGCAGGAAGATGGTAAAGACGCTGGAGGGACATACGAGCGTAGTCAGAGGGTTGGATTGGAGTTTAGATGGGAGCATCCTAGTTAGTGGAGGCAGGGATGCTGTCTTTATTATCTGGGAGACTAGGACATGGTCGCCAAGGGGCCAGGTACCGGTGTTGGAGACGCTAGAGACAGCGGGGCTCTTAGAACCTGGGACACAGGTTGGGCAAGCCGAGACGGATAAAGGACAGGTGGTATATACAGCTGGCGACAAAGGTGCAATAAGGTTATGGAGCTCGAGTACAGGAAAACCAATTCCGATGGCGAAAACAGACCAGGAGGATGAGATTGTTGATGTAATGTATGGCTAATCGGCTCTGAAAGGCCCCTGGGCTGAGAGATACGCTAACAGCGAGCTTATAGATACTCTAAATCCACTAAAACCCTGATATCGATCCATAACGACCAAACCCTTCTCCTTCACGCCCTCGCTCCTAGCCTCCCCGTCACCCAGAGAATCTCCGGCCACCACGATGAAATCATTGATATACAATATCTCGCACCCGATGACTCTTTAATAGCCCTCGCCTCAAACAGCGAGGATATAAGAATAATTTCCCCGAATGAGTCCTCATTTGGTGATATTGGCGTCCTGAAGGGCCATTCCGATATCGCGATATGTCTCGATAAAGACCCCACTGGTAGCTGGCTTCTCAGCGGTGGAAAGGACAATGAAGCTCGGCTATGGAAGATCGATCCTTTAGCAGAGAATGAGAAGGAGAGATTTACTTGTTATGCCAGGTTTGTTGGCCATACCGAGAGCCTTGGGGCCGTGGCGTTGCCTCGTGCTCCTATAGATATATCGAATAAGGGATCCTTCCCCAACCCACCGAAATTCATGATTACTGGATCAAAAGATTCGACAATAAAACGGTGGGATATACCTAAACCGCCGCCCGCAGGGCAGTCAAACGTCATTATCAAATCTTCCAAAGCCCTTTTTACCAGAAAAGCGCACGATAAAGATATAAATTTCATCGACATCTCACCAGATGATAAGCTATTTGCTACGGCATCACAGGACAGGACGATCAAGGTGTGGTCCACAGAAACCGGCGAAACGATCGGGATATGCAAGGGGCACAGGAGGGGCGTATGGTCTGTTAGATTCGGTCCAAGTCATGTTACGGCGAGCACCATCGGGGGCGAAGGTGCTGGGAGATTATTACTCTCCGCTAGCGGCGACAAAACAGTCAGACTATGGAACTTGGCTGACTACAGCTGTATCAAAACCTTCGAGGGTCACGCGGGAATTGTTTTGAAAGCAATGTGGATAAACAACGGACTTCAGATAGCTAGCGCTGGAGGTGAAGGTCTCGTAAAAGTCTGGGAAGCAAGGACGGGCGAATGCATAACCACTCTTGACGGCCACGAAGATAAAGTTTGGGCCCTTGCCGGAAGGAAAGACGAAACAGTTATAGTGACCGGTGGAGGGGACTCGGTCGTCACCTTTTGGAAAGATGTGAGCAAGCAAACACGGGAAGAAAAGAAACGAGAAGCGGAGATTGCGGTTGAGCAGGAGCAGAAGCTGGCGAATTATGTGATGGCTAAGGATTACAAGTCTGCGATTATTCTAGCCCTGGAACTGAACTATCCTTTTAAATTGTTGGGACTATTCACGGAGGTTATAGGAGTCGAGGAGAAGGAAGAGGACTCCATAATGGGTGTGAAGTCGGTGGACGACGTGTTGGGGAACTTGAAAGATTATCACTTGTATCTGCTGCTCACGAGGGTGAGGGATTGGAATACCAATTCAAAGACGTCTGGCGTCGCGCAAAGGGTGCTCTCCGTGTTGCTTCGGTCCTACCCGCCGGAGAAATTGGTCGATCTGAAGGTCCCCAAAAATAAGAAGGAAAAAGAGGGAGAAGGGAAGAAGCTGAAAGGAGGAAATATGTCGATGAAAGATATTATGGAGGCGGTGGAAAGGTATACGGAAAAGCACTATGGGAGGGTTGAGGAGCTGGTGGCGGAGAGTTATATTGTGGAGTATACGCTCAATCAAATGGAGGAAGCAGCGTTTGTAGATGGGAAGAAGGGTGCGAGGATACTGCGTGCAGAAGGTACGAACGGGGTGAGTGAAGATGAGGATGGAGATGGAGATGGAGATGAGGGTGGAGATGAAGATGAGGGTGAGGAGGTAGAAGATATTGACAGTGACGACGGAGATGAAGAAGAGGAAGGGCAAGATAGTGAGGATGAAGATGAAGATGTTGAGATGGACTAGCGGTACGATTATATCTGACCTGTAATTGTAGCATCTTTGTGATGGAGTTCTAAGGGTGTCGTATATTTGTACTATATGGGAAAAAAGTTATAGACTACGGCTTGTGTTTACGAAGTCTTCTTTTGAAGCTAGAGTATTGTCTATTATTTGACGAATACTAGAAATGTTATAGCTTGCTTTGTCTAGTCTCTACCTCGCTATATAATGCACACGAGGGTGTGAAGGCATCTGTGAAACCCAACATCTTGGCTGTTTAATCTTGCCTGGTCTTTAATAACCTCTTTGTGACGTTATCTTTCGTGATCAGGTAAACGTGAGCACCCCTATATCACAGTTAGCTAAAGTTCCCCTCCCTCCGAATAGCCCGCATTTAGTTCTGCGTAAAAAATGAATAGTCAAACATACCAACCCGCCAGCGCATCTCTATCCAACGAATTCAGCAAAGTCTGCGAAACCGTCTCAAACAAATCTTCAGGCTCCAAATCCGGCTCCCACAAACTTTCCGCCACACCGTGCAGCTGATCGCTCGCCGTCCCGCTGACGTGAAAGTCCTTCGCAAAATCGATACATCCGATCGAATCGAACCCGCAGATGAACGGCTTTCCGGTACGCTGGTTGATTCCGGCAACGATGGGGGAGACAAAGTATGGACCGAAGCGGCGTTCGTATAGGGTGGAGGATACTAGGTTTGCCATTGTTTCAGGTTCGATCTCGCGTTCTTCGCGGAGGCGGTAGAGGTTGACTTTGTAGCGGAAGAGGGAGTGCCTGTGAGGTGTGGAGGATACTCGTGAGTAAGATGTCCGAAAGGAGGGTGAGGTGTGGAACGAACATTGTCTGAACATCAGTAGCGAGCCCCGTAAGGCCTAGCCATACATCGCCGTAGTTGAAGATCTTGGGGAAGTTATTGGATAACGTGAGCGCCTGTTGACCTGTGGGCTTGTTAGAGCTATCTGGGAAGTACTCCGATCTATATGGGAGACAAACCTAGTCTCAAATCGCATGCAATGGCTGAGAGATGAAGGTATTAGTATTGATATGGACATATCGGTATGCGAGGCAGATATATCGTAGCTCTTACCCACGCAGTCCTTCCCAACCTGTGCAATACGTCAGCTAGAAGTCCAAGGGCAGGATACGAAGTCGAGCGACATACCATCGCCAGACAGGCACCACCGTCTTTAAGAAAGAAATATTATTAGTACCGATCCACAAGCTCGGAGATGCCGGTAGGGGGGTGTATTAAAGTCTATCCGGCGTATATACGTACTGAGTGTGAACGGATTCGACTATCACGAAGCTACTGATTAGCTCATCCATAACATTTTGAAGGCTGGACTCTTGGAAGCGACTCACCATCTTGAAATTCTAAATCTTGAGACGCAAATCGAAACCAAGTCAGAGCCAACTAGATATGAATGGATATTTGAGATATGTTGGCGGGTGAGGATTGGAGAAGATATTTGGAGGAGGGGCGGTTGCTAATGAAGCTTTCTAGTCGAATTGCGCGTCGTTGGAGGGACTGCTTAGTTGGAAGTGGTGTTGTAGAAGTGTGGCTTGAAAGCTTGAGCTTCAGCACTCGCCACCAACATACAACGCAGCCACATTATTTTCTGTGGGGAGCCAAACGATTCTACCAATGTTGGTTGTCACTTGAGGGGAGAAATTGTTGATGAAAAATAGGTATCGATAGGGTAAACTTTTCAGGCACAAGCTTGTAGTTTAATTAGGCAAATTTGGCATGAGCGACACTATTTTTTGAGTTCCTGTAGAAGAAAGCCGACCTGCGTGGCATTGGTGGGGGCTTCTAGCTTCTGAGGGCTCATTAATTCAATTCTCAAGAGCATGGGAGCAACAGTTTTGATATTGGCACTATAATAAGGACTATAATAACGGTCATAGAGTAGAATTGAGTACAGGTTTGAACACCATTCAATGCGGGATATTGCTGCTCCATTGTAAGAAGAGATATCATAACACCCTAGTTTCTCGCAGGAAGCAAGGCATGGTATTACTGCTAGGGAACAGCTATGATGAAGCCTCCTATCAAGAAATAGTAGTGATTCCGTTGGTTTCGCATTGGGTGTAGAGATTTTGAACTTATCCATGGTAGTAATAGAAAAGCCATGGTTTAAAGCATTAGCAGCATGATGGTAATGGAAAATAACAAAACATCCACCGAGTAAAACAGAATTGTTGTCGGAAAACAGGAATTTGAAAAATTGAATGAAAAAACGAAGAAAAACAAGCGTGCACACTCCCTCGTACTTTTCGAGGGGAGCTAAGGCAGGGTGCAAAGCAGGAGAAATACCCCTAAGGTGAGTATGATGTCACTTTCTCTCTTTCTATTCTTCACCTCATCTACCCTTTTCATTAGTGAATCGCCAGCCGGTCAGGCGGAGGGCAGTCTCAACCTTTTAGAGCATCTCCAGGGGCTATAACCTCTGACGGATGGAGCCATTCCGAACGGATAATCTTTTTAAGGATCTTCCCAGCTGGGGACCTTGGGATTGATTCTACAAAGATGACACCTCCGTCTAATGCCTTATACTTGGACAGCTTAGTCAAGATGAACTCCTTGATCTGCTCCTCGGTGATGGCACTCCCTTCCTGGCGAACGACATATGCTCTTGGCGCCTCATCATCATCGCCTTTCCCTGTTTTGACGCCAATAACAGCTGCATCTCTGATATCTGGGTGGGACATCAAGACGCCTTCAAGCTCGGCCGGAGCAACTTGCCAACCGCGAACTTTGATCAACTCCTGCATCCAATGGTTAGTTGCTACTCAACTTTCAAAGACTTTGCTCGTCAAATCTAGGTACTAACCTTCTTTCGGTCAACAATGTAAAGCTTCCCATCGCTAAAATAAGCGATGTCACCAGTTCGGACCCACCCGGAAGGTAAAAATGTCTCTTTAGAAGCTTCCTCGTTTCTGAAGTAGCCTAGGCTAACCTGGGGAGTACGAATGAAAATTTCACCCTTTTCCTTAGTAAAGGTGACATTTTCTCCTTTATCATTGATGATCCTATCAATTGGTTGGGTTAACGCGATGCTCATTCTCAGCTTCAATGTTCAACAAGAGGGACACACTTGGCCTCTGTATTTGCGAGAAGCTTGCTTGCCGCCCCAGTCCGATCTGCTTCTTCGTACTTCATACCGACTGTAATACCAATTTCAGTCATCCCCCATATGTTAACGATCTCAGCGTCATCCGCAAAAAGCTTAATGACTTCATTCTGGATCTTGACATTGAGTGGCGCTGCACCACACCAGATACGCCGGAGGGACCTCAATTGATCTGGCTTTTCGAGGGACGACTTGACAAACGCTTGGAGGCATGGTGGAACAACAGCGGTGTCGGTTATCTCGTTGTCTTCAACAACCTGGCAGAACTGTTTCATCTCAAACCGTGGCAATATATAGGTTGTTTGGCCCATACGAATTGGAACCCCGACTGTAAGTGGAGCAGCGAATCCATGGAAGGTTGGCAGGCACATAAGCCTCTTGACCTCATATGGCCGGCTTAGGACATCCTCGAGTAGGATGCTTCCAGCGACCCAGGCATAGTGGGATATAGCGATAACCTTAGGCAATCCTGTTGTCCCAGAACTTGAGAAAAGCCCCATGACGGTGTTCTTGGCGGTGAACTCGTCGTCGAAGTGAATCCAATCCTCTTCTTTGTGCATCTTAAGGACAAAGTATGAACGGAATGGTCCGTCTTCAGGGGCTTTTTCGTTATCTGCATTAAACGAAATGATGTTCTCCTCAGAGATTCCAACCTGCGCGGCTGCTTCTTGGATTACATCCATCAGGCGAGGTTGAGCAATAATAAACCTCGTCTCGGAGATTCGCAGGTGATGAGCTAGCTCGAGGACGGTGCTCCCTGGATTAGTTCTAAGTATGCCAGCAATCAATATATCATCTAATAGTTGGATGCCACACAAGATGAGCAGACTTACCCGACGAATTTCCCCCCAGCTCCGACGATAGCTAGGAATATCAATGGATACATGACCTTGAAGAGCATGTGAGCGTCCGTGATGCAATGAAGGATCTCTTTCTCCCGCTTGTTGACTAACGTATATTACTTACATCGTTGAAAGAATGGATGCAAACAGCATCACCAGGCATGACCCCGAGAGATCGTAGGCCACCAATCATAGATCGAACAATTGACTTGGCTTCATTGGTGCTGATTGACTTCCCAGGGTTGAGAGCATCAATATATATCTATAAGGCAAGCTCTCTGGTTAGTCAGGTTCACGAAAGAGCTAGAATGAAGCTGACAGGTATATCCAAAACTCACAGGTTTATTGTGGTCGTAATTGTCGTTTCCGAACAACCACGTAAGCAGATCGACATGTGGAATATCGTGCTTTTTGTCACCCTTCATTATCTCCTCCTCACCCTCGACATCCTCGTGAGGGCGCATTGTCGGCGATGCTGGGGTTATTTCGACTACTTCCTCTCTATCCTTTGATCTAGATTTTGAGGAATAGCCAGATGAATCTGATGGTTTCGAAGGCAAATTGCTTGGATGAAAGGAGCTTATTCTTGGTTTGGAGTGATGTGAAGGTGAAGATAGAAGGGTTTTCCAGGTATGAAAGAACTGTTTACAGTGGGTTTTAATACTCCTTAAGGGTTGCTGCTGGGGCATTGCTGCTATTTGCGTCGCCATTTTTGGGGGCCTAAGAACCACACGAATAACGACCGAAAAGGCTTTCCCTCTGCTGCGATTGCGCGTAGCTAGATGATTGATGGACGAAGACACTCGTTTTTTTGAACAGAAAATCCCAACTACTTAGGCTTCTTTAAATTTAATTATTCTTATTTAGGCGGTGAGGTACCACTGTCTTTATAGTTCTTCGAGGCTACTAGGTAACATCATGGGATGATTAGTAACTACGAGTCGATGGCTACTCCGCCCCACCAAGCTTCCGGTTACAAGAGCTTTACGTACCAATAGGTTGGGTAACCAGCCCAGGGGCGAGCTAATATAATACACCAGGAGTGTTTTCAAGGGACTGCCAGCTATTCGTGCGAATATTAACCCCCCAATCATATGGGTGGTGAAGTTTCAAAGTACAAGAATCATAAATCACAAATCAAGCCTATCCAAAAACCAAGGCGATTAGAAATAAGGCACTGTACTTCCTAGCGACGCTTAGGGTGACTTTACCTCGGTCAAGCTGGGAGAAAGGGTTTCGAGTTTGTAGGACCGACTAAACCCATTGGCCGATATGAAGAAAACAATATCCGCTAATGGAAAAGTAAATCGTGCTACTAGATACGTATTATAGACACGAAAGCGGCTGACTTTTGTTCAGGGTAGTTATTGCGTGTACCCTTACAATGAAAGACTCGTGGACAGAACCCTGGACTATCGGGTGTGGAGTAGGTATTAGTTATATTCCAGCTGCATGCATATTATATAATTACAATTTGCGAAGGAGAAAGCATTTTTATCAATTGAGACCCGAATATGCGAAAAGTTAGTTTCAAGGGGAACGGAAGAGGGTGACTACAGCTTGCATCAGCCGACGGCACCCTTCCTCGGCTCTGCTATTCATTCGCTACTTTCCCGCGAACTTCTCTTGTCGGCCCTCTTTTCCCCACTGATTCGCCGACTCGATAGTAAAGGAAAGAAAGTTTATCCATAAATAATACAACATGTTGGAACAACAGATTTAAACGGGTTGACACTTTCCTTCAAACATGCACCACTGCACATATTATGGTGCACTTCGCAAAGAGGGAAATGTTTGGCGTTTAACGAGGGCACGAAGGAACCTTACCCTGCTTGGGTTGGTCGGAAAATGCAACATTCAGCACGGTCCGGGGTGGTGCAGGCCACATTAGTGGCTCTCAGAGGGTCCATCTGATAGGTAATTACTTGTTTCTTTAAATTGTTGGATGACATTGGCTAGTTTACTCGTCCCCTTAGAAGATCCTATTCTCGAAGCCTAGCATATTCAGCGGGAGAAACTTGCCCCACAGGTCGTTGGCTTGTTTCTGGACGTCTGTTGGTGGCGATGCGATGGGGAACGGCAGAGAAGATCCGACAAGGCTAATGAGTTTGGTTTACTGGTACCTGGTATGTTTCTCGCTTTTCGGTATTCAAGCTCAGGTTGCATCAAGCTCAAGAGATTAAACCGATCTTATCATTTGGGTTGACCAAGACTGCGAGTCATCGTTGGTAACTATAGGCAGGAGCACGGCTGTATACGTATATGCGTTATAATCGAACGATGCGAAAGATCCAAATCGACACCCAATATAGCCAATGAGGTCGACGTCATGAGGCATAACTTTAGTTCGAATTGTACCCACAGAATTATAACCTATCTCCGTAAATAAGCAATGATCCATTCCGCCAACCCTTTTGAACTTATTTGTTGTATTTCTTTTTTTTCATGCTATGGTCCTCACCAGGAAGCTAAACCCTTGATGCCTCTGCAATTCACACAAAGTTGTCACGGTTTGCATCCAAGCCAAATCCACTAACTCAGCTCGCACGGCAATCCGGCTTTGCTATTGGCTATATACCCAGCGAGGGAAAAGAAGTATTGGAAATGGCGCCTCCCAGCTGCAAATAGGTGTCTGGTTCGGCGGTCAAGTGGAGTGAGCAGCTGAGGATATGGCTGGCCATGTCCATGAGATCTTGCAATGCACAAACGCCGCTTCAATGCACTTGACGCCGACTCTGCATTTGCAAGCCATGGAGAAAACTCTGATTTCGATCCCGGTTTTTACGGCCGAGGAATATGCAAGAGCTCGTAAATCGAGGATCCCAAGACGTCCTTCCCTCTCTTCGGTCTAGCTTGGTTGCTCCGAGATACAGATTTTGGCGTCAGGTGGCTTTTTTTTTAATTTTTGTGTGAACAGTGACTGACGTGACAATTTAGACAGTTCACCACGCAGGGGGTTGCTCGTTGCTAGGTTAGGCAATCAGGCGGCTGCCGGTCGGCAGAATGCTACAGTTCCACAATCTAGAAATCTAGATTTGAGGCTAAAAGTAGCCCAAGACGTACATAGGCACGGAAGCAGTCGTTATCACAATTCTCCGATTCGATCGGCGGCGTGAAAAGTAAGGAGCGGGCGCTTTGAAAAGGCCGTCAACAGGATCCACCCTCCAGGTGACCAAAAAATTCCGGTTGGCCGCTTACCTACAACTAAGTATATTTATATTTGGGGAGATCTTGGAAACGCAACCTCTCGCAAACATGAGGTTTCGACAGGATAAGTCCGTTCGGAGATACTTGCTAGTTCAACTGCCTCATTACATAACTCTCTACTTTTTGGCACATGACGGCGGCATGATTGCCCAAATTTAACATGGCTCCCCCAGGCTTTGTTTCGTTTTGAATGCCGCCAGCGAGTCAGGCCCTTGAGCCAAAACTCTTGGTGGCATCAACGCTTCCAGAATAGGCCCAACCAGTTGAGCCACGGCCAGCGATGAACAATTCGGCCGGGTCACCAAACACTGATGTGAACATAACTAAAGGAAGCTGAAATATCATAAAACATCTTGCGAAGCAACGCTACAAACTCTCCCTTTCCTGTCATTAGGTAACTGCTAGGACACATCAGACTTAGGTTCAACTATGCGCGATCTGGCTTTTACTCTCTCGTGTTGCAAGCTGTAAAATGCCGACCGAGAATGGCTTGCGATAACCATGCGGCGAGAGACAAACTGTGTGAGGCATTTGTGCAAAGATAAGCTGCCATGCATCGCAAGTCTTCATCCAAATTGCGTAAGTGCCGAACTTAAAAATGCAATTGACGAAAGGAAGACTGGAAGCCCATGCCGATTAAAGGTGAGACCCTCGGGGTCGAGTATCGTACGGCTCGGGTAACTCCCTCCTGCATGGACCCACACATCTATTAACCGATCTATTGGTTAGGAGCAAGTATGGCTTTTCTCTTGAATTCAAGATTATCACTGCCTACCCTGTCGGGAACTTTTTCGTACATGCGCATGCAGATGTGCAGATACGCAGCATGTAGATATGGAGCTAAATCGTGCTCCTAGTACCCACCTATTTTCTTCGGATTTTCAGAGTGGAACTTCGAGCAAGCGAGGGGTATTAGTATGCCCCGCCATTCACTCCGTATAGCTGTATGAATATTTGCGACCACCGACAAGTTCTACATCTTGCCCTCGCAAGGAGGTAGATTTGCCAACGAGCCCAGCGAATCCGGGTAGTCGTTTCCTTGATTTCGTACGAAGCAGAATCTGAATGCACACCGATCACACCGTAATCGCGCAACAAAGGATCGGCAGTTGCGATACTTCTTTGCTGGGTGCTCTAGCACGACTCTACCAAATGCTGTTCCCGTTTCATTGCAAACTTGGACATGAATGGGGAAACCTTTAATACAAACTACAGTACATGGAATTATATGGCAACAGCACTAGCAACGGTTCGTCACAGATTTTTCATGTTGGGCCAAGGCTAAAACATCTCTTGAAAAGGAAAAGATAGAGAAGGAAAGTGGAGAGAATCTGTATCCAACAACTTGTAAACGTCTATCTTTTCGAAATATCTATTCATCTTGACAGAATACAACACTTCTGAGCAAGCCTCCCAGGAGTTTTACGCACCAAATCGCGCAGGCCTCCTCCCTGCATGCTGCGTTAACACCCTTCCTAGGCCTAAACAGATTCAGGCACCGTTTTTTTGTTTCCTTTTGACGTAAATTGTTGGACAACCGGGGAAAAAAGTTGCAAAGACGATGTTGGAACAACATGTTAACATTCACCGGCCGGCTACAAGAGATCTCGAGATGTGAAGAATACCTCAGCAAGGGTAGGCGTATAGGAAAGCTGGGGTAGAGGCCGAGGTTAAAAGATATCAGTGCACTCCGGATCACCTAGGTTGCAATTGCCATGTGGTTCTAAATATGTTGGCATCGCGATCGTGGCAGCAATACATGGGGCCGTCCACGCAGCTGTGTGGCAAGGAGGGAGGAAATGGATCAAGCTACAATTTCCCGTCGAAATAGAGTTCGAAAACAAGTAAGATATTAATACCCATGTATGTTGTTACGGCCGAATGCTACGGCTCCACTGTTTTGTCGCCGTGCATGTGGCATGAATCGAGGTAGATGTACAGTCTTTGATGGCAGAAACAGGCAACACTGGAGAGTTCGACTAGTTCTATCTCGCACAGCCTGTCAGGCCACGGCGGCTTTAAGCCAATAGGGCAATCTGAAGATCGAGGAGAAGAAAACAAGAACGCCACGCAGGTGTATTGGTATTAGTCGAGTCCATGTTTCCGTCTTCTGCTGCATACGGCTGTGTCCGAAGCTCATACTTGCCGATGCCCCTTGTACCCTGCCCTAATGACAGCAACGGCAGTGCTGATAAGCCATCCAAATATACATATATGGAATACGGATGTCGAAGGCAAAAGTATATATTGCGCTGCCCAAAGATCATCTGTACAAAGGTCCAACAATCCCATCTTGGATAGCTCCATATTTGTTTCATTGATCCCGCTGTTTGGACGTCTATAACGTCAAAAGCGGTTATATTGGAGACTTCCCCCTTCACTGCACGCCCTCACCGATGTCGACGTCCCTTCAGATTACTTTCACAAATCAGTGGTCGATAACATTAGGATATTATCATTGTCGAGAAGGGTGCATATACTAGCTAGCTCTTCAACTACCTTGTGGGGAGTGGATATGGTGGCCGCGGATAAAACTTGCAATAAATAATAAATTAATTCGAAAAAAAGACCCGAAAGCAATGGCGGAGGAAATTCCCACTCAGCCGTCTAATGAAGGGCCTACTCATCACCCTTCCAGCTTCACCCCTCAACCCGTTCCTTCTTCCCCTCCTCCCCCTTCTTATCCGCATCCGACTTTACAGCAACCAGTCCTAGTCAACAGTCATAGCTACAGAGAGTCAACATCGCCAACGCTATCGACATTGTCCACCTGGTCAGGAACATCGGATTCCTCAAGCTTCGGGAGCTTGAACGAAAATATCAGTACATACTCGCCATCCGAAAAGTATATACCTGATTCAAGGCTAGCTTCACCCATAATGAGCTATCCTCGTTACCTAGCAGACGATAAGGAAGGGTTTTCCTATCCTATCACATACGATGTCTCCAACTCATTTGAGGCCTTGGATTACGAGCATCGTATGTATCGAGCTACGAGTATCTACTCAAGGCAGCCAGTTTTGAGTTTTGATCTCGAGCGAGGGGGGTCGGTTTATCCCGGACCTATCCCTGAACGTGGCTCCTATATATGGCCAAAGATCCGCCACAGCTTTCTATCTGCCTATCGACGACTCTTCTCTGTCATCTTCCTGGGAAATCTTGCTGGTCTTCTTTATATCGCTTTCCATTACTCCGATGGGAGTAGGATCAAGAACCTTGCAACAGCGGTTGCCGCGAACCTGCTTGTTGCCACCTTGATTCGACAGGACTTCGTCATCAATGCTATCTTTGCAGTTTTCGCTCTCACTCCCCAATGGGCACCCCTCCGCTTCCGTCGCTCTATCGCAAAAATTTATGAGTATGGAGGTGTTCATAGCGGGGCAGCCATTGCAGCCACCATGTGGTACATCTTTCTTACGGAAGAGATAACTCGAACCTATGCTATTGCGGCTCGAAATGGTGTCTACTTCAAGAATATTGGTGTAGTCCTGACTCTTACCTATATTCCGCTCCTCATCCTCATCGCTGTCATAACATTCGCTCTCCCTGGGCTCCGTCGGCGTTTTCACGATAGCTTTGAGGCAACTCATCGATTTGGCGGATGGACTGCCATTGCCGTCATCTGGGCCCAGTCCGTTGTGTTGACGGATGCTACTCGCGGTTCTGCTAGTCTGAGGAGAGCACTAGCTGAAAGTCCTTCCTTCTGGTTTCTACTTATTATCACGATATGCATCATATACCCCTGGCTGCGTCTTCGGAAAGTTGTCGTCCGCCCAGAACGTCTTTCTAATCACGCAACCCGTCTATTCTTCGATACCGTGCCCGTCGGGTGGTGCCAAGGTTTTGCTGTCAGTGATCGCCCCCTCTTCGAATGGCATACATTCGCCTCCCTTCCAGAACCAGGGTTCCAATCCTGTTCCTTGCTTGTTTCGAATGCCGGGGATTGGACGAAGAAGCAGATCAACCAAGGTCCTCACAAACTATGGATCCGCGGAATCCCACGCACTGGAGTCCTTCGCATAGCACCAATCTTCAAATGTGCAATCATGATAGCTACTGGCAGTGGAATCGGACCGCAGCTTTCTTTCTTACTTGGATGTGGCAATACCCTTGAATACCGTCTCATTTGGTCAACCCGTAGTCCGGAGAAAACCTATGGGAAGGCAGTCATGGATTTGGTGAATCAGGTTGATCCCAAGGCTGTTATCATCGATACCAATAAAACTGGTCGTCCGGACCTCGTTCAGATCGCCTACGAGCTCTACATAAAAATGAAGGCAGAGGCTGTCTTTGTCATTTCGAACCAGACAATTACGAGGTCAACTGTCTACGCTTTGGAATCAAGGGGTATTCCGGCTTACGGCCCCGTTTTTGACTCTTAACTTCGGACACATACGAACTATATATAAGAATCATATCGACCGCGACTATGTTCGGGTTGACATACGGCGGCTTTGAGATGCCTCAGGTTCTTTCCACAAAGATATTTATATACATTACCATGATGCAGTTGCTCGCGCATGTCGCTTTTCGCGTTTGGAGCATTTACCGGCGTTTGGTTAACCCCCTTCCCGTCTTTACCTAGTCTTTTCGCCGTTTTATGCGTGAGCGTGTTATAATTATATGACCTCCCTTACCTCGTACTAACTTGACGCTCTAATAACACTTTTCTGGGGTATTTCTTGTTTCTTAGCTCTGTTTTCTTAACTCTCCAACTGCGTTTTCTTTTACCCTAATGATTCTATTTTCACGATCATGACTTGAATTCTCCTTATCAAAAACACAACTGTTTCTTCATGCTTCAATAACTTTACAAGATCAAATCAGTCCACCTTCATGTTGTTTTTCGGTTGGACTCCAGACCCCTAGCTCCTGTATTGCCGGATAGTGTCTAATATTCTATATGATCCTTTGCTTCTCTTGCGTCTAGTTGCGGTGAGGGAATGTAGCTAAGTTTATTTTTTTTTTCCCTGACCAAGAAATCAAATATCTTTGAAACCAGAAGAGCAATACAGTGTTACCTTTTGATAAAGATAATAGCATACACACGTGCATATATGCACACACATATGTCTACAGATGACTGCATATAGAAATTTGTTATATCTCCGTGTTGTATGGCGAAATACAACAGCTGCGAGGATCATGCATCAAGAGCCCTTGCAAATTCCCCGGATTTGGACAGTTGCACAAGCCACTCAATTAAGTAGTTTAATGTGCATATCGCAACATCAAACGGAGTGGAGCTGCCATAGTGTGTACCATGATTCATGGTGAATCAAACACCTCAAGGATCCTTAGGGATGAGCTCGAGTATACGAGTGTCATTCTCGGACCCCTTGATAATCAAGGAATACCTCGCGGACCGCAGGAGGATTAGGACTAATATATTTAACTAGCACGTATACTACACTATACTGCCCATGAAAGCCCTTAAATCTTATAGTGAACATGCATCTGCATATACCGATGCAGAGATATATATTTAGCTTAGCCCTTCTTCTGCTCCTGTTGGAGAGCCCTCTCCAACAATGAATTCGCGTGCCTGACCAGCATATAAAAAAAAAATTCCAACACCCAACACAGAAATTGCGATTTTCGACCGTTTCTGCCTTGGCCCTCCTTAACCTTTTTTTTACGCTATAACGTTACCCCGTACAACTTTTACTTTCGTGAGCAGTTTGAAACCTAACGGTGGGCCCCTTGCATCGATATCGAGCACGCTAGATAAGTCGATACTGAGAGAATAAACTCATAACCCCAGAGAAAAGAGTGATTTTTAAAAAAGATGATACCCCCGCTCCCCCTTCCAACGTTCTCTACCCCCTCGCCGATCAGCGCCATTATCAAGGCTGCAGAAAGCAGCCGAGGTTCTGAGGGAACTAGCAATATATCTGCTGATACCCCGGACCCCGCCTCCACGGTCCTTCAAGTCCCTTTCATCTCCCCGGCCCTCGCTAGCTCTGCCCCCTCCCCAGCAGCCAGCAGGTACACCACCCGCCTAGCAACCCTCTCAGACATCCCTGCCATCACGGATCTTCACTTTTTAGCGTTCGGCGAAGAGTTTGAAGAATTTGTGCCGAACGATGGGGATGGGAGGAGGTGGTTGGATGAGACGTATAGGGTTTGCTTGGAGGAGTTTGCGGAGGAGTGTTTGACGGTTGTTGTTGTTGCTGTTGTCGGGGATCCCGGTGGGGATGATACGGTTGGAAGGGGTGGGGATGCGGGGGATGGGGTAGATATAGCGGGTAGAGACGGTAAAGGAATAGATGCGGGAATTGGGGGTGGTGATGGTGGAGGGATGGTGGTGGCATATGCTAGGTATATTGTGCCTACGGCGAGGGTGTGGAAGAATATGTATTCGGAACCAAAGGCTATTGGGTGGATGAAGCAGGAGGTGCTGGATAGGTTTCTTGGGGGGCTGGAAGAGCAGCACAGGTCCGTCATGGGAGTTCCAGGAGAAGGAGGCAAGAGGCATTTGTGTAAGTTCGGATAGCCCGGGAAGTCTCCGTTCTACGTAATCGGGATTGCCCGGTTTTACAAAAATATGACATCAATACTAACCGAAATGCCTTTGTCGTGATAGGGTTTGAGAATCTAGCTACCCATCCGGACCATCAGAAACGAGGAATTGGCAGGACTTTGGTAAGATATGCTTGCGACTTAGCGGATGAGATGGGATTGGATACTTATCTAGATGCATCGGATGATGGGATGGGACTCTACGAAAGGTTTGGATTCTTACAGGTCGAGGGGGTGGAGATTAATCGAGGATTCAGCGCTCCGATGGTTAGAAAGGCAGGGGCAAGGGGTTATCAGAGGAGAAAGGTGTAGGTATACGCAATGATTGAAGGGCGGCTATGATAGTTGTGAAATCTTTGAGGCATTAAATACTTCTCTGGACGCATGCCTTCACAATGATCCTACGATTGACGAAGAATACCCTGGCCTGGACATCCCGGTTTAAGACCATAAAAATAGATCTTTGATAAAATAATAACAGACCCGAAAATAAAGAGAGAAATAAGAACGCCAAAACGCCAAAACGCCAGCCATCATAAAGAAAAGGAAAGGAGCGATAACGAAGGGAAAACCTGCCTGAAAGTGAACAAATGAAGAGGGAGGTTGGGATGAAGGAATGGCACTCGGGACGAGTTAAAGATACAGAAAGAAATATAGCAAAAAAAAGGAAGAAGTTGTAGGGGAAAAAAAGAAAGAAAAATATTACAAAAAAGGAAACGAAAGAGAAGAGAAGGAAAGTCCAAAGCCCTGTCAATATAAAATAATAAACGCCTCACGCCTACTCACCGGGACGCTGAAATGAAACCCAGACAAAAGGAATAAAAACGTGACTAATTATGTTAAAGAAAGAATGTATGTTAAAGGAGTAAGGAAAAGAAACCTCAAATCGGAAGACCTAAAGAGAAAAGAAAATCATGAAAACCACAGTAGAATTCCTTTCCTTTTGCTTCACCTTTGCCAATCCACCCCGCCCCAGCGTCTACTCTCCCTGCAACGCGAGCAAAGAATATCGAATTCTCGAGACTTTCTCTCGATCACCCGTCCGCACCGACAGTCCGGCTGGTCGGGAGTGCGGCGGGGAGCCTCATAGTAGTATGTTTTGCCGCAGGCTTCGTGGAAGTGTGAAACCACACACATCGTTTTGAAAGAATATGTGGTGGTGCTGGGTGTCGAGATGTTGGTGGTTTGAGGTCCTGGGGTGTTATTTGCTTCGAGTGATATGGTCAATTTGTAGGATATTTGGCTTATGAGATGAGAGTGTAGCTGTAGATGGATTTAGTATTGATGTTCGTGGAGAGGAGGAGGAGGAGAAATAGAAGTAAGTATTTTATGGGTGTCGATGGAGTAATATGAGAGTATGAGAGTATGAGAGTATGAGAATTAAGATTAAATATTAATGCTTAAATAATTTTATCTATCCGGATCCCGCTTATGCAATGAAGTCTATGATCTATATTCTATGGTACATAATGAAAGAAGAGAGGAAAAAGAAGACGATACCATATGAGGAAAAGCCTCCATAATTGAAGTTTTTATATTGTAGCCGTCCGTACTGTGTCTGCACATGAGAAACTCCTTATCGATACTGGTCAAATGCCTGACCTCAGGCAATCAAAAACCACGACAGCCTGATAAACGCCTAGATAGCGGGGAACATTTATAGATTAGGATGTCCACACCATCGACTGGTTTGGATGAGTCAATCTTAAAGTTTATATGGAATTGAACTCGTTGGCGGTCGGGGATTGATTCCTTCTGACAATCAGAGTAGCTCGTAGACGACGCAAGCAGGGTGTGTTGATAGGATGGTTTCGTTGTACTTGGACGGATATTAGGCGATATCTACCCGGTTCGATAGAGAACTGAAACTGTGCCTGCTTATATTGCTTATATTGTTTATCTAGGAAGAGGTGCCGATAGGCTTTTAAAATATGAATGGCGAGAAACCGTCAATCTATAGATTGCTCTAGATATCGATATTGCATTGCGAAATTGTTGTCGTTGTACCGTTAACTTGTGGTACTGTGGTTGAAGCCGAGTCGACTGCGCCACATTAAAGGCTGGTTCACAAATAAAGATAAATGGCCGGGCAGAATTCCACAACGGCAAGACCGAATGCTTTTGGAGGTCGTCACGTCGTCACCGCCTCACCCCCACCTTGATTGATGCCGCTTAACACGCTCAATGATATGCTAAGCCACCTGGATCGTGAATCTCAGCTTTCGCGTGGATGTAATATTTCCGTAAATGTACCATTGCACCGTGATTGTTCGCAAGGGTACGCGAAAAAACCAAAAGGCCAATTAAACTGCCCTGCCAAAATTAAATTTGTTCTCAGAGAGCGCGGGCAGGGGAAGCGTGGTGGAGGTGTGCCAGCCAATAGTTTCGCGTTGTTGGGCCTTTGTATTCCGTTTTGGGAAGCAAAATTAAAAGACTTCTTGAAACAACAACCCTTTTTGCGTTCTCAATGGGAATTATGTTCTCTTCTCCCTCACAAACAGAACCGCCCCTCCTTGTTCCTCTCCCTCTTCCTATAACCACTTCCATTCTAACATTCTTACGGGAACGATATCTGCTCTTCTTCCAATTCACTACTACAATACTCCTATCCTCACGGAAATTTTTCATAACGACATTCAGTCCTTCCGATATCTTGTTACCGACATTCCTTCGAGGTGTATGCTGTTTGGTTCTTCGACAACACATTTGCCGATTCTTGTTTGTTTACATATACAAAGCCTGTACTGTATCCAAACATCACGCATAGTTCTTCCCGTCGAATATCAAAGTTCAAAACTACAAATCACAATGGCCGCAATAGCTCTAAGAAAACGTACTCGGGCGGCCTTCGAGTCTGACGGTATTTCACCCTCGTTCTCGTATGTCTGGAGAATACTGGAAAACTAACAATGCAATCAGTCACAATCACCGCAGAACCAACAAAACGCCGTGCAACTCGACAGGCAGTCACAAAGAGCAAGGAAAACGCGATAAAAATATATACTCAGGAATTCGACTCTATAACCATTAAGAGTTCGAGGAGACGGACAAACGATGACGATGTTATGGATATTGATATCAAGAGTTCTCCACTTAAACCTTCCAGTCCATCTAAAAAGAACGTCATGTCACCCGTCAAAGTGAATGACGTTTATAAAGTTACTAAGGCTCGTATGTTTCCCTAACTTGATTGCCTTCATGATAACTGTGTTTATGCAGAGTTACTGATCAGTTTGCCTCGTAGCTTCCAATTTTGAAAACTTAAAGAAACCAATTCCTTCAACACCGAGCAAACGCGACCGAGTCCAAGTACTCCCAATCACTCCTAGGCATCGTGTCCTCCTTCCAGGTTCCGTAGCTAGGACACCGAAAACCCCAGCAGGCAGAATCATTGATGCTTCTGTCACACCGGGAACCCCCATCACCCCATCTTCTAGAACAATCTTCACCAGCGGAAAAAATTTGTTCGTTCGAAGTGCAGCCCCGGGAAAGTTGATTGGACGTGAGAGGGAGCGAGGAGAGTTGACAAGTTTCCTAACGAGCAAACTTGAAAAGAAGATAGGAGGATGCATGTACGTCAGTGGCCCGCCTGGTACCGGAAAGAGTGCTCTGCTGGCAGAAGTGCTCGCTGAGGTCTCGGCTGCTGAGGTCAAGACAGTCTATGTCAATTGCATGACCACAAAGGATCCAAAGGGAATATACTCCAAACTTGCGGAGGACTTTCTTGGTGATGAGTCGGTGCTCGGCAACGATGTTGACGCCTTGGAAAAACTTTTCGTCCCCAAGAAGAAGTCATCCGCAAACGTCTCGATTGTGGTTTTGGACGAAATGGACTCTTTGCTTACAAAAGACCAGGAAATCTTGTACAAGATCTTCGAGTGGTCATTCGCGAAGACTTCAAAGCTGATCCTTGTGGGGATTGCTAACGCTCTTGACCTTACCGACCGTTTCCTACCGAGGTTAAAGGCAAGGAATTTTGAGCCAGTTCTGTTACCTGTTCTTCCATACTCTGCCGAACAGATTGCCCAAGTTGTCACCTCAAGGCTAAAGACCTTGAATGATACGACGTGCGATGCTACTTGGGTTCCACTTATCCACCCAACTGCCATCACGCTATGCTCGAAGAAGGTGGCACAAAGTACTGGAGACTTAAGAAAGTGCTTTGACATTTGCAGGAAGGCAATTGATATGGTGGAGCACGAAACCAAAACGAAAATGATGCAGCAACAGCAATCCGACACTTCTGCACCTGGAGTTGAGAATACGCCGACAAAAGGAGGAAATGCCACGCCTATGGCTATCACGCCCGCTACTACTCCAAGGAAACCACTATCAGAAACGAATGTTGACGGAAACATGCCCACACCAACAAAGGCGGCCGCGGGGCCAAGAGTCAACCCCTTGCAGTCCCTTACTGCCCTTTCCGCGCCCCGTGCTAACCTCAGCCATATTGCGCGAATCTCTACAACTTCTTTTGGAATCACATCGAATACGAGATTAAAGAGTCTAAACCTCAACCAAAAGGCAGTCGTTTGTGCTCTTGTTGTTCTTGGTCGCAGGACCAATGGTGGCGGTGTACCTGTCAAGGATTTATGGCAGAGGTACTTGGAGCTTTGCAAGTCTGATAATGTTCTCTTTCCAACCGTTACCAAGATGGAGTTTACAGATATCCTCAGTGGATTGGAGGCTGCGGGTGTAGTAGAAATGGATGGTGGAGCCAGCGGCACTGGCCTCGGTGGAGGAGCTACGCCTAGCAGGAGAGGAAGAAAGGCTGGCTTGGGAAACAAAGAGGAGAAGATGATCAGGAGCACTGTCAAGGAAGATGAAGTTAAAACCGTGATCAGTGGGGAGGGAGGACATCAAATCTTGATGAGGATGTTTACTGAAGTTTAAGCTTTACGAAGTGTTTGGAGTCCTCTTTCTGCATTCGACTATGATTAGCGTTTTGCATATATATACCTAGAATTAGATACCTTGTTCGAATAAGTTTGATTGTTAGAGGCTATGCCTGCTGTTGTTCGCTTCAAGCTGTACTATATTATATTTGCCTTTGGAGTCTCCGGAAGCATTGCATGCTTTGCGAACATGACATTTTAGCGTCTGTATTAGAGTTTAACAATACAAGTTAATTATTAGATACAACCGTCTGACTATAAAGACAGTGGCGTACTCTGGTCTCAGGTCCGGACGACACGAAGCACAAACACACATTTTATTGTGTGGGCTCGCATATCTAGTGATTACTTACCTAAGTAATTTGCGAAGCTATAACCTGTAACGCTATCTACTGTGGGCCCGCGAAGCTAGATCGCGGACTGTGTTGTTGTGGATTGAGCCGTGTCAAGCATTCAACCACGAAGATTCAGTACCTCGAATCCCTCTAAATGCATTCTCTCGAGGCAAATTTGCCCATCAAGCCAATGACAGAAATCGAAACCTAAAGAAGTTATTAAGAATCACCATGATCAAGTGAAGCTTATCCGCGAACAAACTATTAGACATTGAGCTCCTTCGACAACATTCCCCCGTGCGGCGAGTGGGACTGGAATGATCCGCGTCCATTCACAGCTAAGCAATGGGCAGAAGCGCCTATCTTTACCTCCTCACTCTCGGCCGTCAATGCTATGAGCCTCAGAGTCAATCCTCTTCCTCTGCGGCAGCGCCAGCTGCTGCATCTTCGTCCTCCGCTGCAACTTCGAATCCTCAACTCCAAGATGGGACCACTCAACAGTCGGACCCCGCCGACCCCTCCACTTCGTCCGGTGCCCCTCCAGCAGCAGCAGCAGCGGCGGAGCCAACCCCGCAGGTCTCGCCGGCACAGCAGTCAATCGACCTTCAACGCTCGCTCCGGAAAGCTCAGAATGATGTCTTGACAACGATTGGACTACAGCTCCAAAAGGGAGGCACCGGACGCGAAAAGTCTCGTGCCGAGCGGAATGCCTTGCAAGAACAGGAGAATGATATGGGCTTGCTGCTAGGAGGAATTGACCTCGCTGCTATGTATTTCTTCACATGGCCATTGATTGGGGTTAGAAATGAGCTACAGGTGTGATAATCTTCTTTTCTTTGAGATATTCGAGGACAATCCAACTAACGAATCCTGGGATACTAGACATTCCAAGGTCTCGAAGATATCCCCTACACCGCGATCTTACGGCTGGTTATCCGCCACAGATCAGTGTTTGACTGGTTCTCTGGTGTCACAGCACATATAATATATCAGCTCGTCAATGTCCTCCGAGAATATGCGCAGAGCCTGTTATTCAAGTGGTTGAAGAAGCAGAAAATGTTCAGGGATCCACTGACGAGAAAACCGAACAGGCGGCTATTGAACTTCTTATACAAAGGGTATGGCTTGCCATTCCAGGTTTTACCTTTGGGAGAGTAATCGAGTAACTAATCGATATCGAGTCCATAGAATTACGCTATCCGCTTTCTTCTTACTATATCCCATCTATCGCCATTCAGTTTTACAATCCCTTCACCTTATCCCTCCGACCCCTATTCTTCCTTCCCCCTCTGCCTTTATTCCCTTTCGCACCCTCACCGGTCTCTCGTGGTCAGAAATCATCCGTCGCTTCCTCACACCTTCCTTCTATTTCGAGTCTCCATATATCTGGTCGCTTCTCCAACAGAAAGCTGTTTTCAGACTACACATCATGTTCCTGAATATATTCAATAGGAACCTTCCAAGAACGGATACTTACCAGCGAGTTGCTAGCTCCGGAGGGTTTGTAGTAGGAGAGGCGGAGTATGATGAGTTTTTTAGTGACGACGAGGACGACGAAAGAGAGGAGGACACTGAACTAATCTTGGAGGCTGCGGATGCCCTTGTTGACGGGGTGGTAGATGGGATTGGAGCTGGTATCAACGGCATCGGACCTGCGGCACATGGGCAGATTGTAGCTGTTAGAAGAGTGGGCGATGTTATTGATGAGATTCCAATATCGTCCGGCAACGAAGAGGATGAACTGCCTCCATTTCCAGTAGATGAAACCGCTGATGTCGGTATCCTTGACGATTCAATTGGCGCTATTGAAACACAAACTTTTACAGCCACGATTACCCCAGACACGCCAGTCCTTGAAAGGCATGATGGTGGCCAACCAGGCGAAGACAGTGGCTTTCTCGACCCCAATGATGCGCATGACGATGCCCGTTCAGGAATTTCAGAGATAGAAGTCCAAGTCACCACAAGTGTTCGCGGGTCTCCGGAGATCAGAGGGCAGGATGTGAACCGAAACGGCATCCAGCATGATCACCGCCATTATCACCATCATCATGATCATTCGCACGGAGGCTATGACGGGCGAAGGCGGGGAGGGGGAAGAGAAAGGAGGTATAGGAATACGCATTTAGCGACGCATCCGACCGAGGTGCTGAGTAGTCACATGGCGGATACAGTTGCGATGGCGTTGACCGTCGGGCTGGAGAGTATGGTTATGAGGGCTAATGCGCTTTCATTACTTGTCCCTTCAGCGGCGTCGCCGACCGGAGAGGTATTGCTGCCGAGGACGAATCTGCTGGTGTTAGCCTCCAATGCGGGGATGTTAGGACTAAGTGGGGCAGGAACGGCGTTATTGGGGAGTAGGATGTTGTGGGATGGAGGCGGGGTGAGGAAGACGGGAGGGAAAGCGATGGTGTTTGCTATTGGGGACACGGGGAGAAACTGGGTGAGCATTAGTAAGGCATTGGTGATGGAGTGGTTTGTTGCTTGGGGATTGTTTGAGGTTGCTTGGGGGGTTAGTAGGTGGGTGGGTTTGAGGTGGTTTGGATATCGGCCTTGATGTCCTACATTTCTGTACTATTATTTTGCCCTATAGCAATTATTGAGTTTATAACGGAAGCTTCCGAAAAGGTGGTGGAATGAGGCTGTAATCCGTGCCATTGGTCCAATATTGCCTGGCGATCTGAAGATATCTAATATACATGCACATTCAAGCTGGGGCCTGCAACCATTTTATGCTGGACCTTTCTTCTTTACGTCTCTTCTTCTTTCCCATACCTATGAAAGGAAACAAGTATGTTAGCATTAGCCGTTGGGGCATAGGGGTGAAATACAGCTCGGCGGGAACAAACCTGGATATACGACTCTCCTAGGAATAAAATTTCCTTCCTAATCTCCTCCACAAACAAATCCTGTGCTTGGACCCACTCATCTCTCGCCTTATCCTTCAGCTGAACCTTATAGGCGTGACCCTCTTCTCCGGCCTCTCCCTTCGCTCCACTAGTCGTCCCCTTTTTCGGAATGCTCTCATGAACAATATTCGCCGTCAAATCATACCATATCGGCCCTGTCGCCCCCTCCACATACGGCGACATATCCAGCGATGTTGACGGAAACGTAACAATAGTCGGATTCTTCTCGAAGACGAATTTGTTCCGCGAGAAGCGCTTGATGTGGAAGATTAGATACGGCGGTAACGGCTGCAAGAGTTTGTAGCGTCGGCGCTGACCGAGGAGTTCTTGCGATTTCGCGCCATCGTATTTTGAGAGGATGGTGGTTAGGGGTACTTGAGGTATGATGTTTTTGTCCATTTCGTCCTGGAATAGTGGCGCTGGCGGTAGCTCTAGGGTGAGCATCATGTATCGCTGTAGGTCCGTCTTGACCTCTCCGGCTTCCTCGAAGCGTAAGCGGTCAGATGCGTCTGCTTTGGCGGTGATGAGCTGACTTTCGATGCGGAGTTTCCCTTGGAAGACTTTTTGGACGATACTGCTTCCCGGGGTTGTTTTGGAGCCGCCTAGCGAAAGGTGGAGGTTATTGATGAACCAGGAAAGAAAGTCGATTGGGTCGGATTGTGTGGTTAGGGTGAACTTTTTTGAGGAACGGAGGGAGATTTCTTGAAGGAGTTCGTGCGGGGAGACGTGAGCGCGAAAGGCGCGGGAGTTCCATATTTTGCGGGTTAAGATCGAGAATCGCTGTGCTATATATAATCAACCTAGTCGTTAGCAATCTTCCAGCTATATGAAATGTTAGGTAAAGCCATACCCAGTTCAGGTCGCGCAGACAAGTCTTCCAACATCATATAGTTCCGTAAGGGTGTAACATGTGCTAACGCGTGCACCACAACATTGAGATAATCGTTCTCCTTGATGTTATTCAATCCTACAAATCCGGGTGTGTACCTCTTTCCGCTCAAATCCCACTTCCTGGCCGTCTCCTTGTCCAGCTTTGCGACATCCTCTTTGGTATACGTGGGGTTCACGACGTATTTTATATCGTCCAGCGACTTCTGCTTGACCTCATATGACTCGGGAAGGACGTAGATGCGGAGAGTTGCCATGTTTATAAAGACGTGGTGGTTTTCGTCGAGGGCGTGAAAATAGGCGTGAGAGTTTTGGCCGCGGCCTTGGAAGTACTTGCCGCACACTAGACATGCGTAGACGTTGATATTGGAAAGGGATATCGAGCAGAGTTTCTCGAAGTCGAAGTCGAGGAGGTTTCGATTCACTAAAGTATAGAAAAGTTAGATCGATCCTTTCATATTTGCGAAAGCTTTGGGGTCTAGGTGGTACCGGTGTCGAGATAGAGGTCCGAGAACTCGGCAGGAGGGCCATCTTTCCATCTCTTTGACTCTGTCTCTTCCATGGGTTCATCCAGGTCGACATCTTCGTCTTCCGACTCGACAGATGGCTGTAGATTAAGCTTGGATACGCCGTTTGTTGGTTCCGCGGAATTCAATAGCTCTTCTTCATCTGCGATGCTATCGGTCTTGACGCGCTTGCTGCGCGGGGAGCCGATACCCGATAGCACCACTTCCTCCAAAGTCTGTTCGGGGCCACGTTTAGACATTTTGCGCCTATAGCTGTCAGGTATCTCAGTATAATTGTGATATAGCGGACAATGGTTTGAATACCTGGTGAGTAGCCGCAGTACTATCGTGGTGACTGTGCCTGAAGACGAAGAACGAGGATGTTTGAATTTGGTAGGGTGTTGTTGAGCGCATGCCGAAAAAGCAAAGTGCAGCGAGTTACGTAGTAGGGAAGAGCTGCTCTAGACCAACCAACCCAGATACAATATCCTACTTTCAGCTTACCATCCTCGATACCATTATCACCAAACCGCCACAGCTGCACGATTAGTAGAGAGTCTCCTATCGTGCACTTATTATTGTCTCCTAGATATTCGGAAGTCATCAACTCGACGGAAAAATTATGGCTAATCCGGAGGTCAACTTGCTGTTCCACCAGCCTATTGCAGACCATTCCTTCTCAGCCGATAGATCCCTCCTTGCTGTGACCAAGGACAATACCGTCGAACTTTATGAAAAACATGGGCATGGCTACACTCTGAAGGATGAACTCAAGGGTCATGACAAGGTCGTCACTAGCGTTGATATTGCTCCAAACAGCGGCAAAATTGTAACTTGCTCTCAGGGTAAGCCTAGCTACGGACAAATATCTCATCTAGCTTTAGAACCTCACTAACTTTCGAACAGACCGGAATGCACTTGTCTGGGAGCCTTCACCAACTGGCTGGCGTCCAACCCTTGTCCTCCTGAGAATCAACAGAGCAGCTACCTTTGTCCGATGGTCTCCATCTGAAGCCAAATTTGCCGTCGGTTCCGGCGCCCGTGTTATTGCTGTCTGCTACTTTGAAGAAGAGAACGACTGGTGGGTTTCTAAGCATCTCAAGAAGCCCATCAGATCTACTATTCTCTCCGTCGACTGGCACCCAAACTCAGTTCTCCTAGCCGCTGGCTCGGCTGATGCTCATGCCCGAGTTTTCTCCGCCTTTATTAAAGGTGTTGACCAGCGTCCGGAACCATCCGCCTGGGGAGAGAGGCTACCATTTAACACCGTTTGTGGTGAATTTTTAAACAACAGCGGTGGCTGGGTTCATGATGTTGCCTTTAGCCCTAGTGGAAACGCTTTGGCTTTTACTGCTCATGACAGTAGTGTTACTATTGTCTATCCCTCTGCACCGGACCAACCTCCTGCAGCGGTTATGACAGTTACTACCCACCAACTCCCATTTACTACGCTCACGTGGATTACAGAAGAGGAAATAGTGGCGGCGGGTAAGTCGTGCAGCTACATTATAACCCTTCCCCCCAAATCCAGGAATTCCAGAATGTCTCAGATAACAATGCATGCTACGGGAAGGCTAACAAACTGCTTTAACCAATTAAATTACGATAGGCCATGACTGTGAGCCCTTCCGATTCCGTGGCTCTATTTCGTCAGGGTGGGCTCCGCTTGGTGCGCTTGATAGCTCGAAGTCTCGCTCTTCTTCTGTTGCAAGAGAGTCTTCGGCCCGCGACCTTTTCAAGCAGATGGATCTTAAAGGAAAGACCGTTGCGAACGCTTCGGCGGATGATATCCAATTGAAGACTATCCATCAGAACACCATCACCTCAATTCGCCCGTATGAGGGCAATGGAGCCGCGGGAGGGGTGAAAAAGATTAGTTCTAGCGGAGTAGACGGGCGGATTGTCATCTTCCCGATTGGCGGCGCCAGACCTGCCTTCGCCCACTTGCAGTGATTGCTTGTGAAAATAATTTCGGTCATATGTGCAGAATCAACTGCAACGCATCCGTCGTATATGTACATGCTCAAAAATAAATCAAGTCTATCGACACTAGTGACATCCCTGCCGTGCTGAGCGTATTACGCCGATAAGGAATCCAATTATAACATAACGCCGTTCGTATTCAAATTCCTTGTTAACTTACTAGGTTTACAACTCTGATGCGAAGTCTCTTTGGGAGATGCCGCTAGAACTTATCTGCACGACGGCAAATTGCTTCCCTACCCTTGACCGGGACGACAAGGAGCCGGAATATGCGAGCAGCTGCAGAATTTCGTGAAGGTTGTTACAAATCGTGAGAAAACAAAAAAAGACTGCTGCGGGAGGTAAGCATGCGAAGATATCAAAGCATGCGCCATTGTAGACGCAAAAATGCTATGCTTCCTTGATTTCTCGATGTATCAACCATGCTGTTGCGCTACTCGTGCATATTGAGCAATCTTATTTGGGGGTTTGGATAGGAGGGAGGGCGGGAAGTAGACGACTCTCTGCTTGTTCAACGGGAACGGTTTGCGCGAAGCCGGAGGGGAATGCCTAAGGGTTCACAGAGAAGCTTGCTCGTGAAACCCCATGATCCTTTCTCTGTGCCGTCCTTGCATCCGACGAGTTTTTCCTTAGCCCCTCTTTCCCAAGCTTTCGGGATGGATGTAGCTATTTTCGAATACCACACACCCTGTGGTGTTGTACGCAGTACGGGATGTGGAGCGGTATTCTGGAAATTGGGAGCTAAAACTCATTTCCAAGCTTTTGCTTTTTGCAAATCAGGTGGGGTTGGCTAGGTTTATCAGCCAGGATCTCGCCTCTTGTGCAGTAGGCCTGCAGGTCAACAGGGCCAAAACTGCGAATTCAAAGAAATTTAAGCGCCCACCTCCCAGCGCCAATGAAAAGCCAAAGTCTTGACTTGCCAAAAAGTTGAGGCAAAATTGGAGCCATGGAGGGAAAAAATGAGAAAATTGGTCAGGTCATTTGCTCAATCTTTGAGCTGACGTGTCTTAGCATTTTTTCCTGTCCTTTCGATCTGCTCGAGGATCAGGACAAGAGAGCCATCCACCGGCCAGACTGTGTGAAGATGCTATCGTGCCTCCCATATGGTCGGCAGTTTCTGCGCAGATACGGACTGAGCATTGCTGCGGGCAAGCGACGAGGTGCATACAATACATGCACTGGACCTGCACCTAAGCGGGTTTCTACTGGTTCTCAGCAGCAACGCACATGACATTCGAAAAGAAAAGTGAGAATACCCGGCCAAGGAATTTCATACAATTTGAAGGTAATATGAGAAGCCCCGCCGAGTTTGCTATATCACCAACCCGCAGCGAGTGAGAGGATACCAAAAAAAGTAAGCTAATAAAGGAGAAATAATAAGAGTTTGATATTACCGTAACGTCCCTCCAAAGACAGAGGGGGACTGACCAGGGTGGAGCAGTCTCCGGTTCCATGCAAGAACGGGAGTCAGGTACATTTGCTTTGGCGGCTTTCTCGCTCTGAGCCAATCATGTGCTCCGTTTGAGTTTCTTTAGGTCGGTCGAAAGCTGGGACTTGACTCGAACTCGACTGGATCATAGGCTCGTATGGAAGAAAAGAAAAGAGAACTTAATTGCAGGTCGTGCCTGGCCACGAGAGAGGGCGACAAATATTTTTCTTTCTTTCTGAACCTCGTCGTCATTTTTTCCCTTTCTCTTCTCTTCTTCCTCAAATCAGTATTTCAATTCTTACCAGTTCACTTCATATATACATACTTTTCTACTTTCTATTCAAATTTCGGACCCTTGAGAGCGAAAGAGAGTCTAGACAAAGACATTGTGGTTCTCTTATATTGGCGGCCAGAAAAACCCGCGCTCAGCTGTAAGTAGCACTCGACTCGTATTATCGGAGCCAAGAATTCCACCCCTCCATCCCGCATTCGCTCACTTTCGCTGGTCTCCTGCGTCTACGCAAGTACAACTTGTATTTCTTGAGTGGTTAAGACTGATAAATTCCTCCCATCCAACATATTTAGGATCTCGAGTTCGACCGTTTTTAATTTTTTCTTACCTTAATCAACCGGATTTTCTATCTACCGCGGAACTTTTTTGAGCCCAGAAGTTCATTTTAATATTTACGTTATATAACATTTTACCCATTCACACGTAGCACGTCTCCTTTCTGTCCCGTCTCCAACAATGGCCGGCCGTCGAGGAGACGAACTTTTTATCGATACGGAAAACGTATCACCCCTCAGGGTTAATAGGCAGCAGCGAAGAGATTCCGTCGACGGCGCCAATCTGGCTGCCCAAGAACGGACATTACGGCAGGAACCGCCTCTTCCACGCATGAGAAGGACTCAAACTCAACCCATAGAGTCCCAGCTGCCTTACCCCGATAGACCTGCTTCCGAACGGGAACAGGAGCATCATGCCCCACTCCGTACAACATCTGCCTCCCCGCCTGCGGCTCTGCAGGTCGGACCGCCGAAGGGGAGCCTGCCAGCACCACCTGCATTCCGAGCTGGTCGCACACCAAAATTGCAGCCAGCTCCTGGTGGCCGTTCAGATCGCGCAGACAAGCAAAGCTCGACGCCCACAGGCAGCCCAGAAAATGTAAATCCATATCCTGATTATCACCAGCAATATTGGCCCCCACAGGGTTCGCTGGATAGATCCTTCTCCACTGCTTCAAACATGACGGTCACCGCTAGAAGAGGATCACCGGCCCCGCCAGAAACCCCAGAAATGGAGCCGAGCGAGGTATTCTCGTACTCGACGCATGGCCCGGGCAGAACAAACCCAGCGCCTGATAGGGGCCCGCCAGCATTGCATTATTCTACTTCTCAAGCTTCCTCCAACTCTGGCGCTATTCCAATCCTGCTCGACCCGACCTCTCCCAACTTGAGCCAAGCTGGTGGAAATACAAGGAAAGGAGCTTCAAGAGCTTCGCAAATCTTTGGAACCCAAGGGCAGGTTTACGATGAAGATGATGATGCGACGCCAGTGCGCGAGACCCCGGCGAACAGGCCATGGACTCCCACAGAGTCTAGTGGGGCTTACAATCACGGCCCTCTTACTTCGTACCAAGGAGCGAAAAGACAAGAACCACAGCAAAGGCAATCTCAACAACAAGCGCAACCAAATGGCCAGCCCGCTCCTGCTGCTCCTCGAACTGATCCGTTGGAAGCCGATTTTGCCAAGTTGAATGTTGGAGATGATGCCCCGCCCGCTTACGATACCTTGGCTGCCGCTGGTCAGGTTCCAGCCTCCAACAGCTACCCCGTGGAGAAAGGTGCGCCTGCCGCTGCGGCAGCGACACCAGAACAACCAGCGAATCAGGCTGTTCCTCAGCCTCAACCTCAACATGCACAAGTCCAAACTCAACCTCCACCGCAGGGCGTGCCAGTGCAACCCCAACCTCAGGGTTACCCACCGCAGATGCCAAATGGGCACCCTCAAGCCCTTCAGCAAATTCCGGGTGCTCCAGCAATGCAACCGGGCCAGCAACAGCAGCAGGTCTATCAGCATCCAGATCAGAAGCCTGGCTCAGAGACGATTACGACGCAATATATTACTCTCCCCGATACAAAGCATTATATGGACCCAGGCCCAGCCTCTCCCCCACCACTCCCAGATGGTTGGATGAGCCATTTGGATCAAGTTTCCGGCCAGTACTACTACATCCATGTCCCTACTCAAAGGACCCAATGGGAATTCCCAGCGCCAGAGACTGGTATTAGCTTGATGAGCGGAGGGCCTCTATCTCCAGGGTTCGCCCCGATGTCTCCAGGAGTCATGTCTCCAGGTCTTTTCTCCGAGGCGATGATGAGTCCAGCCCCGTCAACATTTGGCATGCAAATGACACTCCCACCGGCAGCTCCAGCTCAGGTTCCGATAAATATCCCAGGGGTCTCCATGTTCAAGGTCGCACCAAGCAACGGTGTCTATTTCGGTCCACACCTGAGATACACCAATATGGATCTAGAGCAAGGTATCTGGCTCGGCTCGATTCTTCTTGTTACTGCTGTTGAGCCGCCAACAATTCATCTCCATCAAACTATTGATCTATCGCCAAATCCAAGGCAACTTGAAGGTCACCCAATTTTTGCACACAAGAATTGGACCTTTTACAGATATGACATTGACATCCAAATGGGTGATATGCCGGCTAAGTGGACATACGCTGTAACCTCGGTTGCAGGATGTACGAGATACGAATTCTTGGTTGCGGCTAAACACGACCGTAGCTGGAGGTTCATTGCCCACAGCTGTAACGATTTTTCGCCGGCTGTGCCCCAGCAAGAAAGATCCAAGATGGGTGGTTCCGGATATATGTGGAAGGATGTGATGCAGAAGCATATTGAAGTTGGAGGTTTCCATTGCCAAATTGGAGCCGGAAACCAAGTTTATGCGGATAAAATGTGGAAAGAAATCCCGCTTCTGAAGGTATGTGCTAATTTCTGAGAACTACCGGATTCTACCATTACTTACATTTTCTCTTTCGCAGGATTGGCTTGACATTAAGGGCAAGGATGTAAGAAAAGATGCCGCCTGGACAGCTAGACACGAAGAGGATGTCCAGCATGCATACTTTCACTACTATACTTCCACCTTCGATCAACCCCATATCAGGGAAGCTTGGGCCCAAATCCCACACATTTGCCAGATCGATTCGCATGACATGTGAGTAATACAAAGCACTGAACTTTAGATAAGCTGTTAGTGCTAACGTAATTTTCTCGCAGTTTCGACGGATTCGGTTCCTACCCAGAATACATGCAATTCTCCAACATGTTCAAGAATATTGGTAGAATAGCCATCGATTGGTATCTTCTGTTCCAGCATCACACAACCCTTAGCATCTTGAAGGCGGTTCCAGACGATAGAGATTTATTCACGGTGACTGGAACTGGATGGCATTTCATCAAATATCTTGGACCTGGTTTGGCAGTTGTCGGCCCCGATACCAGATCTGAGAGGAACCCACACCAAGTTATGGCGGGACCTACCTACCAAGGTCTTTTCCCGAGAATAGCAACACTTCCATCGTCGGTACAGCACGTTCTGCTGATTCTCTCGGTTCCAATCATATTCCCTCGATTGGACATGGCGGAATCCGTTGCCAACACCATGCAAACTGGTAAGAAGGCCGTCAATGGTCTTTTCAATATGACTGGAAAGGTTGCTGGCGGTGTCGCTGGTATTGTGGGTGCCAAGGGATTGGTCGGAGAAGGCTTCAACAGCGTAAAGAGAGCTGTTGGGAAGACTGGCATGTTGAGCAACGTGGTCTCGATATTTGGTGAAGTCGATTTGTTAGATGACCTGAGAGACCACTGGACGCATCAGTCTAAGGTAAGGGTTCATGGTTTCAGGTGATCCATTTATCGTATCTTTACTAACGAGAATAACAGGACCTTGAGAGGACATATCTCATCAGAACTCTTCAAGGAATCGCCCACGCTCGCGGCATCCGCTTTACATTCTTGAGCGGAGGTAAGCTATAACGCAGACTCCTTAATCTATGAAACGTATACTTACAACTATTCTCTAGACGTTCAATGCTGCGGTGCCGGCCTAGTCCACGACCCATCCAAACCAGGAGATCACAAGACCATGTACCAAATCATCTCCTCCGCCATCGTCAACGGACCCCCCTCAAACATGGTCATGAAGCTCCTCCACAACAACAAGCAACTCTTTATCCCTCAAAACGGCATGCGAAGCACAAACGCCCCCAGCGATACCAAGGAAGACATGATTGATCTCTTCGCCACGGATATCAACGGAACCCCAAGGGTGGAGAAGAAGTTGATGCCGAGAAGGAATTACACAATCTTTGCGGCTTACGAGGCGAACCAGGTAGACTGGCAGATGCCGCAACCGGAGAAATATGTGCCGCCGTTGAATCTGGCGGTTGATTTTATCATTCAGGGCGATGGTGTTTACTCTACTACGAGCAAATACGGCCCTATCGTCATCCCCAGGTGTGAGTACGGTTATTAAACCGACCCGCTGCGGATACGAGACGAGAGCGGACGAGCAAACTTCTGGGTTATAAAACCGGTAATACCAGATTGGATTATATAACGATAAGAGGAGGTAATATTAAATACGAAAAATCACCCAACAATAATTCCGAGCATACGAAAAAAAACTGCGCTCAAAACTTTGATGAAAACTCCATCTACTACTTTCTTTTGTTCATATTTTACTACCCACTTTTCTTAACATATCTAGAGTATTTTATATTTTAACGACACCTCGAATTTGGTTTCTTTTTTCCTTTGCGTAAAGCCCCTCCCTTTTTTCATATTTCATATCCCATTTTTCATTACGATCGACTTGCATATAACTCTCAACCATCCGTCTCATCTGCTATTTTGGCTCGTTCTCCATGGCCTGTTTCTTTTTTGTTGCTGCTTCTCCTGCTTGCTTCACTTTTTGGTGATTTTTTTTTTTTTTATTTTCCTTTATAACTGGTATCCTAGCATGTTCAAACCTGAGCGTAACCCCCCCAACCCCCGGCCAAACATTTTTCGATATCTCCTAGTGTAGCGTGCATCTCAATTCGGAAAAAAAACAAAATAGTATAATTTAATCCTCTTTATCCTATAATGCTGCTTAGCTTAGCTTTTAAAGACATGAATAATATATGATAGAGCCTAGTTTAGAAGAGATCCGATGTTCTATGTGAGTGAGGCGAATTCTGTCTGTGAGGATCCCTAGGATTTCACGACTTAGTGGGCGGTCCTCATTCATGCAAGAACATAAATAGCAAATCTACAATAAATCATCATTATAAAAGTCTAAAGTTGAATGAAACATTGTAATTCTCATTTTATTCATTTATCGTTATTCACAGGCTATGACAACACGCAAACCCTTCACGAATGAGGTCCATGATTGATAACACCTCTAACGCCTTTAAACCGCCGCAGAACGATGATCTTAGTTAATAATGACAAATGGGAATGTGGGCGACAGACTTTTCGCCGGATAGGCGCAAACTAGAAACGATAGGGGAAAACTAGAAGGGCGATTTGAATTCTTTCGCCATGCGGACGTAGAGAGAAGTAAAAGGACAATGCATGAACACTGGGAGGAATCCCTTGCTAGGACTGCGGTCGATCGCAATAGAGCAAGAACGTAAAACAGAAGAGAAAATTGATAAATGCTCTTTACTAATTGTTGAACAAGAACTGCATATCGGCGGGACTTAACTTCTCCATAGCAGCTTGGTCGGCACCAATGGTAGCCTATTTTACAAACGTGTCAGTGGCGATACCCCTCGATAATTGGGTTGTGAAGAGGAAGGAGCTTACATTGATCATATTTGCCTTCTTCTCTTGAAGTTCAATGATACGGCTTTCGATTGAATCTTGGATGACCAACCTTGTGATTCTGCAGTTTCTGGTTTGACCAATGCGGTGAATACGGTCACCGCTCTGCCATTCAACGGATGGATTCCACCATGGATCCATAATGAAGACTTGACTCGCCTCAACCAAGTTGAGTGCAACACCTCCGGCCTTTAGTGAAACGAGGAAGACTTCAACCTCAACGTTCTCCATAAAGTACCGGATGGAGGCGTCACGTTGGGCGGGGGTCATGGAGCCCTCGAGCATAACCGTTTGGAAACCGGCCTTGCGAAGACGCCACTCAACTAACTGGAGCATACTGGTGAACTGGCTGAAAACGATGCTCTTGATGGTGCAGGTTTTGGACCGAAGTTTTGCAAGCTCCTCGACAAGAGCTTCGATTTTAGTAGAGCTACGCCAGTTGTTCATGTCGATACGGTTGATAATCGAGCCCTTCTTGACTAAATCGTAGTCCGCCTCAAGGGCTGGCTGAGTAATATCAATGGAGAGAGAGATATGGCAGTGAGGACACTCAGGAGCACCTTCACCAGCGTATCCATCTATGTACTTCTGGACGCAGAGGCGACAAAATGTGTGGTGACACTTCGATTTGATAGCTTCTTCGGCCTCCTCGTCACAAATACAGCAGACTAGGTTGTTGTTTTGCCCTTCTGGAGAATGGCGTCGAAGGACAAGATCTGGATGATCTGCAATCTGACGCATGCGAGTGATCAGACTGAAGATGTTTGCGTAATTGTTCTAAAATGATTGGTTAGCGAACCAATTGTCTAGATTCCTGGGTGAAGAAAATGAATTCGTACCAAGACAACACCTGTTGCGACATAGGTGTTGAATTTGCGTTTACTGTCACTGTAAATGCTCTCATACAAATCAAGCTCCTCCTCGTTGAAGTAGTCGCGGCGGACTTTGACGATACGAGGCGGGAGTCCGAGATCGTCTGCCCGTTGGACTTTGGTGCGGCGGAGCATTATGAGGTTGAGAAGGGATTGAAGTTTCTCAAACGCGAGCTTTCCTGGGCCAAAGTGACCATTTGCCTGGATAGGCTTGAGAATATCATAGTTGAAAAAGCAGACTATATATGTATGTTAGAACACATATACTAGAAGTTCCTTATGAATTGGCTTACTATGCTCCATGGGTCTATGCCCGCATTCGTCGCAGTGGCGATAATCTGAAAACTTCCAATGCATGCTCTTGCAAGGGCATTTGCGACAAAAGTACATGCTGAATGGATCAGATTCAAGGAATCGTAATAAGGAGAAAAGCTCCCCGATACGGTTCTGGAGAGGTGTCCCCGACAAGCAGAGTTTGTATTTCGTTTTGAGTGCAAAAACAGCCCTGGCAGTGTTACAGGAACGATCCTGTCATGATTGGACGTATTGTATTAGTTAAGTCAAACGTGTGACGAGGGTAATGCTCTGTGGTCGCTTTACCTTGATGTTGTGGGCTTCATCAAGTACGACACGGTGCCAGTCGACAGCGTGCAATACACTCTTCTCTTTGTAAACGCCATCCTTGCGTTTGAAGCCGGTATTCTGCTTGCGAAATGCAGATTCGAGAGACCCGTCTATCGCGTGTTAGCACGGAATGCCGATACGATTTTAGAATTCACGAAACGTACAGGTTGTCAAAATGACGTTGAACTTGTTCAGTGCACTAACTTTGTTCTCTTTCGTATTCCCATGAAAGATGAGAACTTTGAGAGCATTGTCTGTGTGTTTTTCGATTTCGTTCCTCCACTGGATTAAAGCAACTGTTGGTGCCACAACTAGAGTAGGTTTCGAAGGGCGAGGTTTCTCCATCAATAAGGCAATTGTTTGAATGGTTTTACCCATGCCCATTTCATCAGCGAGAATTCCACCATTGAATCTTGTCTTCTCTTGCTTCTCTAGCCAGTTCAATCCTTCAAGCTGAAAAGGCAGCATCGTGAGAGTAAGGCCGTCAGGCTGTTTTGCCTTTTCGACAGAGATAGGGGGGCAGGCTTTCAGTTCATCCCAGACAGTTTCAAGATATGGATGGTGGATATAGAGTTCAGCACGTTCGCGTTCCGCCTGTAGCAGGCCAAAGTCAGCAAGTGTAGAGCTATTGGCCATTTTGAAGGCGGGGCTTCAACTATTTCGAACGGAAATGGATAATAAAAGTAAATGGCAAATTACATACCCTCGTCATCCTTCCCTTCCTTTCGCGGCGGCCACGTGCTCTAGAAATAGGAGCTGGAAGTGGCGGTGGGACATCTTCTTCCTCCTCATCGTCATCATCATCTGAGTCTGGTAGAAGAGCATTTACAAGGGCAAAATCCATGTCATCATCGTCATTGTCATTGTCATCATTACCAACAGCTAGGGCTCCCTCAGGGTCAAAGTCCGATGAAGCATACCCAGCTTCAATGTAGTCTTCATCATCATCGGAGCTAAGTCGGTAAATACGGGAATTTGATGCTGACTGAGATAGAGTAGACGCTCTAAGCCCAACTCTTCTCGGCGTTTGCATTTCCTGTGTTTTTGAAGCCCCTTTCCCCTTGATGGTGGTGGACAATGCAATTAATTCTTCATCCTCAGATTCAATTGCGTCAACAGCCTGTGACTTTCTTCCAGAAGCCGCTTTGCTTGAAGCACGAGTGCTAGCCACGGAAAATGATGTAGCAGGGGTTTCAGCCGTCGGAGACTGGTCAAACGTCTGAGAAACGGAGCTAACGTTACTGAGCAAGGAAGCAGGTGAATCCCCGGCAGCTAAACGACTGACTCGCGAAGTACGCCTATTGTCAATAACAACGGCTATATTGGAATCGATGCCCGTGCGGCGTTTTTTCATAACATGAGATGACGACCTTCTCTTCGGTTCGGGGATGATTTCATCTGAGTCGTCTGATAAAAGAACATCGGCTCCTGAATCTTCAATTGGATCTTCCTCCATTTCGGCAGGGGACGCCATATCTTCATCCGAATTGCCGTCATCAGCGTCCTTACCGCTGATAACGAGCTTGCCTTTTCGGGCGGGCGGACGTCCACGTCGGGAGGTTTGTTTCGAAGAGGCATCTGACATAACCGGCTCTTGGATCATTTGAGAGGCTTGTCGGCTAGCCCTGCCGGGGGCAGCTTTCTTTGCTAGATATGCAGATACCCGTTAGCCTTCTCACCAGAACTCTTCCTCCTCCCTGAATGAACATGGGCAACAGCAAGTCATATAGACTTCCACAGTGTTGGAAGGATAATCCTAAGGGAGTGAAATTTCAAAAAACCTACCTCGAGCCATTTATATAAAATATTCCCCTTTATTGATTCTTAAACGCAGTGATTCGGATTGATATACGCTTTATAAGCAATCAATCTACAAATGGTATGCTCAGGCTAATATTTGCGAATATGTGTTGATGTGGTTGAATTGAAGCTGCTAACCAGGGAATGATGATAAGCGACAATAATAAGGCTGGTTTAACAGGTGATGGCATCAAAAGTTACAGAAAGGATTAGTGCCTAGGTACTACAAGATGAAAGAAGACAACAAGATACGGGGACGAAAGGCGAAGAAGAGGAAAGAAGATGAAGATAGGATATCGGAAAGGTCACTTTGTTACGGGGCGATAGAGTTTTATGAAAGTATAAAAATTAAGAAAAGGGAAGAAGAGGGTGCGCCGCGTTGTGCGGTCGAGCCGACCGTTTAGATCCCTTCGCGTAAAGTGGTAGGCAACTTGCGTGCGTCTCCTGATTTGAAAAAAGGCTACAATATAACAGTACTGCCGTAAGCAAGCAGCAATCCGTCTACGACAGAGATACCGAGGCGACCAATAGAAGATCAAGTAGAAAATGGATTAAAAGTTTATAAGGGCTGAAGGAATTAAGGGGAGAAGAAGCAGTCTAGTAAAGAACAAAGGAACAGAGCAACAGGTTCTACTGACTGCTGGCTATTGGGAAAGCAGAAGAATGTTCACCTTGAAACAGCTGGATGGGTGGGCATCGACCATCATCCTACAGGCATCGTACAAGAGAGAAAGAAAAGGGTAACAAAAGGAAAAAAAAAGAAAAAAAAAAGAGAGATCTCGATGGCAACCGTCGTCGTAGTGTCGAGAAAGTCCGATGCCCACCACCCAAGCCATTATCAGGTTAGGAAATCCCGAAACCAACCAGTCCTAATTCGATGGAACCCACGGCCAGCACTAACAAAAAAAAAAGTTTCAAGCCAGGGGTTTCCAATAATGTCTTGCTGCTGCATGCACAATCGCGGGTCAAGAAAAAGTTCGACTCATTCTTTTGCCTCCCCTATCCCACCACCATTTCAAAGGGAAAGGGAAAGGGGAGGGGCTTGGACTATTTCGGACCAATCGATCGCGGGGGCCTCGCCATGGATGGTCATGGAGGGGTGGATCGGAGCTGCATCAGACCTGGCCGACGCATCAAGGTTGGCCAGGATACCGCGTAAATTGACTTTCAACTGGGTCGCGACAGAGACACCAGATCACACTTTTCCTGCTCATTTCTCGTAGCTTTACCCTTTTCGTCCTCTTCTTTTCTTTTTGCTTCGGCTTGATATCTATTGATTACGTGAGCAAGAATTCCCCCATGTCGGTGGACAGCAATTCAAGACGAACGGAAACTTCTGTTCCGACACTCGCATGTTGCATGTTGGCTCTGACTTCTCGGCAAAAACCTGTGTAGCAGAAGCCGGTTGGTCGTGTTTGGGAAACTTTGTGCCTTATGGGAAGGATAAGCTGAGAGGGCTACCATTGATTGCCTCCAGAATTACTTCTGCATAATATATTATAAGGCTTAGCTATCATCGTCCAACTCGGGTGATTCCCAACGTACACAACAGGTAGAATGTACCGAGTTAATTATGAAAGGAACGATACGAGGAAATTCGGAAATATACTCGACCTTGATCAATTGATCAAGCTAGCTTGTCCGTAAGTTAGTAAGTCAGCTACGTAAGTATACAAGTGCTTTCAATTAAGTGCAAAAAACATGTATAACCTAAACCTGCGATTGACCGAAACGTGAAGAGCTAGCGACATTCACAAAGGAACCCTGTCTGGTGGCCTAGCCTCACCACAAAAATATATAATTTCCTTGTGGCCCTTTATATTTCAGTACACCGATTATTCCTGGACTTAATATGGGGTTTCAAGTCTCACCGTCTAGGAGATGGGAGAATCCCGACGCGTACAGACCTAAACCTAAGCTAAGCTGAGTTGGATTGACAGGAGAATTGATATGACTTCCCACTCTTCATGAGTTCAACGCGGCAGCAAAGGAAGCAGCCTAACCTTGCGAGACGAGAGATATTATATGAATTTATGATACATATACCCCAGTTTATAAACCCTCTTCAACAAGTCGATTGTTACCCTAAAGTATACACCGTTTGATGTATCATTGAGTACTGTGAAACACAGATAAATGATTTTGAACATGTTTGATACTCGGAATGAGCGTTCTACCAGTATACAGTATGACTTGCATCTCTTGGTTTCTAAATTTCTGAGCTCAGCCCAGACTGTTGTTTTTTAAAGGTTCTCATCGCCCACTGGATGTTGATGTTTCTCCGTCTCAATAATTTTGAAGAAAAGATCTCGCCATTTTGAGCCCTTGCGACGCTATATTTTCAGAAGGTCCATGTCAGCACCCTGTAGTCTCCCAAGTTCGAAAGTCACAAATGGCAAAACTTACCCAGTGGAACTTGATTTCATACTCGTTTTTTACCGGGGGGCCTTCTCCGTAAAATAATACCGATTCTATCCTTACAGCAGGAACATTTACCTCTGGGTACTCAAACCCCCACTTCCCAAGCCTCCAATCGTCCCACATGATCGCATTCTTTGCGACGCAATCCAGATCCTCCCACCAGTTGTACCAATTCTTTTCGACTGTTAAAGGCTCGTGGCATATTTTCAAAATAGGGTCGTATTCGTCCACGTGCCGTCTGGTAACGTCGATATCTATCATGTCGTGGGTTAAGCTGTAAATGCGGTGTGCCGGCTCCTGACAGTATATTCTGAATTGATCTGAGTAATCGGCTTCAAAGAGGAACTTCCATAGCTCTACCGGCCCAAGGCGTGCTATGAGGCCGCTAGCCACTCCGTCAATTTCACTCCCTATGGGAGAAAGAGAGTTAGAAAGAGGCACTAAGCACTGACCCACCCCAACATGTCTGCCGTTAAGCAGTTACTTTGAATCCGGTACTACATTCTTACTCGGTTCACAAAACCGACAACGAGTTGCAATAAATCAGGTATCTAAATACGAACTAAGGGGCATACTTACGTAAGATATTCCAACTGACGACGAATTCGATCTCGTTGAGGCGGACAGGATTCTGAGGGTCTTCAACAAACTTTGAGGCTAGTGGTTCCAGAAGGTCTTGAAGCCATGGAACAACATTCTCGAATAGAATATAACTGTCGGTATACCCGATTGTTTCGGCAAACGCCTGCATTATAGGGTCCTTGGTAGAATAACGGCTTTTCATCCACTTGTCCGATGTTGCACTTCTGAAAGAGCTCGAATGCAAAACACAATACAACCAGAACTGGTACAGCACCTTTGCAACTCTGGCAATTTCGGTTTCTGTTGGAGGTTCCTCAAAGATAGGTTCCTCGGTTACTGGGTGTACCTTGAGTTTATCTTCGCAGAACTTTTGAGCCCAGAGAAACGTGTAATGGTGCACCTCGGAGGGGTCGATATGTTTGGAAGACGACGTCGGCGGGAGGTCTATAGGAGTGGACAGGGATACTCCTTGCGGAGGGTTTGAAAAATTCAAATAGGAGGAAAAGAAATCGGCAAAACTGTGTACATCGATTCGTTTTGGATTACAAAAGTTGCGAAGGGCATAAGTAAGGTATTTGCAGTACATGCCTTGCGGACTTGTAGAGTTAACGAGGACCGCGTCCTTGATAGACTGTGTTGACTCAGCGTAAGCATCATGAAAAGCCCGACAACTCAGAAGGGCCGAGAGGAGAGATGGTGGATCATCAAAATGCTGGAGAATCTTGATGCGCAGCTCGATTGGCAATAGAACGAACGTTTGGTTCGACATTCTCTCCATTTTGTTCACTGAGTTCAAGTTCCTAGAGATCCAGATTTGAAGAGTTTCTGTTCATGTGTTTGCACTAGAAGCTTGCGGTTGTGTCGCGGGCAAATGCAGGTTCGTTCTCTAAGCTACGAGCGGTAGTATGTAGTTACAGTACACGCATTAACCGGTTGCCTACTTGGCAGCAGTTACACTGAATTCTTAAATAGTAGTATCTAAGTATATAATAATGTGAAGACCCGGATTGCGATTGATGGCTCGCTTTATTGCTGTCTCTATTATTCAAGCTTTGGGATATGTAACATTTAGCAATCAAAGCTAGAGCTCCGATGCTGCTGAAACTACATGTGCAAGACGGAGAGCTGCCTCCACCAACTACTTACTTACTTAGTACTGAAACTATATTCTGGTGGGCGCAACCCCAAGCCCGAGACTTCCCCAAGCTACTGAAGCTATGTGGTCAAGACGGAGGGTTGCGTCCACCAGACTACTGAAGTTAATGCATGTGCACTCATTCTATATATTCGGTATAGCGCCAATAGCCTAAAATCCTCAAATATTCGAATTGCCCCCAATCATATTTCATCCAGATGATAGCCCGGCCCTGGCTCTAACTCTGATTAGCAATCCAACGCCCCGTCACATGCTGGCGTGAGGTCTAGTTTGTTGGACCCGGCCCGCATTGTCGCGTTCTTTCCCACATCTTCCTTCTGGGATTCCCCTCCCACATTCTCTTCAGCTGTGGGGACATTGGTGACTCTTATCTGAGACTCGCCGGCGGCATGGTTCAGAGGTGATTACGTGAGCAGAGATTTCTTTTGTCAGTAGGCAGGCAGACATTGGGAGAGAAGGGGTTTTTAGCTTTTGAGATTTGCCTTTCTTTGACGGCCAATGCAATCCTGGACTACCTAAGTACCCAGAGTGCCCTTCAAAAAAAAAATAGGAAAGGGGGCTCCGGCTTGTTGGTGGAAGGCAAAGAGAATTCTTTTTCCTTTTTCCTGTCCGGCTTTGGGTTTTGGGCTACTGACAACACTTCATTCCGCCGCTGCACCTGCACCTGCACCTGCACCCCGATTGCACGCGCAAACCGTAGACAAGTAGTACTGTCCCTCCCTTCGATCCGCATCCTATCCCATCCCTCTCTCCCCTAGCTATCTTCTTCGCTCTTTCATCCCCTCTACTCTACACCAAGCAGGTCCAATCTAGCAATCAGTAGTAACATCCGATCCGACAGCTGAATCATCACCTCCTGAGCTTATATCCACTTTTCTATTAAATGATTTTGATTTTTTCCTAGCTACCAAGTTTCCTAGCTCCACTTTATAATTATTGTGTCGGCGAAATTGATTGTTTGCCAAATAACACCATCATGTCAGTCTACCAACTATCGAACAGTCACATCCTAGAAAAGTGGACCAGGAAATTATTAACAATTTGTCTGCACGATCAGGTCCCGCTCCAATCGAAATCAAAATGATTCTCGGGTCCGAGGTCCGAATTCTGCTCTTACAGAGTTCCTAAGAGTATGTATAATACGAATCCTCATACTAGAACCCTATTAGTAAATCCTGCCAAATTTCATAGGAAAAAGGTGTCAGCGCCCAGCAAATCCAACAACAGTTC
>LDUD01000057.1:175991-224645 GCA_012184295.1 Dactylella cylindrospora
AGCGACTTCAAAACGAGGCTGCTCTAGCGGAACAACAGAACGCTGATGTCGAAGAGGATGAAGTTGGTGAATCTTCCGTGGCTGCTGCTACTAGAAAAACTCGTGCCTCCGCTCGGCCTGCTCAAGAGAAAAAGGCCCGACGCCGCAGAGCTGAAATTAGTGATGACGAGGAGCCAGAGGAAGATGAGGACGGTGAAGAGTACGGAGAGGAAGAAGATGAGGACGCTTCCGAAGATTTGCCACCCCAACGCACAAGGAATACCCGCTCTACTAGGAATTCCGCTAAACAAGAAAAATTGACGCGGATAAATGTTGCTGAAACTAAAGTTAAACGCAAGGAGGAGGAGAGCAAAAAGAGGAAGCGTAAGACTAAATTGGTTGTTGGCAAAGATGGGAAGCGTACGAAAAAGCCGGAAGATTGGGACTCATCAGGTTCTGAATACGAAGCACCTCTCCCTGCTCCGGGACAGATTGCTTTCTGCGCAGAATGCAATTGCCGCTTTACAGTTACCCCATATTCTAGGGCTGGACCCGATGGTACCAGTCTGCTCTGCAATGCATGCGGGAAGAAGACCGCCCCGATTGAGGCGGTCGAGAAGAAGAAGAGACAAGTTTCACGAGTCAACAAAAAATCCAATGCTCGTGCTCTTTTAGACCTTGACTCTACTGGTGTTAAGTCATTACAAGAAATGTGTATACAGGTAAAGGCCTCGTTTAACAATGTATTTGCATATGGGATCTTGCTAACGCTAAGTTCTAGCTTGTGGCTAAACACATCGGTGACGTTGAGACACTGGGCTACATTGGCTCCTACAATATGGATAAGATCGCACAGATCATCTCCAAGAACCGCTCTTTGAATAATCATACAATGAAGCTCTTCATGGAGCCTGCAGAACATGTTCTCCGCTTCTATGACTGCAGCAGTAAGCCATCATTCTCTGACGACCTCATGCCTACGTATCTAACAATTTTATAGAGATCGAATCCGATAACCTTCGTGAGATTGGTGCTTTTGTCCCTACACTACGCCGATTGTACCTCAAGTTCTGCGGACGTATGCGCGATGATTGTCTCGATTACTATGGTGAAAAGCTCAAGCAGTTGGATTGTTTTGAGATATATGGGGCGTTCAATGTAACCGAGGAATGCTATGTCCGATTCTTCCAAAATGTTGGCAACAGGCTTACAGAGTTTGGCGTTGGCGACACTTCCCGCTTCCGACTAGCTGCCATGAATGCTCTGGTCGACAACTGCCCAGACCTTGAGGTCCTCCGACTCCGTACCTTGACAAACATCGACGACGAGTGCATTCGCCTATTGACTGGCCTTTCAAATTTGCGAGTCCTAGAGATCTCGGACCCAGGACTAGAACTCACGGATCAGCCAATAATAGATGTCCTCAATTCTTGTGGCTCAGGTCTCAAGGAATTGAATCTAAATGGATGCACCTACCTCACTGACAGCACCCTCGAAGCCATTGGTGAATGCTGTGGCCGACTAGAAATTTTATCCCTTGAGGAGTTAGAACTACTGACAGACGAGGGAATTGCTAAGCTCTTTACCAGCTGGTCCACCAACATTGGTCTCAAAGAGCTCAACCTTAGTCGCTGTAGCGAGCTTAAGCCCGAAGGCTTCGCCCGAGTGATACGTCATTCTGCGGAGTCACTTGAGCGTTTGAATCTCAATAGCTGCAAGGATCTTGATGATGACGCCTGGTCCTTTCTCTCTAGCTTCAAGCTTCCAATGCTTGAGGATATCGATGTCAGCTTTATTCGGAGCGTCAATGATGCTATTGTCGAAGATATAATCCGTATCTCACCTGAGCTTAAAGTTGTGAGGGCATGGGGTTGTCACAGGCTCACTGAAGCTGTTCAGCTGAGGGAGGATCTGCACCTCGTTGGACGTGAGGCCGATATTCTTTCATAGTTTTTTCCTACACATATTGTATTCTGGTCATGCCGTCTTTGTATTTCATTTGTTACTTGAAAGGTTTCAACGGGTTTCCATGTTTTCAACCTTTTTAACTGGAGTCCGGCTATCGGGGCGTCTATTATACGAGACAAGGAAGGAAGGCGGAACCCGTTTTGTAGAGACTGGATATTGCTGGCACAATTTCTTGTTCAATTTTACGGACAATAGCTTGTAAACGCTAATGAAAGAAATTATAAATACTACACTCTACTAACTCATACCTTCGTCTTGTAGAATTTTATTTGAATTTTAATATTATCTTCGTCTTGTTAGTTGAAATGGAGGGTACAGGTTAAGGAATAGGAAAGCTGCCTCGAATGTCTGGTGGCAGCTTCAGCCACAATTTAAGTGCGGCTCAACAACTCGTAGCTAAGCTAAGCTGTTCCACCAGGAAAAACGCGACACAACTCCAACCTTACCCACCTTTCCTTCAACTTTAACTTCACCACCAATATATCCTAGCCTCTCATTCGAAAATGTCGACTTCCATCCGCCCGCCACCGCCGGGCATCCCGCCTCCCCGTCCTCCTGCAGCTTCCTCCTCGAATGTCGCCCCGAACCAAACGCTCTACATCTCAAACCTCAACGACAAGATCCACAAGCCGGACCTGAAAATTGCCTTATACACCCTCTTCAGCACATACGGCATAGTTTTGGATGTGGTGGCATTGAAAACGATGAAAATGCGAGGACAGGCGCACATTGCGTTCCGCGATATCGCGTCCGCCAGTACGGCGATGAGAGCGTGTCAGGGTATGATGTTTTTTGGACGACCGATGGTAGGCTTCTCTATGACTCTTTCCCATTTTTAAGATAAAAATTTCTGTTTGCATTTGTTCCATTCCCCTCGAAATCGCATAAACGCCTCCTTATTTTTATAGTGTACAATCTTGCCCTGACGAGGTTTTTCCAACTTTTTTTTAAAGCTGCGGTAAGGTCTAGAAAACGAACTTGCTTCCAAAAGTCGCTCCTCGAAGATCCATGACTTTGAGGTCGAGAAACACAAAAAAAGCCCCCGATAAAGGGAAATGCCGCTTGATTGACGGCTGCTTGAAAACCCCCACTTTCTTGAAATGTACGACATGGCATTTTATCAGGTCTTTCAAACCGAACGATATGCTCTCGTTACACTACTATTCGTTAGCAACCTTGCTAACATGCCCCACCTCCTTCTTTTTTCTCTCTCCGCGACTACCAGAAAATTCAATACGCAAAGTCGAAATCGGATACGATCGCAAAACTTGATGGTACCTATCGAATGCCAAGTTTGAGAACGGCGGAGGACACGAGCGGTTCGGGAGCACCGGCTACTTCGACTTTTGCGCCGTTGCCGGGTCAGAAGAAGAGTGATGAGGATAGCTCGGGGCCGGGGCTTGGTGCTGCTCCCCCTGTCGGGAATACAGCTGAAGTTCATGGAACGAAGAGGAGGAGAGATGATAGCGGTATGTATCGCTTCTGTGGATGCAATTTTAAGGAATATATGCTAATCTGTCCTTAACTTGATCTAGAATCGGAGCAATCGGATGTGGAGATGGAGGTTGAAGACGATGATGACTAAAATATGAATTCTAGCTCCTTTAGGAGGGCACGGGATATATGTTAGAGCTCAGAGATAGGGCTAGCTATGGGATTAGAGATGCGGCTAGCTATGGGGTTCGATGTTGGATCTATCTCCCATTCGGGTGGAGGATATCACGGTTATGAAAAAATTTCCTTTTTACTTTTGCTCTAGCCATTTGTTTTCTAGGTTGTTATCTATTATACACACTGTATTACTATTTCTCATAACGCATGCCATATTCAAAAGGCCCATGATCCCGCAAACGTCGGTACCGAATTCCACATTTCGCGATAATAGAACGGCACACCGATGCCCATCCACCTTCACCTATTCATAGACTACACTACTGCCCGCCCCAACCTTCAACTCCAACCCCACAACCGCCCCCACCAACCCAATCCAAACGCTCAAATACCTCTCCACCGTTAAATCCCCACCCCACTCCCTCAACGCGTCAGCCGTATTGCACGGATGAACAAACCACCACGCCGTCTGGAGAATCGGATGATGCGACTGCGATATTCCTCCCTGAATACCCGTGGATTCCAGCGATAGCGCGGCATGGGAGCGAGTGGGTGGCGGGACAAGGAGGGTATAGATTGCGTCGAGGGTGTGGATTGGTGGTTGCGGGGATGGTGAGAGAGGGTGAATGTTGAAATAGAGGACCGGGACGGAGTAGATTGGGGAGAGGAGGATGTGATAGTGGACTTGATGGGTTGGTGGGGAGGGGTCTGTTGGGGGAGAGGCGAGGTCTTGGAGGGTTAGGGATTCCGGCTATATGTAGGCGGTTTTAGCATAACGATTTTATAGCAAGCAAGGAGAGGCTCTTGATGGAACATGGCTTACATCGTCATCTTCGATTTCTATATCATCCAGATCAATGGCCGGCTCCGATGGCTGCGTCGGTGACGACTGTTCAGCGGCGGCAGGAGCGGATATAAACTTCTTGATTACGAGGTAGACATCGGATTCGTCAAACTACGATAGAGGCATCACGGATAAGAATCTACTCGTATATCACAAAGTTACGGAACATCTTGGGGAGAGCGTACAGGCGAGTACTTTAGCTCATATTCTAGTGATGTATACGTTTGTAGGTGGTTGATGAAGTGATCAATTGCGGCTGCAAAGGTTGCTTTATTCAGAAATGGGAGGGCCGGCGGAGTGTCCGTCATGATGACTGATAGTGAGAGTGATAAGGTTGAGATTGAGCATTACAAGTACCAAGTCTTCAATATCAGCAAAATCTCAGGTCCCATTCACCAGCCTCAACGATTCCCCACCATCAATCTCTATCACTCAAAAACCACTCAATTCATCCTTATATAATCGTCGCAAAGATAATATATGCATGTATCCCATATAAATCGACATCCACCTCCCACAGCTCTAACCTAATAAAACCGCGTGCCAAAAGACGATACGACGAGAGGTAAACTTCCTATCCGGGCCTCTCTCCGAAGAGAGTAAACTAATCTGGAGATCCACAAGATCCAAAATAGGATCTCTGGCAACTGCAAAGTCGTGGAGGCGTAAAATATAAAATGGTCAACTGCAGCTGTGGCTGGATCGCGTGAAAAATTTTTGATCTAAGTTTGCGAAAGGAGGGTTGAAGGGTTGGATGGGAATTTATAGGGAAAATTTTTGTGCCAAGAGATTTTTAGGTTGTGTGGAAAAATAACACGACAACGCAGTCGCATGTTTTTGACGAATTCGAAAGGTTGGCCTCGAGGGTGAAGATTTATCGGGAAGCTTAAGGCCTACGGTTAATTTGAGGTTGAGTTTTCTTTTTTCTAGAGGAACAGATATCTCAAAAGCAGAAAATTGAAAGGAAAGTAGATGCATATAATCGAAAGTATTGGCGACTGAGAGTCCTTTTTCGGTCGCAAACGGGTATGGAGTAATCATTGCCTTGAGTCTGAGGAAGGGATCATATTGACGCGGCAGTGCGAGCGTGTTCGGAGAGTATCGTCGGTAGCAATTATAGGAAGATGCAGTAGGCTCTTGGTACGGTGAGGTGGCTCTCTATCATTTGGATATAGGATGAGTATTCTAGACCATCGATTTCTTGCCCTACTCTGTGAGCGAGATGAGAGATTGATTGGCCGACCGTAGATTAAGGAGAGGCAAAACGAATCACTGGCGAGACTCTTTTCTGGCAATTTAATAGGCATCAAACTAAATAGGTAAGAGGAGAAAAATAAGTGGTCGAAGAACATACACTTTTATCGTGGGGTTCGAGTTAATGAATAGGACCGTAGTCGTGTGGTATCAAAGATGTATTGGTCGCGGTCATGGCTCGCCTCGGTGTATAGGCTACCTTTAAGAAGCGTAGCCTTCATCATACGGAGAGTATTAGTAGAACGAAGTTATAAACTTAGCGACGAATAACGAGCCATAGAGAATATTCCGACGTCCTGTTGTGAGTTATCTTGGGACCTGAACGTTGGGGGTAATGTTTCGTGTCCTGCGAGAACTGAATCCGTTGTATTCCATCTGTCGGTATATGTTTATAAGGGGTCCCACGTAAATCCAAATTAATAGACCGCGACCACTAAAATCGGCCCCCACCCGCATGCACTACTCGAGCCGAAATTCCACACCTAGGACATATCCTCTTCCTAAGGCTTAAAGCTTCCCACCACTCTCTTCGAGCAAAAACCATAATGATATGCTAGGGAATCCAATACACCTGTAGGCATTCGTTCGGTCGCGATATCTCTTGGATTTATATATCCTCCAAGCCATATACTGCGAATCTCGCATCGATACCACCCACATCACCATGTAAGAGACAATCTGCATATCCCTCATAGCCCATGCAATGATTACGCCTCTAGAGGAATCAATCCTAAGAAGACCTGTTGTTCCCGCCCCCAAACCGGTTTATGACGGAAATTCCTTCGAAATAATCACTCATAGTTCCACGATGTCGGTGTCATATTGTCCTGCACGAGCATATCCCATAGCCGTGGTCTAAGGCGGGCCTTGAATCTCTTCGGGGCTTAAGGTTTGGAATGATACGTTTGCAGGCCTAGGGAGTCGCATGTTGGGCATTCCTGGAATGACAGGTACGATGCATGTCACAGTTAGGACGTATGTCTTATTTCCGTTAATTCTAAGATGAAGGTCCGGGCATGTCAAAATAATATCTGCGAAGCCTTCGTGAGAGCATATCAGGAGTGTGATACGGGAAGCGTGCAAAAGTCAAGACACTTAGGCAACAAGTTTTCCCTGACGAGAAGAGGGTAAAGGGTCTCCCTCCCTCTCCTCTGTTCTTTCTTCACTCGTTGACTAACAAGTGCTACCATCACTCTCACTTTTAATGACTCCCAGCAATTCTCAGGGACCGTTCTCTATGTCGTTTCAAGGAGAATAGGACACAGACCTGACGTATGAACCGGGATATCGGGTGAAATGACTTGATCCAAACTTCATGATACTTGCTCCGCCTCGTTTTGTTTAGGTTTTCAAATTCGAAGGACTAATAAGTATCAACTCCCACGCGTTCAAGTTATTAAACTGCCGGCCGCTGTTACGAGATACAATCACCATCTTTGTGCGAGCCATAGAGCAATAATTCCCTCGTGTTATCGTCGAAATAAAGATGAAACTTTTATATGCATATCGCTAGTGTGGGATATCGATTATCTAGTTTTAGTTCCAACTTTGTCTCTAGGTTGGTATGCGCGTGTGATCAGTCAAGCAGCTTCGCCACTTTGTTCCGATTCCGTATAAACTACGAAATGAAATTTAATTTACCCCTGTCTACCGCGCAGAAAAAGATGGCAAAATCGAGGAGGTGAGAATAGAATCTAGCCAGATATTTCCCAAAAACCTGGCTGACAAAGTAATGATGAACCACTGGTAGCATTTGGGAAATTGGAAGCGTAGGGAAGGGCGGGACACGAATGCAAAGCACGGCAGTAGGCTGGGTAGAATCTGGCATCTGTCTTAAGATTCAGGAAATTTCGCAATTTGATCCGTTTCCCCGCCCTATTCTTTCGCTTCTCACCCACGAGGATGCCAGGCAGATGAACACATGCCTGTGCGTACATTCGAATCCACCTCAACAATGCGGGGCCTACAAAATAAGCGATATCAAATTTGAAAAATTTTTTCAAGTTGTATTTTTTCTCATTTTCAGGATGTAATATTTTGATAATGGATATCAGAAAGTGGGGTGACAATGAATGAGGGGAGCATGCATTCACAAGAAGGTCTGCAGACTTAGCCGCGCTAGAAAGAAAAATAAAAGAGTGAAGAAATGAAGGTAAAATCATTCCGAGCTATAAAAAAATCCAATTGTCCGGCCAACTGGTAAGTCTAGTCTTAACCAGGAAAGAATAGGCTAGAGAAGCAAAGGAAGAACAAACCTGGCGTGCCTAAAACGAGGGGCGTGGATGTCCATCGTGCATCCCCGTTTCGAACAGAGCAGCCAATCCAATATCAGAGAATGGCTTTATTCCATGGCGTTAGCTTGCAGTAAGCTCGAAGTTCCAGGGTCCACATGGCACCTGTGGACATCTGCTCTAGTTGCATCGGTTAAAGATACTCGGGTATTAGCGAGTAAACTGCTGCAAGTGCATGTAACTACATTGAAATGCCAAAAAACCCACCTGCATGTTCCTGATTGATGGTTGGGTTAGTTTATGTTTTTTGGCTGATCCGGTGGGGTGAGAAGGAGGCGCAGCAGCTTGAAGGTTGGTTCCAGTGTCGTCATAAGGCATTGAATTTGCAGCCAGTCCACACCAAATATTGAGGAAGGGCTCCTGTTTCATCGAGTTATTTTTCCGTGGGTGCAAGCTAAAATGGCCCAAACTTTATAGTTATCCTGGCCTGGTCTCAGATTAGGTGCACCTAACCAAGAAGGAAAAAGAATTGAATGTGGTGATGATTAGTTAAAAAGCATCCAAGCCAGATTCGATTCAAGTTGAGCTGAGAGCTGAGCGGCATTGCAATGCATCCTATAGCAAAATTCACTCATACAACATCCTCCGTCAACACATGTGAAGAGCAATCTGCCTTCTCGCCTGCTCGACTCAGCCTGCTCCACTCCCACCGAGAATTGAAGGGACAACATGCAACAGCGGAATATCAGAAAAAGAGACATATTGGCCAAAGGGAAAACAATCCGGTGGCCAGAAACGGCCTTGGATCTGGCGTAACCGTTGGAGGGGAGCTCGAAGAATATCCAGTAGCGTCGCAAAGCGAAGTGAAATTTTTCCCCGTCTCAACGTAACAAAGTATCAAATTGATTCGCATTCGCTGCTTACGTGCTTGCAAAATGGGCCAGACAGAATATCCAATATCATAATCTGTGCAGTTTGGCCTTCGAAAAACGTTTTTCCACAATCCCTACCCCACCCGCCACAGAATCGCAAGCATTAGACTCGTTTACGCAAAGCTTAATCCGCTATTAGCCAGTGACGAGCTCTCATTTTCCGCGACGAGCAAGGGTTGGTCAGTTGGGGAGAGGGGCTAGTGCCACCACACTGTCAATAAAATTTGGAGAAAATCACCAACAATGTATGAGGGAATATCAAAAAAATAATCCTGCCGTGCAGTCGTGCAGTTTGGTAGTTACCAAACTTATGCGAGCAAGTAAGACGATGACGTTTGGGAGGAGCCAGTGTGGAAGAATAACAAGCATGTGTGTGGCTTTTCAAGGCCAGACAGGTCCATTCAGCAACCATCACGCGGTGTAACCTGTTGTCGCCCACACCTCTCTCATTAAGCATTTACGGAAGCTGCATGCATGCGGCAACATATTTTTCGCTTTTCCGCGCGAACTATAGTCGAGCCCAAAAGAAAATAATCTGCCCTTCCGGATTACAACGTTGCAGCCATGGGCTTGGGTGTGTTGTCTTGAGGGTCGAGGGTCGAGGGTGGGATTTCCCACACCAGCTTTAAACTCATTTTCACTATTTTCTTTTTGGTTTCGCGGCAAAAACCTTGATTTCCTTTGCATACCTTTTGTCAGGTTGAGTAAGAGGAAAAAGAGGTTGGGGAGACATTAAGCGCCGACAATTGAGTTTCTCACTCAGGTGCCGAAATGAAGGATGGCGATGATATTCAGGGTTCTTGTATAGAACAGTGCTGTGGACCTTAAAAGGCGATCGTCCTCCCAGGTGACCACAAGGAGAAAAGGATACCTTCCTTCCTCTATCCCTTTCTCCCCTTTACCCTCTCGTCTTCTCTTATCTTCTTGAAGCCGGTGCAATGAGCCGTCCAACTTTTGAATCTGAGCGCACCGATGATCTCGAAGATGAGAAACTCCAGGCTGCCCGAAGAGTCTTCTTCGCGGACGCCGAAAGCAGCGCCCAAGACTCCAAGTTGAAAAGACAGCTCTCAAACATCTCTCAGATCTCAGTTGCCTCCAATGCCACCTCTATTCGTTCAAGAAAAGTTGTAGATCCAGCTATTGCTCTTCCTGTACAATACCGTACAGTTTCTTATGCAATCGATGACAACTCTCGAGTGGAGGCCTTAAAAGAGAAGCAAAAGGATAAGAAGATCACAGAACTTGCAGAGTCCGATTACCACACGATTAGCCAAAATGAACTTCTTTCCCGTTTCTCTACTTCCATTGATCAAGGTCTTTCTCGCGAACAAGTCCAGCGAAAGCTGCAAGAGTATGGCCGCAATGTTCCCGCAAAGCCACCGTCCCAATTCTTTCGCAGATTGTTTGGCTACCTTTTCGGTGGCTTTGGTTCTATTCTCCTCATCGGCGGCGCTCTTGTTTTTATCTGCTGGAGACCGTTGGGTAGTCCCCCGGCTCCTGCAAATTTGGCTCTCGCAATAGTCATCTGGGTTGTATTTATTGTTCAAGCCTTCATGAACTTCTGGGCGGACTTCTCCACCAGTAGAGTTATGGCTTCCATCACAAACATGATACCAGACGATTGCTTGGTTCGTCGCAATGGTGCACAAATCAGTATCTCTGCCACGGAACTCGTACCTGGAGATATAATTTACATCAAGGCGGGTGCCAAGTTGCCTGCAGATGTCCGTTTTGTCGAGATTTCGTCTGACGCAAAGTTTGACCGCTCTGTCCTTACTGGTAAGAATCTTCTATCCCATACCGTAAAGTGTATGATATGATTCTAATAATGTGAATAGGTGAATCTGTTCCCGTCCCCGGTACTTTGGAATGCACGGACAAAAACATGCTCGAGACCCACAATGTCGGTTTGCAGGGTACCCACTGCATCTCTGGTAGTGGTTTGGCAGTTTGCATTGCGACCGGTCCAAGAACCATCTTTGGCCGTATTGCCCAGCTTGCCGCCGCTCCTAACACCGAGAGAACCACCCTCCAGAAAGAAATCCTCAGATTCGTTATTATCATCGTCACCTTGATGGTTTTGTCAAACCTCATTGTTATTGGCCTCTGGGCAGGATGGCTTAGGAAAGACCATCCCAACTGGATTAGCGTCCCTGTCCTCATTGTCAGCATTGTCAGTGTTGCGATAGCTTTCGTCCCAGAAGGCCTGCCTATCGCTGTCGTAGCCTGCTCTTCCATCATCTCGAACATCATGCGCAAAAACAAGATACTCTGCAAGAGTCTGAAGACGGTCGAGACTCTTGGTGCTGTCTCCGTTGTCTGCTCTGATAAAACTGGTACTCTTACTAAGAACCAGATGTTTGTCACCGAGGCTTCGGTTGGTGCTAAAAAGATTCCAGTCGACCAAGCTGTCGCTGAGATGATCAGGGAGCAAAAGCACGACCAAAATGACGCGCCAACTGTTTTGGGTACTGCTCTTAGTCAACTCCGGGCTGTCGCTGGTCTTTGCAATGCTGGTGAATTTGATGCGACTACCATGCATCTTCCAATTCATGAGCGTAAGATCAACGGTGATGCCACAGATCAAGCCGTTCTGCGTTTCTCCGAGTCCATTGGGAGTGTTCATGAACTCCGCGAAGCATGGAAGAAGGAGTTTGAGCTCCCCTTCAACTCCAAGAACAAGTTCATGATTCGTTTAATGTCTGTCGTTGACCGGTCCACCGTCTCTGCTTCTCTCCCAGCTGTCGAGGCTGGAGATTTTGCCGATGATGATTTGGTACTCTTCATCAAAGGCGCTCCCGATGTTCTCCTCCCTCGCTGCCAGTTCTTCACCTCCATCGACGGTGCCACCCTTAGTCTTGACCAGAAAACCCTCCGAACCATCGAAGACATCAAGGACGCCTGGTCTCGCGATGGCAAGCGTGTAATACTTTTGGCTCGCAAAGTCATGAAACGGTCAGACATCATCTCGGACATGAACACGAACGCTATCGAACCAGAAGTCATGGACCATGCCTCCACGGGGCTTTGCCTTGTCGGTCTTGTCGGTATTGTTGACCCGCCACGTGATGACATTCCATACGTCGTCAAGACTCTCCGTCGGGCTGGTGTCAGAATCTTTATGGTCACTGGGGACTTTCAACTTACTGCCCAGGCCATTGCTCGTGAATGCGGAATCATCACCGTTGACGATGACCGGATAGATGGGTTTGAGTGCCTTCGCAGGGAATATGTTCATCTTGAAGACACTGAGAAGAAGTCCACATCTTCAACCTCCGAAGATGTTCAGCTCCCTCTGTCTGCTATCGTTCTCAGCGGTCCAGAGCTCCAACAGATGAATGAGAACCAGTGGCGTCAACTCTGCAAGTACGACGAAATAGTCTTCGCTCGTACCACGCCAGAACAAAAGATTCGTATCGTCCAAGAATTCCAGAGCGAGAAGAACATTGTCGCCATGACCGGTGACGGTGTCAACGATGCAGCTGCCCTCAAGAAGGCCAATATTGGTATCGCTATGGGTGGTGGTAGTGATATCGCCATCGAAGCTGCCGATATGGTTCTTCTCGAGAACTTCTCCGCCATCGTCCAAGCCGTCATGTATGGCCGTGTTGTTTACGATAACCTCAAGAAGACCATCATATATCTCCTCCCTGCTGGTTCTTTCTCTGAATTCTGGCCAGTCATGACGTCTGTCGTCTTTGGTATTCCGCAGATTCTTAGCAGTTTCCTCATGATTGTTATTTGCTGCGGTACCGATTGTGCTGCTGCGATCACTCTTGCCTACGAAGCTCCTGAAGCCGATGTTCTTCTTAGACCTCCAAGGAATCTGAAGAAGGATCGTCTTGTTGATTGGAAACTATTGCTGGAAGCTTACGGTCTTATTGGTCTTGCTGAGACGTTGACTAGTTTCGCTATGGCGTTCTGGTACTTGCAGCGTAACGGCATTCCTTTCTCCGCCCTTTGGTTAGGATTTGGAAATGCTGTACCTGGAAAGGATGCGGATTATGTTGCCACCAAATTAGCTGAAGCATCTTCGATATACTTTGTGAATTTGGTTGTCATGTAAGTCTTTTATTTCTTCATCCGACCTAACGTTTGACTGACTAACCACAACCCGACAGGCAATTCTTCGTCCTCATGGCGATCCGGACTCGTCGGCTCAGCATCTTCCAGCACCCTCCGCTCTTCAACAAGGCCACCCAGAACATCTGGCTCTTCCCCGCCATAGTGTTTGCCCTTCTTGTTGCATTCTTTTTCAACTACACGCCGCCTCTCAGAACCGTCCTGTTGACGGGCGATGTCCCCGTGGAGCACTGGTTCTTCCCGGTGGCCTTTGGATTGGTGATTCTGTTTGTTGATGAGGCTAGAAAATATGCGGCGAGAACATGGCCAAAGGGGATCATTGCTAGGATATCTTGGTAGCTAGTGTTCCCAGTTTTACAATACATCTCAAAGTTTGTATCGCTTTTTGTGATTGTTATTTTATGGATACGGACGGGCACATTTTTTTTTTTAATTATAATAAACGGAGCACGGAGTAGTGTTTAAGATTGCAGAACGGTCTCGTAACCAGACTCAACAAAGTGGTGTGGTCCACTTTGTTTACGAGACCAATGCAGAATATCAAGATCCCAAGTACTCAGAAGATTCTTGAGAAGCACAGGCACATTCTCTCAAACCGAGATTATGTGTTAATTAAGTAAATAATACTTCCAGAGAATGTACTACCCTCAAAGGACGCGGGCGCACATCAACACACCCGGTCTTGGCGCTAGTCGCTCGACGACTATCATCTATCGCTAGTCGCTAGACAGGCTATCATCTATCGCTAGTCGCTAGAACCATCATCTATCACCCCATGAATGTATGAGGAATAAATATGTATTTAATGATGGACCTCCTGCTCTATCTAGAATAGGAGAACCACCGGTCAACTTATCCAGAAAACCAGTATTTAGTTGCAAATAAATATATCTTGTCGTTACACTCTCTACATACGTATACGTTATTATCAAGAAATCTCATATACCTCTTCCTGACTGATCGGTTTGATACTGACGAGAGAGACATTAGCCAAGGTGAGACTAGCTACTTCTGAGGTCCACCCCTTGGGAGCAGGTGTAACAAGATGAAGAATTTTAAAGAGAAAATCAAAGAGAAAACGAAAAATATCCTTACTCTTCCTGTTGGATGGTATAATTATATATATATGCTGCTCGAACAAGAGGCCCGTTGATCAGAAAAGGCTGCAAGCGGACAAATTCACACTCTTCACGATAAACTCGATTTTCAGGAGGATTTGGAGTCCAACAGAAGCGGAAGTTGAAAGTAAGCTTTAGTGAGTAAATGCCTATTTACCTATCGACTTAGATAACCGTTTACTTAGATATCTATGCAAAGCAAACATTTCTAACCACCGCGTTTAAATGCTATATAGAAAACCGATAGAGTCTGCCCTTTATGGGAAAAATTCCAGAACCCATGTCCAAAACTAGCCCTTCAGACGCTAAGAACCCCACAAGCATCCACGCGGGAAGGATAGCGTCTGCCGCTGCCGCTGACCTTTCGTCATGTACCAGGCTACAAAGGACATTAATACCCTTGTAAGACTGCTCCGATGCCTAGACCAATTGACTATTCTGCTCTAACCGATCGCTATAAATCTAGACGAAAAATCATCCTTCCTAAAACGAAGTTTAAACCTCGCCGAGAATTTCCACTTCCCCGGTCGTCAAACATGACCCGGATTGCGATCATGTTAATTCCGAACGCGCAAAAACTGTATCCAAATGGTGCTCCCTCTTCTATTGAGGTTCTGGGTGTTATGGCGCGACTGAGGAATAGGTAGTATTATAACGCATTAGTTGAGGAGGGAGGCGAGGTGGGGGGATGAAGAGGGTGGGATAAAAGTGTTGTGGGTGTGGTAGTTTGGGTCGCTTGCTTGGGACGGGCTATGGAGTTGGGTTATAAAAGGCGTATAGTGTTGGGAAATATATTCGCTATCTACGTATATCTGGGTTTTATTGCTAACCGGTGGTTGGATGGTGGTTTATCGCATTATAAAATATAATGTAAAGGACTTATGCGTGTTTGAATTCACAATAATTTATTGGTCTTAGAGCTAATACTGTATAAACAGAGGAAAGCCCCACAGACAATGCATTGAAATCAAGAGCCAAGAGCGAATGGTAAGAACCGGGACACCCCTAGGAATAAAAAGATATGTATGCCGCCAATACGAAGACAAGAACAAAAAAAGATTGTAGAAGCCAAGGAAGGAAAAAGGAGGCTCTTTGGAAGGAATAGTAGTGGTACAGTCATGAGTCATCAGAAACAAAAGCAAAGCAATGCGACCTCCCATATATGCATTTTAACAGATGTTTGAGCAAGACAAAACGGAAAGGGGAAAACAAGTTAGGCAAAGTTGTTACAAGAACTGAAGTAGGTTTTTCACAGGTGTAAGAAAATAGCAATTCCGAAGGCTAGACAAGCCTGACGCCATACTACCAGACCCGCCGTCTTTTGCTGGCTGAACCTTCTTCTAAAGCCTCGTTGTCCTGGCTTTGGGAAATATTTTGACTTCTAATGGTACTAAGAATAGGGTATCGTGAACTACCAGAGCTTTCATGAGCATTTGACATGAATTCTATAAGCTCAAGCTCGTCGGCCCATATCTGACGAATATCAACACCAGGTTCGGGTAGACAACGTCGTCGGCGAGGGTGTAGAACCCTTCTTTGATGTGTAAGATTTGATGATGTAGATGGAAGTGGCTGTGAAAAAAATTCCGGTTCATCTGGCTCTTCATCTTCTGGAAGAGGATCAGGAGGAGTTGATGAGGGTGTTGTTTCTGTTCTTCGAAGAGAAGGAAACCGATTTGATGGTGCTGAAGGTAATCTCCGGCGGGGAGTAGAGGGTGGAGTGTGATAGGAGCTCTCAATTTGAGATGAAGATGATTGATGAATATTTGCAGGGGTTGATTGAGGCGGGGTCTGAGTACCTCTTGATTGATAGATTCTCGTGGTAGATTGATGTTGAGATTGTGGGACGTCCTCTGGGGTTGAGGAGGGTGTTGTATATATAGAAAGATATTGCGACGATGATGTGACTTCAGAGTAGCGTCTCTTACGGGACGCCGCCGCGATTCAACTTGAAGGCTCAGGGTCGTCGTCCAGGATGGTGACGGCTGAGGTTGAGGCATCGCCCTGCTGGGATGATGGAAGGGTAACAGCTTGCGGCTGCGAGGGCTGTGTGGCATCAGTGGAAGCTTGTTCCGGGGTTGATGTAACCGGGGCAGGAGGGCCCTGAGCAGCCACGGCAGCAATACGACTATTGTCAAGGCGTTCTGCCAGCGGGGTCTCATCGCAGACGTGATTCAATCTGGCACAGTGATCTGGGTTGTGTCGCTGCGTCCTACAATTTTTCCCGTACCAGCATTTTGTTCTGATGTCTCTCCAGCCGAGGCTTTCTCTTTCCGCAACTAGAAAGTCCGTAAGGTACCTATCAAAGAGGTACACGAGGCAACTCCTGCAAACATACTCGCCCCGTGTGACGGGAGCAACTGTAGCCGGCCAGGGTACTATAACGCCATCATCGTCTCGGAGTACCCAGTTGAGCATTTCCTTCCCCAGTGATTGCCAGGTGTGATTATTCGAGTCGGATTCTATCCACCGCTTTAGTGAATCTTGTTCATAAAAGTTGTGACTGAACCAATTAATCTGTGGTCGGTTGGCGGGACCATAAAAACCCGTCGCTGCAGAGCAAGTTAGAATGGGTCATTTATCGAGCCAAATTTGTATATCTCAAAACAACGAAACTTACTGTCAAGGTGGCTGAGGAAATTGCCGTCTGGGTCACCTTCGCAGCCTTCGAATAAAAGACCGCAATACGCTTTCGCACAACAAGCACAACGGGCCTTCCTCAATGCCTCTTGGCTGGGATTGTAGGGTGTTTCCCTATCGCAAGTGTAGCATTTCTTATGTTCTTTGAAGACCGTGGTATATGCTTCTGTTGGGTCGTTCTGATTGATCGGGGTGTTGCAGGTATAGGTTGGGTGGGCTTGTTCTCCTATTGCACAACAAGGGCAAGGCTGCCAGTATTCGGTTTCGGGTTCTGGTTCTTCTTCCTCGTCTTCTTCTGGATCAGAATCCCAAACATTTTGATGGGCGGTTATCTAAAAATCTGGTTAGTCGCGAAAGGGCGTTATTGGGAGATGGATGGCGAATCACCTTTTGTCCCGGCTTGTAAACACTTCGGCTAGCTTCCAAGTCTTCTTCGGAGTGGGCGAGCTCTGGCTTCTCTTTGAGAAGCATATCGAGGAGGGGCTTTAAAGCGAATGCATCTCTGCACTCTCGCATCGGGCTCCGGCAAGAAGGGCAAGAGCTGTTGCTTTGAGACCATGGGACAACACAGGAACCTGTACGAGAATAACGTTAGCATCCAACCTTCGACTCATCTAGGGAGCCTTTGTTATTCTGGGAACGGACCACAAAAGTTATGAAGGCAATTTAGAATAGTGACAGGATCTTTGAACAATTCACAACATATGCTGCACGTCAGTTCCCTCTCCAACTTGTCGTATATGGTTTCTGCTTGGGTGGCTTTTGCATCTGTGTTCGTGGCGGTCCTTGAAGCTTTGGCCTGGGCGATGAGAGCTTCCATATTATCGGAGAGTTTTCGTTTTAGAGGATTCGAAGGGTTAATGGGTGGTCTAGAGGTCTGTTGGGTATCCTGACTATTGTTAGAGGGGTTATCGGGTGGGTTTGGTACGGTGAAGGTATTCGAGGTGACTGTAGATGCAGCTACGGATGGTATCGTTGTTGGAGGAAGCTGTGATGGGGGGGAGAGGACAGCTGAATCTTGAGAGTTTGACATGATGGGTGGCGTAGGTGTGTATATATACCAGCGATGGAGGTCGGGATCTACTGCAGCTGGAGGATCTCGATGGAGTAAGGATAAAGGAGGAGAAGCTAGAAGGGGATATTTTGACCCTTCCAAGAATGGAAAAGTGATTAAAGGATGGGAGATATTAAATCTGCCTTTGGAGGGCGGGGAGATGGAGGAAAAGTTTAATGACGCCGACGGATTACAGCCAAGCGGAAGGAGCAGTCAGAAGGTTGTCGAACAGTCTTTTCTTTTCTTATTTTTTATTTTTTGGGGGAGAGGAAGGGAGTGTGGGACCAGCCAGAACGTGTCAATGCATCATATTTTTGGCAGGGCGAGGAGGGGCAGCTGGACCTATTAATTATGGGCAAAGATCCCAGATTGGCGGGGCTGGATTCCCTTTCCGTTTGGGTAGCTTGGACAACCAGCCGGGGCAGGCAGGCCATTCATCCATCCAAGCAAGGGAGGCGGGAAGGGGGAAGGGGGATGATGATGGTGGAGGGGATATCGCGTCCAAGCAGCAGCAGCAGCAGCAGCAGAGAAAGCGAGATGACTGAGTCACGAAACATGCACGTCAGTCACATGGTACGCCCAAAATGGAAATTTTAGACCCGACAAACATGAGCAAATAAAGTACATTTGGTACTATTTGGAAGAAAGCCGAGTTAGTCACTAGAACCTGAAAGAACCCCCAAGCGTCATGCGTGTCATAGCAATTGCTAAGGCAGACGAGGCTACCAGGGGGTGTATCCGAATGTAACAGGAGGTTCCCTTTTTTTTCCCACTGGGCCTTTCAAATTAGGCCAGTAAGTCGGAAAGATTGGAAAAAGGTCAATGTAAAGGTCGAAAGAGATTTGTTGTACTGTCCCTGGATTCAGATGCAGTGCGGGCTAATCAATCCGACCGGCTGACTAATCATCAAACTAGAGGCAAATGTGTTGTCAATTGGCATTATGCAACAAGGCAACACATCTCTGGGCAACGGCCGGGTCAGACACCCAACAAAATTCCCATGTGGCAACGGATCGAGTCGGTCAGACATACAGCGAAAAAAATGGGACAGGCAGCGAGGATTATGTATTTCGTACAGAATACGAGAATGCTTATATAAGAACCATACCCGGCACATGAGGAACAATTGTAAGCAGAACCAATTGATCTGATAGGACAACTAAAGGAAGGCCGAAGGACAAAATCCAATCTAAAACAAAAAATGCAGCCGAACAAACTAGAAGAGACAAAGGATGCAGATGCAGATGCAGATGCAGATGCGAAGAAATCCAAATGAACAAAGAACAGGGAACACATATGGCCAGCCAAACAGAAATGCTCGCTAACAAGAGAAAACTCAACCAGACGGGAGAACCGAGCAGGGTCGCTAATATAACAACGAGAACGCTGACTTAACGAACAGCTAACAGGCAATAACGAGAAACATGTACCGACTAAACAATTAAGATGAGACGGAAATAAATCAAAGACACCTTTCGTACCCTCGGGTCCAGCTAGGCGGGGCATTACGTGTACCTGTTTAGCTACCCCAGATGGCATCCCACTCCATCCTCTCTCCGACTTTGCCCCTTACTCGCCGATAGCGGGCCAGAATATCTCTAACCTCATCATCCGTCTCTGCATTCACTGTCCACACCTCAACTCCGCCTCCCCATTTCAAAATTCTCTCTATTGGTCCGTAATATCCCGCAGCTTCGAGTCGAGCGGCCACCAGAATGACCATCTCACGAGGCTGAAGCCCCTTCACATAGTCTTCGTATACTTCGGCGGAGAATAAGGCGGCGAGTTGTAAGATGGGCTTCCATTGCCAAGCGGTCACAAGATCTTCGAGGGGCCAGGTGGATATCATATCTACGTGCCTATTAGCATGGTATCCTAACTTAACACCGAAAAACACCGACTCACCGTCCGCTCGTTGTAGCAGTCTCGGAAGCCGATGCAGCAGCGAACCGTTCTCGAATTCGCTGTCGAAAGTTTCAAGCTCCGACCCTGACGAGGATCCTTTGTAGAAGCACTCCTTGTAATCGTTACGAATAGAGTATTCGACGAGGTCGAGGGCATCTGCGAATTTTCAACAATGTGGGCATAAACATTCTCTACCAGTGCGAAAAAACAGCAAGCAAGAAACTTCGGGGTCAACGAACCTCTCAACCCTTCCCTTCCAAGGTGGTCGCAAGCATAATTAAACCTAATCTCTGCTGCATTCTCCCTTCTTCCATGCCTGTCGATGAGAACGGTTTCAACCATGTTGACGAATGTTTATCGCAAAAGGGATTCCTTGAAGCTTGTATAATGATTTGAATGAAGTCCGAGAAATGTTTAAACTCTAAAAGGCGACGCTAATCGTAAGGGGTTTATAGTTATAGTGCCAACCGATTTGGGTAACCCAGTTACTCGGGTCGGCGATGAGGCTTAAATAACATTCCTGTGCTCCAAAGAATATTTTCGGCTCCTGACGCCATGCTACTATCTATATTTCAGGATCACGACATCTAAAATCCGTCCGCCTCACCCTCTACAAAGCCGTTGACTAGTCCCAAAAGAAACAGGTACCCGAGCGCTCTAAAAGACCCACCCTGTGAGCGCACCTCTGTGTCAGTCGGAATCACATCTAAGTCATACTGCCTCTTCCAGAATTGATTGGGAAAGAAATAAAAAGGAAAGAGAAGAGAGGTACATGCGAGGAAAAAACCAGAACAAGTTTCAACTGCAAGCCGCCCGATTCATTTAACGGGTCGTGACAAGCTTTATTTCCCCGAAAAGCGCCTCGTGCGCGTGCGCAGACGACTAAAACGGAAGAAGAGAACCCTTATACTACCGCCCGGTGGGAAAATTCGGACTAAGCTTATGGCCTGACCTTAGAGATCGTAGATACCGGTACCTCTCACGTCAGATATAACCACGTTGCGAAAAGCGTGGAAGTAAAACAAAAGTTCCGAGAAAAATTATACTAAAAAGGAAGAAAATAGAGGTCAAGTGGTCTAAGGTATTTCGTGATCAGGGAATAGAGAGTGGCGAAAGTGAAGAGTCGAGAAGTGGTTTAGAATCGCAAAAGAGATGAACTCGATATACTCGTGTTTTTGGGTGCCTGTGTGCATGGTGCAGGGCGGGTGCGTCGAATGGAAAAGGTAGAAACCTCCCAACCAAGCTCTGCTCCGAGGTCAGCCAAAGTAGCAACACCATCCCAACGAAGTTAAGCAAGGTAGCTGCAGCAAGCTTAAACACCTTGAACCGGGGACGGTGACAGCGAGGGGCAGCCTCTCGATACCCCCGGACCCAAGACATCTCCACTCCAAAAATTATATGCTCTCTCAAATTGCAAGAGACTAATAGAAAGTAAAGAAAAAAAAAAAAAAAAAGGTACCAAGATCTGTCAAGTGATCCAGGCTCTTCCCTTGGACCAATTGCCTTGTTCATTTAATATTGCTCTACTAATCATCCTCCTAATTCGTCACCTTCACCTTCGGCCTCATTGCTTAGCCTTGTAGCATGTACGTATGCGAATCGCCATACGAGTTCGCCGGTATATCAAATATTACAATTCGGTTCATAAGGCTGAGCTATGGCTGAACAAGAGCAAACGATCTTTGTTCCCTGGTTCTCTGATTCCTTTCCTCTTTTCCTCTCGACTAATTTCTTGCTCTTCCTAACCAGGTTTCTGGGACTTAATTTGCGAGAAAGTGGGCCACCTGCAAGCTGGGGATGGGCCGAGGTGACATGCTCTCGACGGGATTTTGCGACGGGATTTTACGGCTAGCTCTGGCTTTCTGTTTAGTCCCACTGCACTGCACCGCTTTGTTGCATGTTCTTTCTTCTTCTCCTTTCGTATTCGGGAATGTAGCACCAAGCCCATTGCATACCACACGAAACTTTGCGCAGCAGCGAGTATTTCTAAAGTCCAGAGCAACCATGGACCGCGACCTCCAAGCTTCTACGAAAAACCCTCTCGAGAGGCTGGCTCACCATGGGCCCCCAACCTCAACCTTCAGGTCACACTGTTGTCTCGAACCCGCATTTTGACGCAATTTTTGTCTTTTCCACCACCGTTTTTAGTACCTTTTCGTCGCTCAACTCCATGGCCGGGTACCACTGTTCATTTCGCTTATGCAGCTTGTTGACAACACCATTTGTAATGCATAAGCGCTTACTATCTTACGGCCTTACAAAGCCATAATGTCCTGTCGTTCACCGTCTTCCCCGGCTTTTTCGAAATTGACCTTTCTGTACTTCCCCGTTACTCGATTGCTGATTCGTCACCGGATTGTTTAGAAAGTGGATATCATCGTGGCTAATGGCGGTGATATATACTGGTATACCACAGCCTTGAGCAATTAGTTGGGCGGTGAAGCAAAAGGTCAAGCTGGTGTTCCCACCAAACTAACTCGGTGAATATTCCCCCGAGGCAATCTTTTTTTTTCTTTTTCCTCCTCTGCTTTCCTTCCTTCCCTTTTCGAATTTAATATGTTGACCGAGGGTTTACTTAAAGTGTTCCGATATGCGGTGTCTATATCGAACCGTTTACGTTGACTGCATTTCGCCTGCAACTTGCATTGAAGCTTTCCAATATTTCCAGGGTTTCTCATGCATGGAGGGCTCTAGCCTGCGACTAATTCACGCTGCGGTAGTCCATGACCAATACTTAGCCATAGGCTTGACGATACTCGTCACGTTTGCTGTTCCGTTTTAAGATGACAGTACATATATTCGGGTGAACACATAGGAAACTGCTTGGTACTATGTCGCGGAATCACACAGGACTCTCTAGGACCCGCCTACCAATATAGCTCTGGTTTTATACATACGTTTTGAAACCTTGGGGCATGGTCGAGTGATCAAATTAAATCCTGAATCTCTGGACAGGATAACAAATACTACCGACGTTAACATCAAATGAGACCCTCAAGATGTCCGGTCGGCAGATGATACACGGGCTTTTTGCGATTTGGTATTCTCGGTCCCGAGAGTTCTCCATGCATGCCCTTGTGATTCTTTATTTTAAATCTTGACACAGGCTTCTAGAAAATTTCTTGAGCAGCTAATTTTGGGCATACGCTTGGGTTAGTGTCGTGCTGCGCAGACGTCCGACCTCGGCGATTTTCTAACGGAAACTTCTGGGGTTTTAACTGAGATGTAGCGTGGCTGGCTTCCCTCTAGATTTGTGATTATCCATCCGATGATTGATAAGGGGAGTACGTTATAACGGCTCGATTATGTTATTTTCCTGAAAATAGTAGAGCATCTTAACTTAGCTTTCTACAGCTATGGCTTTAACTCCTTTCAGATCCTTTCGATTGCCGGTTAGCTTAATTTCGTTCCTTCTACGGTTATGTATGCATGGGAGCATTCGACGCAGGCGAGTTTTTGTTCATGCATATGTAGGCGCTGGGGCCTGGCCTACCAGCTTTTAACAGCTTAAGGTTTTGTGTTACAGGCGCTATACCATAAGCAACTGCCTTGTTGCGGAAATACCACACCTCACCACACCACATGGAGTATTACATTGTATCCAATCCCCTGGGTACGGTTCCTGCAGCTTGCTCATATTCGGTCGGTAAATATTTTAAATTTATGTGGAGGTATAATATTGTTTGGATATAAGTAAGTATTTTTACGGTATTTCCGGGTGTTCAATGCACTTTGGGATGGTTGTTTTTTCACATGATTGTGTTTCATCGGGCGTCCAAATACCGGGAGGATGGTAATTGGTAGCTGGGAGCCTGGTAGCGATATCTCATCCAAGAGGAAGGTAGCAGGCGAGCTGATGTCGGTATTACCGCAAGTTGGCGGCATGGAAATTTTGAGGCTCCAAGATTGAACGCTACAGGTACTTACCTATAGCACTCTGCGTCTATGCAGATAACGTTGTTACCACGCACAATCGAGACAACCCTCCCCGGGCACCGGCACCTGCATCCTGAAATATATTTTGAGGCTCTAGCCTCCTCCCTTGCTTGGAGTATTTGTCATTTTGTTTCTTCTATTGTTTCATCTCATCTGGCTTTCCTTAGCCCGATTCGCGAGGTTTTGAACAAACGAGCTTACGTTAAGGTTATTAGGGTTTCTATTATCTAATTAGTCATATGCAGGGGCTATTCTTAATGCGAATGCTAATACCCCGGATGAACCCCACGATTCCGGGGTATATACTATTCAAGATTACCCAGTGGTTGAATACCGGCTTTCACGCGGGTAGTCCGGGGAAGTGTTTGTTGTGTTTTTGGATATAAGATTAAGTGGATCCGCACGTTTTGCAGACGCTTTGATCTCGGTTGAGTTATTTGTGTCTGAGTATATTTCGAGGAACAAAGCTACCCTAATTACTCGGTGACTAGCTAAGCTTATAGCTGATTGGTCGCCCTATGATATGCGGCATACAGGTAAACGAGTCGGGACGGATCGAAGAGGCCTGTGGGGGAAGTGATTCGGATGATACCGCATATGAGTTTTTCTATATAAATACTCTTATGAGGACATAATTGCTGGGATTACTTTACTAATCAGATATATTAACATGCGGCTCTTAGGCGGGGTAAAGACAGCAATTGCTTGAATCACATCCTTTGGACATAGCTTTCGAGGTGTCAAGATTTGTCATTCGGAACCCTTAAAATTTGTAGAAATGAGGTGTCAATTCTTGGAGTCTTAAGCTTACAGTGTATTCTCGATCTCTGTTTCTATATTGAATGTGCGGGGCTATGAGGTAAAATAGGATATTAGTCTTGGATCAGTGCGGTCATCTTTTCGTGGCGAGGGCCAAGTCGTAGTTCTTCCAACTGAGCTCAGGTGATTGCGTTTTCCGTTGGTAATTGTCGTGATTTAAGGAACTAAGCTAAGCTTATAGCTTAGGAGATATTATTTTCTTGGGAACTTGGCGATTCAAAAATAGCAGGCTAATATTGGGGACGGTTATGATATGCTAGTGGATGAGGGTATACTCTCGAGTAATGGGCATATGAGTCGTTTTCTACAATCGCATCCTCAATGAAATTGACTTGAGAATTTGGCCTCTCATGATCTCGAGATCTCAGCGACTCGTTCCATGCATTACCGAATACAGACAGAGGAGGACAGGCGTGCGGCTCGCTAGCTGGTAATCCTTTCCTAATCTGGGACAACTCTCGCGGACTTGTACTTGACTAACAGTCAAGCGTGTGTAACATGTCAATCAATGCATGCATTTGGATATACGGTCGAATTAATGGTAGTCGGTATCCGTCAATCGATTTGCAAATTTGCAGTATGATATACCGTCGATTGAGACTCGACATGCGATATAATGGACAGATATTATAATGAAACTGGCAATATGGTTGAGTATAGAGTATCAAATGTAGTTGGCGATTAATGTCAGGGTGATCATGAAAGATATCCTTTGCATCGAGTATACTATATATTTACAGATTCAACAGTTACTTTCAAGAAACAGCAGTAGCTTGTTCGAGTCCGACAGCTTATCAAACTTCACCGAATCGCCTTTGCGGTCGAATTTATAGCTGGCTCTTTATTGCCCGAGGACGCATCTCCCAACTGCAGCCTATGAATCCGAACGCCCCGAGCTGGGTACCCACAAGGCCAAATTATTGGGAGCACGGCAGACACGGCGCACGAGGTGGAAGGCAATATGGGGGATGTGGTGGAGGATACAATGGAGGGTATAGTGGTACACCTAGCAGTTTAGAAGAAAGATTGAGAGGACGAGCTGGAGCTTATAACGATAACTGCAGATGGATACGCCGAGACGGGATTAGAAATAGAACACAGTTCAGCTTAGCCGCCGTACCAAATGCGAGAGTTCAGACTCAAGGTGAGATGGGGCATGGGCAGATGGGTTTTGCGGTACCAGTTCTAGATGCTGGGCATGGTATACCTATAGCTAGCCAGTTGGGTAGAGCTGGGACTGGCAACTTCACTCCGCATCAGGTCCACCAAGGGAGATTTCCTCAATTTCCTGCAGGCAATTATATGGAAGCCCCTCGTCAGGATTATAATTATATCCAGCCTGTTAGTCAACCTCCTCCCCTTTTGGTCCCTCCTCCTCCACTGGAATCTCCATCACCACGACATCCACCTCAAGAAAGCCCCCGTTTTCGAGACTTTTTACATCGAACCAAACCGTCTAATCAATTCTATCTAATAACCAACTTGCCGCCGATTTCATACGTAACTAATCAAAACTATTCCGAGAATTTATATTTCGGCTGCTCTTCTTACACACGTTTAAAGGCATATCCCAGAAGAATACTGCGATCAAACTATCCTCAACCTTTTCCTGGCGACAATCGTATCTCTCGCTTCTTCCCTTCTCCCTCCTTTCCGCCCCCTCCTACTCCTCGGGCTCCACCCACTCTCCCTTTTAGCCTACCTCATGACGTCGCAGCTCCTATTCTTTCTCAGTTTTCACTTGATCCACCCGAATACGCGGAGCCACTTCCCGACCTGTATGAAACTCTCCGAAATCTTGATTTAGATTCTCGACCTTCCAATTCTGAAATACAGCCCTATCATCAACCTTTTCAACCCTCTGACTCTAACTATCCTGAGGCCAACCCTTCCGCGACTGAGCCTTCTACGGCTGCACCCTCTGCAACTGACCCTTCCACGGCTGAACCGACCCCACCAACTCCTTACTCGTTGCCAACCGGTGGAGGTGGATTTGGTAAACCGGACAGCAATCCTCTTGCCGAAGTACTTGGGGGTGACCCGATACCGGTAGAGCCTATCGAAATGGATGAAAGCAGGGATTCAAAACTTCTATATGCTCTTCACAATCTAAGAGAGAAGGGGCTGAATGGTCTGTCCTTTCATCATTATTTTCTCCAAACACCCCCTAATATCACTCTACTAACTATCTTTCGTGATCGGTCTGTTTATATAGAGGCGCTCGATTTTGCCCTCCTCAAGGGCTGTCAGAGCCTCCTCGCCGCCTTTGGAGAGAACGATATGCAAAGACTTGCGGACAGAATCAAGATTATGAAAAGAATGGGCGATATGGAACAATGGAGGCTGAACCACCTCACCGTTCTTTTCAATTATGTAACTAAAGCTAGAGGTGGGTCCATTGAACATTGTTCAGCGAACGCTCGGTATCTGGATATTAGGGAAGTAGCTAACAAGTGCTCAAAATCAAAGACGGGATTGAGATTCTTCGAGAAGCCGCTGCCACCAAAGTCCCGATCAACATGGATAGCGGTGTCGTCTCGCTTGTTGCTTCATTGCAAGTTGCTACCTTGTGGGATTCGGAGAAGTATGGATGGTACGTTGAAGGATTTGATAGATCGAAATTTGTGGAGATGATGGAGAAGAGGGTCAAGGTTTTTGGACCGGATTGAAATAATTTTTCTTTACGTTTCATCTACTCGTCTTTCGGGTTTTATGCTAGGGGGTCCTAATTATGAAAGTTGACGGCTATCGAGAATGGGGATTCATAGTAGATGTTCGGCGTGTTGTTGCATCTCATGGAGTTTCAGTGTGGTTATCATAGTTGTCGACGTTTGTTACGGCTTGGAGTTTTTGGAGTATCGAAGTTGGTGCTAACATTGCAAAAGAATGCCCACTTGTTTGTATTGAAGTTCGTTCATGTGTACCTCCCATCGTAAGAAACTTTGCAAAAAAGCTAGTAATACATAGCATCGAGAGCATTCGAGGCGAAAGAAACGTAAAAAAAGAGAGGAAACATCAATGTCAATAGAGCGCTGACATAAATCATACTTGGCTTTTACCATTCCGAAAGTTGCGTCAAGAGAAAAATCAAGAGAGAAACTACGTGTACCAAAACGAGCGCTATCCATTTACCAACAGGCATAAAATCATAGAACTACTCAACGAAAAAGAAATCACAATGATCTCGAGGTGTACCCGCTCCTCATAAGCAATCCCGTACCCACTCCGATCGCAACCCCAACGATAAGAACTCCCCCCGGCCGATATACCAAATCTTCAAGCATCCACCTTATCCACATCCATTTGCTCACCCCCTTTCTACATCCCAACGGTGGTGCTCCATACAAACTCCAATCTACCCGCTGTTGCCCCTGCAATTGTTGCTGAAGGATATCGTCAATTCTCATGTTCCAAGCCTCCACCCTGCGGGACTGAAATTTGTATTTGTAATGGCAGCTTTTGAGATGAACATTCTCGTCCTACAAGATCTCACTGAACCTGCTGGCTCTCGTGTCGCTGTCCATGCTCTTCTTGCCTTCTGTTGCCGCAGCTGAGGCACCGCCAATGTCTCGAACACCCTCACCAGGGTTGGTTGTTACGCCTTTCCCGGACTGTTCGAACTGATCTCTCGCTTCTTGGAATTCGTCGTTATCCTCTGATTTGCGAGGAGGTGAAAGTGGTAGCTTGATGGGTTCGTTGTCGTCCTTTTCCGCGACGATGGCAGCAAGGGTTGCATCCTGTTCTTGCTGCACTTCCTTTTCCTTTTCTTCCTCTTGTTGGATTTCATCCTTTGAAAAACCTGCAAAAGGTTTCTTTAACATGGCGCCAAATGTGTGATGCTTCTTCACACCTTGACGTTTCTCCTCGTTATCACTGTTGTCTGAGCTGTGATTAGCCTGATCAGCTTCTTGTTGTCCATGGCCCGAATCGCTTCCAGTATCTGGGACGAAAGCGGGCATGTCGTCTCCGAACCCAGGGTTGTATGTTGCCGAGGTCAGCGGGTTGAAAGTCTGGGTGGTGTACAGATCATCCGATGAAGTGCTGCTGTCGGAGTCAGATGAAGGAATATACCTTGCGTGTCTCTTCATATCATCCATCATTCTCCTTTGGCCCACATTGTCTTCGTCGGATACTGAGAGCGGAGAAACCGCCCCTGTTCCTGCTAGAGCAACATCTCTCACAGACGTCTTTTCAGGGGATGAAATGGATGATGAGTCTTCCCCAAAGTTACCATCATCAATTTCGGCTTCTGGAACATAAGGAATAGGCTCGGAGATCTTTCTCTTTATCTCATTTTTGTCATCATCTTCTTTGCCCTTGTCCTTTCTGGTAAGCTTTCGTTGGATACTACCAAACCATCCCCTCTCTTTCTTGCTTTCCTCATGGAGTTCACGCTCTCGATCTACACGATCATGGCCAGCTGCGGACATGGGGCGGGGTTCAAGCTCTTCCATATCATCGTCATCTAATTCTTCAATGCGGGGATTTCCCCCATCGGCTCCAGCGGTAGTGGCCACTGCTCCAGCAGTTGTAGCTTTGGATGGCTGCTTCTCAGCCTTGAGGCGTTCCTTTTCTTGACGCTGCGATTCTTTGAGCTCAGCTTTACGCTGGCGTTCCTCTGCCTTTTCAGCTTCGCGGCGGGTTTTGGCTGCTGCTTTCTCGGCGGCTAGAGTTGTGTTATCATATGTTAGCTTAACCTGACCAATTTAATTCAAAGGGTTTTGCGGATATAAGTTTCAACTTGCCCTTTGCCTTCTTTATCTCAGCCTTAGTCTCATTCTCCCTTTCTGTGGCCAACTTTCTCTCCCGTTCCTTCTCCTCACGTTCGAGCCTTAAAACCTCCAGCCTAGCCCTCTCCTTGTCTGCCTTCTCATTGATTTCATCAAGGATAGGCTGTACGTTCCCTTTCGCAATTCTCTCCAAATCCTCTCTATCATACCATAACCCTCCGCCCATATCAATCTTGCCCTTCTTTGACTCACTTTCTGCCGTTCTCTTTCGCTCGTATTCTTCACTGAGAATCTTAGCCTTAGCGTCCCATTCTTCTTGTAGGTGCTTAGGGACACGGCCTTGGTCTTCTGCGACTCTGGTTTCAAGGTCTTGCATCTGAGATTTTACCCGTTTCTCTGCAACGGCAAGCAAGGCGAGGTAGTCACGTGCCTGGCGATCTTTATCCACGGACTCCATTTGTTGCGTTAGTTTAGCCGTATCCGTCTTGATCTTGAGAGCTCGAGCGTAGTCTGTTGCATCAGTTCCTTTGGCTGTGGTTGCTGGGGTTGGCTTGCTCGTTGCACCAGAAGATGCAAGAGCAGATCGAGCACCTTGCTTTTGCCAGTTCGGAGGAAGTCCGGAAGCTTTACGAGCCTTATCGTGTTCAGCTTGCAGACGAGCAAGGCGTTGGGAGGCAGCTTTGCGAGCTGCTTCTTCGAGATGCGGATAGTATTTAGTTTGTCGTTCGTAGGTTGATTTCGAGGATTGGTCAGGAAGGTTCACCTCAGTTGCTGCTGCAGATGCGGCAGCCAGGGAGGATTTACGGTTTAGTTTAGCGGTGGCGGGAGATTCTGCAGGAACTGTGGGAGGTGAGGTAGGGATATGGGAGTAATAGCTGCTAGGTGGCATGGCCGTGGACTTTGGAGGTGTAGGAGCGGATTTGCTCGAGTTCTTTGACATTGAGATTGTGGCTGCACGCAAAATGTCATTCATGTTTCTATCAGTTTGAGATTGAGAAGGTGGTGGATTGGCAGTAGTGAGACGGTTTTGAGCGTTCTGCGAGGCTAAGGCGTTAATTCGATTGATATCATAGGACGGAGTGGTCGTAGAGGTAGTCACGGTTTTAGAAGGTGAAGTGGAGAGGGCTTGATTGGCGAGGCCAGCAGCAGCTAGAGCACTGGAATTGGAAGAGGAAGAAGGTCTCCATGTGGAGTCTATGGACTTTTTATCCTTGACATGTGTGGCTGCTCTAGAAGCAGATTTCGAAGAAGTTGGCTGCCATGCCTCAGGGGTTTTATAGGACTCGCCTGCTAAAGAGGCGGCAGCAGCGGCGGTTGGTAATTTACCAGGATTCCATGGCTCTGGCGTTTTAATCGAGTGTGCGAGAGATGCAGCTGCTCCCGCGGCTGGTAGGGGATCTGGCTTCCACAGTTCTGGAGATTTTGATTGGGAATGGGCGAGTAGAGCGGCTTTCCCAGCCGAGGATTCGAGGTTTTGGATACCTCGCGACGGGTAGCTGGGCAGATCCTTTGGATCAGCCCTTTTGAGGAGAGAGGCGCTCGCACCTATAGGAAATGTTAATTTGGGAGCTGCTTCTATATAAATATAAAGTGTTGACGGGCAGAGAATTGGTATTAATTACCTGCAGCGGATAGCTTTTTTGAAGGTTCGGCGGGAGGGTCGGTGTCCTTGCTCGCTGAAGCGACAAGGACGCTGGGATCCGCCATTGGGTTATTGACTTCTGATCTCGGTGTGGAGAATGTGTAGTCTTCTACGCTAGATTGAGCATCCTTTGAGAGAGATTTAGCTCTTCTCTTCGGTCTTAAAGTTCTGGCATTCATGTTTGGCACGACCGAAGTGTGAGGTGCCCGATATCAAAAGGTGCAAAGTGTTGGACTCGTGGGAGGATTTGTTTGTTGAGGCTGAAAGAAAAGATAAATGCGATAATGGTGCATACCTCATGCATGCACGATGACGAAGAGGAAAGGAAGGGGACAAAATGGAAAACTCACAAGCGAAGGGTTATTGTTATTGTTCAATGGTTCTTTTGATTTCGCACCAAGCATGGTTGCTAGAAAAGAAAGCTTAATTTGTGTTTATATGAATCCGAGTTCAGATGCGAATGGAAGATATCCGCTTGGGTGGTTAGAGTTTAATTTTTGATGGAAGATGAAAGACGTAATTGCAATTGGACCTGCTGTTGATTTCTGAAATGTTGTTTTGATGTTTTCGACTGAATCCGGATCCGTCGCAGGACGGGGGAAAAATGTGTTGACACCGGAGCGCTGCGAGTGCACTCTTGAACAGAGCTGCAGAGGCAAATAAGTATCAGTTATTCCGGAAACAATTTTAGACGATCGAGAAATGGCGAGGTTCGATATTTGAAGGGTTGTAGAAAAGGGTTCAGAGCAAGGGAGGAGGAGTGAAAGATCCACGGAACGAAGGAGAGCTAGAGAGGAAGGAAGAAGACAGGCCCAGACTCACTCTTTAAGGGTCTGCGACATATGCATGATTACAGAGGCACCACGAAGAGGCAGCAGCCTTGGTCTGACCAGCCAGCTACTACTACTTGCTGGGCGAACTGCGACTAGAAACCCGCCGCATCATTACCGAGCTGGAAAAAATAAAATAAAATAAAATGTGGAACTCGAACTAGCAGACCTTGCTTCTTCAAACTTCCCTGCTTTTGGCTATCAGCTCTCTGCTAGATTTCTCTGCTAAGACATCATAGCTCGCCCTCATCACAATCACGCAGGCTGGATTCATTCAATCCGTGATATCCCTTCGATCCAAAAGGGAATCAAGCTGCATGGGCGTGGTATGACATATACAAGGGGGGAAGGGAGCAAGCCTGGATGGGAAAGTGATGTGCCTTTTCCTTTCTAATAATTAATAACTTTTTCTATCAGAAAAGAGGAAACGGTTGGCCCCCAATTACGTCATAACCCAGGACCTAAGGACCTACGTTACCACACAACTCCGACCGTCTATTGCCTCTCCTCTGCGTTGCACACTCCGGAATCGCCTCTACCCGAATACACCCTCCATTCACTCATGCAACTGTATATAGATTTAATCTAAGTGCTGTGAGAATTTGTGCACTTAACAGTGAAACACTCATGAAACGGTCGCTTACTTAGTGTCAGTAATTAATTTCTATGGAGTAGTCGGGACAAATCTAGAGCTATAGTTCACTATATAGTATCCAATTGCAACGTGGATTCCTTAAGTTTCAAGTTCACGATACGCTTGTTGCCATCGAGGTTAGTTGCCTCAACAAATGGCCAAGTAAGTATATGCGTAGGTACCACTAATCACAAATCTAGTTGACATCCTATCAATTAAGTATTCTTCAAGTCCTATAAATTCTCTTCCTCCTGCTGCTTTGCTTCTCTCTCTCTTCTTTTCTATCTTCTTTCTCCATCAGCAACTCATCACGATTTCTAATCATTGCAACGAACCTTGACAAATCCGCCCACTTGTTTCATTTTACTACTTGTATATACGTATCACGCGGGTGACAAAATAATCGTTACAATTTTGTATGGGACTTAGAGTAGTGTTGTAACGATTATTTTGTCACCCGCGTGGTATATACAAACTACCAATATTTTTTGGTCTTCCACTCGCGCCGTCACAGCCCCTTTGCAAATTATAGATGTTGGTGGCCGATTGCTATCAATCCTCCAATATGGAGAACCTTTATAAAGAAGCTCATATTGGAGCTTCATTGTTTCCACCACAGCCTCTATACCAGCACGAGCGCCGACCGTTAAACTGAGGCACCCATTGTTGGGGATTCAAAAATCCCCTACTGGTTCCCAACCACGCAACTACGAAGCCGAACTTTAGAAAGACTAAAAGGCGAAGCAACGACGTTGCAATCACAGCTTCCATTCCTAGCGCGGCCTAGAAGGGCAAGATGCTGCCCGGTTCAAGGTACGAAGATTTTTGGTCCTACCCTTTCATCATGAGCCAGCCGTCCAAAAAATATCTTTACCAATGGGTCCCTTTTGTCTAGTCCAGTCTCACGCGGGTCGCTACATGATTCAGATGACTAACTGGATAGGCATCTCTCCAGCCCTAAAGGCCGATATCCCTTACTCTCAGGATGGCTTGTAGGCCCTAGACTCCGGCAGTCTTGAAAGGGATAAAAAAGGGATGAGGCTGCATCTGCTGGCACGGCTATTCTAACTCCTGAACTGATCTGGACATTCAAGCCCCGATTTAGGAGGACTTTGCATGGCCTTCAAGACAAGCGACTCAAGACAAGCGACTCAAGACTACAAAGTTGGATAGTTATGGAGTAGGTCTACCAATGTCTCTGAAGATCCTCTGAACCTCTACAAGCTAATATGCTCCCTCTAGGAAGGCATTACACTTGCCTTGTCTAAAAATGCTGAACAATTAAGGGTTCGCCCGGACAACTCCTTCACAATGAGCCTGCGAGATTGTTGTTTGGACCTTACGGCGGCAATAAGTTTATAGAGTAGATTCTGCCCTGACCATTGGCGTCTTGGATGGATGCAGATTGCCGAGACCTTTAACTGGAGGGTCAGAACAACTTCTGCCCCTTGATGAACTGGGCCTGTCAACCTCTCCGTAGTGTTCCCGATTTCTTGAGCTCCGCGATTGAGTCAGAGCAACTTCTACCCCGGCATGATGTCCTTCCGTTGAGATGTCCGCAGTCAAAAAAGCAAATTCGACTCCGACATGACCCAGGAGCACGAGGCAGTGGTTTGATTCATGGTATGGTCCCTCACCAGTTTTCCAGATAGGCTAAATATTCTAACTTCTGTGTTGCAGGAACACACTCCACAGCCTGTGGTTTCCTTAGTTCCATCCTCCATGAACACAGAAGAAACCAAGGGCTCATCAACCAGGCGCGCCAGGGGCCCCAAGCAGGGTTAAGTCTAAGCACTAGATTGCTAATAGAAGGATGGAGAAAACAAAAATCAGTCCACATCAGCGAGTGTAACCAGCCAAAGCCGTAGGAACCCTAGCGTGCGCGAGGATGATCCCTTCCACCAACAAGTGGCAGAGCATTTGATAGAGGGGGAGGCTACTAGCGCGCGCGTTTATGGTAGAGTTCCCTATGCGGCGATTTCAGCCAAGGGTTCCAATCTAACTTAGATGGGACTATGTATATAGTATAGCTGAAGTGACAGAATAAAGATTAAATCTTATATTCCTTATTCTTATGTGATGTCTGTAATATATTCTCCTTCACTCTAGTGCTAGCAGTAAATAATGAGGTGATGCGCAATACATCATGCATTATGCGTGAAATATTTGCAATCGGCTTTTTTGTTGCTGTTGTATTCTGCACGCCAAGCAAGTCGGTCCAAAGTCCCTCATCACTGTCGACCGACAAGGGTGGTTCACGATTCGGACCACTACTTCTGCAATTGTGTTTGCAAAATTATTTTTCTACAGGTCGAGCCCTGGTAATAGTACAATTACTTACGGTAGGGTAATAGTCGTGGGGCTACCTGTAGGATTCCACCCAGTCGGAATGCTCCAATTGCCACATGCGTTCGGAATGCCCTTGGTCTCTGCAGAAGAAAAAAAATTATCTCTTTTTCTGACCGAATCCGAAGCGGTCAGCTTGCTATCGGCGGGCGCGGTCCCAAATTTTTCTTTCCGAGAAACACCCCAGTCGTGAGGCTTTTTCCGTTGACAAGGTAGGGAAAAGACTTCAGGAACTATGATAGAGTAACAAGTGAAATGCAAGCCCAAAAAAAAAAAATTTCCTCAGAGATAATGTCGATAGCGAGACTACATTTATCCGTGACACTATCATGCCTGGAATGAAACCGGTGGGTTCTGCAGGACCGGGTGCAGAGTGAGTTAATACATGAATTAGTCCGAGAATATAAATACTAGGCTCAATAACATGGCCTTTTTATTCTTCCCATGATCTCGAATTGGGCTTCTCGACTAAAAAGTGTCAACTATACTGTTAAGACGGTATTTGGAGTTCCCATTAGGTCAATTCGGGTAGATCTCCCGTCACTATTGCAATCGGTCCCAAGAGATACGCCAGGAAACAAAGCTACCAACTTGTTGGCTCTTGACAAGTTGGTTCGGTTCTGATCAGGTTAGTCAATACCCATCCGGCCCGCTATGTCTTTGCCGTTCGTCAAACAGAAAAGTGGATTGAAGAAAAGGGCGAATGGATGCGAACGATGCCAATGGAATGGAATGGAGCGGTCATGGAGGGGCTTAGCTGCGTCGACGTCACCTGTGTGCAACGACAACACCATGCCCCTCCAAAATAAGTCAAAACGAAAGGAAAGAAAGAGAAAAAAAAAAAAAAAGCTCTTCAAATTTATTACCATCTCGAAGCGCCGCAAATACCTTCAACAGAACTGTCGCTGATGGCATAGGAATATAGATAGACCGCTCGTTTAATAGACCGCCTATAGTACCCACAATATAGAGTTCACCTGCAGACTTCCAGAGCGTCTGGTTCGATCTCAAAGGCGCAAAAAATGACGCTCTTTGTGGCATCCCTGTAAGTCAGAGGCCAATCCACATTTTTTTGCTATATGGCTATCAAAGCTTATATCGAATACTTCGCTAACCCTCCAATTGCAAACCTCTTCGGTAAATACTCCCAGCTATCTGCCCTACACTATAAATTTCCACGTCGCAGAGAAAGAGGAAGAACGAGGTCGCAAACCAACTACCGCACCTCGCCCCGCCGCCCTACGAATCCCCGCCGCGAACGAGCCTCAGGCCGGCCTAATCCAATCCCTCGCTTCACGCATAGGTTCTCGCCAACCGTCGCCGCCTCCAACTCCACCCGTTCAGAATGCCGAAGAGATATTCTTTGTAAAACCTCCGCTAGTGTCTGCGGGTACCGCCCCCGTGAACCCTGAAAGTGCCGTACCGCAAAAACTAAAGCGGGCCTTGACGCAGCCGACCTCGAGAGCGACTTCCCCTCCCCCCGCTAGTATCTTGGAGAGCAAGGCACCAGCAGTGGCTCCAGAGGATAGGCACCATACCGTGTCAGGTGCTCCAAGGGCAATTCCTATCCCGAAGCGAAAAGCGACATTAACGGATCAGTCGCAGTTATTTTCGGAGGCGGAGTGGACTGTTGAACCTGCTGAGAGGGGCAATGGCGGCTTGAGAAATGCGATCAACTCTGCTTTGGAGGCTGGAGGCGTGGACGAGGTGACGTGGGTTGGAACAGTGGGTATGCCCACGGATGTGCTGAGCGAGTCGGTCAAAGCTGCTATTGAGGACAAGCTTCGTGATGAACATGAGTCCCTAGCTGTCTTTTGCAAAGATAGCGATGTGGATGGACATTACAATCACTTTTGCAAGCAGATTTTGTGGCCTGTGTTTCATTACCAGATCCCGGATAATCCGAAGAGCAAAGCCTACGAGGACCATTCCTGGATCTATTATGTTGCTCTTAACCAAGCGTTCGCCGATACCATCGTCAAGAATTACAAGAAGGGTGATACGATATGGGTTCACGATTACCATCTATTGCTTGTCCCAAAGATGGTCCGAGACAAGATTCCAGAGGCTTCTATTGGTTTCTTCCTCCATGTCGCCTTCCCATCCTCCGAAGTCTACAGATGTTTAGCTGTCAGAAAGCAACTTTTGGAAGGCATGCTCGGCGCTAACCTCGTCGGGTTCCAAACCGAGGAGTATGCTAGGCACTTTTTACAAACTTGCAATCGTATCTTGTATGTGGAGGCTACGCCGACTGGTATTCTTTTGGAGGATCGTTTTGTTAATGTGGTCAACTCGGCGATTGGTATTGATCCAATTGGATTGAGCAAGCAGAGGGAGGAACCAATGGTGGATGAGTTTGTCAAGGTTATACTTGATAGATATGCGGGGCAGAAGATTTTAGTTGCTCGAGATAAGGTAAATATTCTTCGGGATTTCTATAAGGCGAAAAATTTGAAATCCTAACTTTAGCAAATTCAGTTTGATCATATTCGTGGAGTCCGACAAAAGCTGCTCTCTTATGAGCTCTTCCTTCGATCTCATCCGGAATGGGTTGGCAGGGTCACTCTCATCCAGGTGGCACTGTCAACATCGGAACTCGTCGAGCTTCAGACAACGGTCCTCGACATTGTCTCTAGAATCAATGCCAGCTATGCCACTTTCGGTCACCTACCAGTTGTGTTCTTACATCAGGATATTAGCTTTTCGCAATACCTCGCTCTTCTTTCCGTCGCGGACGCGCTTGTTATCACCTCGCTACGCGAAGGAATGAACTTGACCTCTCACGAGTTCATCTTTTGCCAGGACGAAAAGCATTCCCCGCTAATACTCTCCGAGTTTACTGGTTCCTCCGCGTTGTTTGATGGATCTGATATTAGCGTTAATCCATGGGACTACCGCCAATGCGCTGACGCCATGTATACAGCCCTGGAGATGCCATCGGATGAAAAGAAGGCACGCTGGGAGAAGCTAAACACCGCGGTTATGAACCAGACCGGTGTCCACTGGGTCACCTCCTTCATGGCTAATCAACAGAAGGCGTGGGTTGAACAGCAGCGCCGTGGTAACATGTCTATTCCTCGTCTTTCTATCAATTCTGTCGGGGACGCCTACGCTCGTGCGGATAAACGCATATTCTTGCTCGACTACGAGGGTACTCTTGTCCAGGCCGGTGGCACAGGCAGGATGATTCTTGGAAACCCACAGCGTGTCACCGACACTCTCAACGATCTCCTACTTGACTCGAGAAATATTGTATATGTTATGTCTTCGCGCAAACCCGAGGATCTCGAGAAGCCGTTCCGGCTAGTTTCCGGTGTTGGATTGATCGCTGAGAATGGTTGTTTTATCCGCCCGCACAACACAGGCACTTGGATTGAAATGATAGATTCAGCTTCCCTTGGCTGGCAAGGGAGCGTCAAGAGCATCCTCGAATACTACCAGGAGCGTACTCCTGGTACAACGATCGAAAAGCGTCATTGCAGCTACATCTGGCATATGGCCTCCGCTGAAGATCCGAACCTCGCCTCTCGCCAAGCAGGTGAATGTGTGAACCACATCAACGACTCCATGGAAGCTACACAGCGAGTCCACGCCGTCCCCTTGGAGAAGGCGGTCATCGTCGAGCCTAGCGACTATAACAAAGCGACGGCCGCGGCGAAGGTTTTGGAGATTGTATGTGCAGAGGAAGGAGGAGACCCGGAGAGGTGGACACCAGATTTCCTGTTCGCCGCTGGAGATGACAGAGAAGATGAGGTCTTGTTCAAGTGGGCGAATGACTATGGGGTTGAGAAGGAGGTCGGGCATGTTACGACTGTTTGCGTGGGCACGAGGAATACGGAGGCGGCGGCGACGTTGACGCAGGGTGTTACTGGTGAGTACATTTCTTCAGGGATTAAATTGAAGGGAAAACATGCTAATAGGTTGTATAGGACTTATCTCCGCACTCAACAAGCTTACAAAGTTTAGATAAAGTCGGCAGGTGAATTAGCAGCATTGGCAACGATGCTATGGGTGATGGGAAAAAAAAGTTTGCTTGTGGACTGCATTGATTAGTTCCCCTTCTCATTCTTATTCTTGGGAGCCCGCGTGCATTCTTTTCTTTGTAGCTTTGGCTTAGTAGTACTGTTTGAAAGAAATATCATTTCCAACGCGGAATTCTTTTTTCATTAGAGAGACCATTTTGGTGGTACATGAGCGCAGATGACTGTATGGGCACATTAGGGAAATTTAAATATAGCGATAATCAAGAGATATGCCATGATTTCGTGTCTCTAAGACAGCCTTTTGCCGATGACGGTTGGCAGGTATTTACACCATATTATTGATCGTGGATGCCTTAGAATTCGTATAGCCTGTTGAACAGCACCCACATCAATGGAACAAGAACTAAACCCGCTACGAAGCGTCTAAAGGTCTTCAACATGGGGGACGCGGAATTAATCGTGAAACCGATAAACGACTACCGGGTCCACCTGGAGGAGCTTGGAATTGACGGGCTGGCCGGTCGGTGTTTTCCGAATATAACCCACTCTCTCTCGCTGCCCCCCCTTTTTTTTTTTGGCGTATTTGATATTGAAAAGTCCTAATATGGGGGATGGTTCTGCAGCAATAATGACAAGCCTTGAATGCACGATAACTGGATACGCGAGGAATGACAAGTTGACGGTGCACGATTACGAAGGATGGGTGAACGGTGCGAATTATGCGCTGGGGATAGCTAGAGGTATCCTACTTCTTACTTTCATGCGGATATATCAAACAAGGAGACTGATGAAATATGATATGTCTTCGCAAGCCCAACTAATGAGCTGCCACCTCAAATCTATGACAAACCACCCTACAGAGCCACCACCCAACAAATGCCCTTCCGGCTATCCGTTCATTACGGAACCACCTAGCGTAATCCCGCTCATCGATTCGGATGAGGTTCTGACGGTATTGCAAATAGCCGCTGTGTTTGATATCAAATACGCGAGGATTGTGTACGGATCCAAGGTGAAGGATTTTGTGATTGAGCTGGCGGTGTGGCTGGAGGAGGAGAAAGGGGATAAGAAGATTGAAAAGAGGGTTAGGAAGTGGGAAGAGGAAGGGGAGTTTATGGTTAGGAGGGAGAAGGAGGATGAGAGGATTGAAGGATGGGAGATTCCGGAGGGATGGTTTGCGGTCAATGAGGCTATTTGATTTTGAGTGGGAGTGTGTTGTTGTGTTGTATTCTGAAACGATGAAGATACGACTATCGTCGGCCTCTGTCATTGCGGAAATTCTTAAAGAGAATATATAATTAATTCAGAGAGAAGATCATCATGAAATCCAGATTGGTTCAGGGGTTAGAATACTCCGCTCTCATCATTCCTGGCTAACAAGCAAGGGAGTGGGCGCCGGAGAGACCCGGGTTCGAGTCCCGGATCTGGATTTTTGTTCCTCTTCTCCTTTTTTTTTTTTTTTTTTTTTTTAGCTTTCATAAATTTTACTGGAAGACTCCATTCCCTAGCACTTTTTCTCGTTGATATTTTTTTATCTTCAACATACTCTCTTTCGATTGCAGTATTGCCGAACTCCTTCTTTCTCGAAGGATCTCAAATATACTAGAGACCCCAGGTAAAAGCTGCTAGGTTTACTGTTGGAGATGGTTCGCAGTCTGACTATAATGCAGTACATCCGTATAGCTATTTCTAGCAAAGGCTCTCCTTACGGAATGCTTGGACCTGCTTGCCTCTTAACATAAAGAATGATTGGGGTGGGTGCGAGCTACGTAGCGCTACTAATCTGAAGCAAAAGGCATGAACGCAAAATAGAACACTTGAGGGCACGATTAATGAATTCGTCAAGAAGGAATCTTCTTTGTTCGTGTCAAATTTTTTGATTCAAACTCCGCGTCTCCTCTATCCTTGAGCCGGTTTAATCCCTCCAATTTTTCATTTTTCGGGAGTTTGTTTTGTATACGCATCATATGCTGTTCCTCTTGATGTCCCTAAGGCGCTTCCCGTGGGGACTACTGTATTTTCGTTTGGGGCGTAATCTACTTAAGTCGCCATCAGGTGCCCTCTCGAATTATCTGCAATATGAACTAAGCTATGATGCTGGCGCCGTGGCAATGACTTGTTCCCAAATGTTGTATCTGTGTTGGGCGTTGCAATATGGAAGCAACACTGTTTCCTCTTACGTTCGATTCCTGAATTTATGAACTTCGTCCTATCAAACTCTCCCGGCTATGATACCACTCTAGCAACGGGGGCCTACGCGACACGATGTCTATATTCAAATCATATCCGAGATGGTTGATATTCCTCGCGATACTGGGGATTAGATTGCAAAACGCCCTAACTATTCGAACCTTTTTCCAACCGGATGAATACTTCCAATCGCTGGAAATCGCGGCGAGTTGGCGAGAAAACAGCCCTGGATATGTAACATGGGTGGGTCTGACTCGGCATGAAATATAGAAAACTAATTGCTAACGGCTTTTTCAAAACTTCAGGAGTGGCATCACGCTTTAAGATCGGTTTTATATCCCAAGATATTTCAAGGGGTTTATATTCTTGTGGATGCCGTATCAGAAGCCTTGAGACTCTCACCCGCAACGCAAGCCGAGTTGTTAGTTGTGGCGCCAAAGATCGTTGGAGCTATAACGGCAGCTATTGGGGATCTATATACAGGCCTACTAGCCCAAAAGATCTGGGGTGACGAAGCTGGTGGATATGCTGTATGTATGCCCAATATAATGATTCATTGAACATTGCACTAAGAGAATTTTGCAGTTGTTGTTCAGTATTTGCAGTGCATGGAACTGGTTCTGCTCAACCAGAACTTTCTCCAATTGCTTCGAGACAACTTTGACAGTTATTGGCATGACATATTGGCCATGGACAAACTTTAATACGGGGTGAGTTTGTCTAGATAGTCTAGGTGATTTTGCCTCGTGCTAATTATACGCGGTAGGGACCTTACGCTGGCGAGTATCTTCGCCGCATTGGCATTTACAGTCCGACCTACAAACGGCCTTATTTCATGGGCAATAGGGCCACTTATACTCAATAAAGTTCCAAGTTTCAAACAAAGGGTGATAGCAGTGCTCCAAATCGCCGCTATTAGTGCCGTTGTTCTCCTTACGAATGCTGCTATCGACTACTCATTCTACGGCCGCGTTACATTCCCGTTCGTAGAATTCTACCGCCTAAATGTTACACAATCTATCTCCGAGTTCTACGGCGTCAGCCCGTGGCACTACCACCACACGCAGTCAATTCCGCTCCTCCTTACAGGATATCTTCCCCTCGCATTATATTCCTTGTATAAGGGATTCTCGTCTCAAAATGATTCTACTCGCCATCTAACAATACTAGCAAATATTGTGCCGGTAGCGTTTATGGTTACGAAGCATAAGGAATTCCGATTCTTATACCCACTGCTTCCGATATTTCACGTATTAATGGCAGGGGTCGGATTACCTGGTCTTCCAAGCTCGTGGAAGAAGGAGAGAGTCGTTCTGGGAATGGTGTTACTAAATATCCCGATCGCTCTCTATACTACGTATTGGCATCAAAGGGGCGTGGTTGATGTCATAAACTGGCTACGAACAGAGCATTACGCTTCAACTCAGAATTCGAAGGAACTAGAGGTTCGCTCAACGCCCGGACCACAGGAAGATATAGATTGGGCTGCAGGCTTTGACTTTGAATTTGAGAGAGATCGGATAGGATTCCTGATGCCCTGCCACTCAACACCATTTGGCAGTCACCTGTGGGATGCAGCGATGAGGCATAGGATAAACCGTACCGAATTAGCCGCCTGGTTCTTAACCTGTGAACCCCCCTTAGGACAGTCAATGGAGGAGAGGAAAGTGTATCGCGACGAAGCAGATCAATTTTACGACAATCCGATAGATTTTTTAAAGGAGCGGTTCGGGCAGCTGCCGATTCACGGTTACCATCCACCGGAAACGAGAAATTCACCAGAATTTGAAAATCTAAAGGCAGCTATGCTGAAAAAGGATATACAATGGCCGGATAAGCTAGTGACGTTTGAGGCAACGGCAAAGCTGATTCAGGAGTATCTACTCATAGATGATGTGAAAGGGAGGTACAATGAGTGCAAGAGATTTTTCAATAGTCATTTCCACGACGATTGGAGAAGGCAAGGCGATGTCATTGTTTGGTGTTTGGATCCTGAAGATCCTGAGAAGGCTGGTTAAAAGTATATGATTGTTTTTGAGAATATCTATCATACATAGCCCTTTAATATCGACTGTGCCCTCTTAGCATGAGGGGACGGCATGTCAATTTGTATAATAACGAAATCCATCCGATTTGACATTTAACACGATTCTACTTGCACTGCTACTCTGGCTGCTCGCCTTAATATCAAAGGCATAAAGGTTCACACGAGAACTAGCTCAGCAGCGGTAATAACACTTCATGGACTTTCCAGGAATAGCCTTGCATCCGCTCCTGAAAACCTGGTTTCCGGTCTGGCCGACATAGTTTTGGCAGTTGACGTCGGAGTAAACGTAGCAGTTGGTTCCATAGGTGCCGTCGCCGGCGGCCCAGATACCTCCGAAACTGTCGTAGCGGAAGCAATTGCCCTCGCAGGTTGGCTTGTAGGAGCCTAGTTTGAGACCGCCGCAGCCGGTATAGAAGGAGACGCAGGCACCGTTGGCAACACCTGGGGCGTTTTGGCAGTTTGCGGAGAGGGCGGTGGCCGCGAGGGAGAGGAGGGGGAGGAGGTAGGTTGTGAGCTGCATTCTGTAGGTTGGTGATTATGGGTATTTATATATCTTGCTATAGAGTTAGATGGGATAGTGTTCTAGGCGGCTATTAAGAAAACTTACTTGCGACTAGGGGTTTGCTGGAGCTAAATTGCTGAACGTGTTTCTAGCTTGACTAAATTGCTGCTGCTGAAAAGATCTAGAGGCAGGGAAATTCGTCTCCATTTATATACTTCATCGTCGCCGCTATCAACTCGAAATTCGAAGCTCACAAAATGATCACATATGCGTAGGAACTAGGTTCCCACTGTTCCTCCATTACTTCGCCTCCTAGGGATTTCGCGAATCCAGATGCGGATGTACGCGGCCGCAATATCGATCCTTGTCTTCAGAAGGTTGTATTTCCCACCAGAACAGGCCAATCGTCTAGCCACGAGCCCATAGTGTAACGCTCGATGAGGCAAATTTGGCCCATAACCATGAAGTTTGATAGAATGCGAGACAACATGATTACTGATATAAAGGAGATCCGCGATGTCGGGTTTCACGGTGTCAAATAGGTAAGTTAGTGCTTATGGAGTAAAACAAAAAAGTATCTGGTGGTGCGACACCGCCCGATCGTATCGCGTATCGTACGACAGCCAAACGTGTTCGTTTCATCGCGCTGCATTGGGTCAATGCGCATGCTGTACGCAGGTCCACCATCCTAGGTTAGGCTAAAGGCATAGCATAGAGACTTTGAGAGGTATATTCGAAAGTTGCACTGACTATGGGCAATCTATCCACCCTCGCTAACCGGAAGCCGATTAAGTCACAATATTTCCAAAATTCATATTTTTCCCTTTGCGTAAAAATACCCTATTGGAGTTCTCTAGCGTTTCTGCGAGATTACTATGGCCACTCTACCTTAGCACTGTTGCTGTAGGGTTCGATTTCTATAAATCGCATATGGATATTACTTTTAAGCTTTCGGAGTCCCCCATGTCCCTCGGGCCGAGCCTCCAACAAGGGGTACACAAATATTTAAATTTCGGAAGCTAAACATCTGGGGACGGGAAATTTTAAGGTACGCGGGGTGTCGCTAGAATTGGCAGTTAGTGATGTAACCCGCGGTTTGTCATCCTGATGATCAAGAAAGCTGCTAGGATCAATTGAGAGCTTAGTGAATGAAAATCAGAAATTTACAAGTCTGCGAGAAACAACTGATTCGTGGATGAAGGGTAGCAACTGCCCCAAAGGAAAGTTTTGATTGACACACACGAGACTGTAGATATAGATACCCCAGATATGCAGATGCAGGCAAGATGAGTGATCAGAAATATAAAATTTTGCTGTCAATGCTGGCAGGACCATACCCTAGTGTCAATATGACATGAAAGTTTTAGAGCTCCGTCTCCCAAAATTGTTCTGAATGATAGAAAATATCGGAAAGGAGAATGCAAAGCGGAAGGAGGATAGCCAGATAGGCTAGAGCGACAGAGCTCGGGCAGAAGCGAGGATTTATTATGCAGGGTCACACAGGCAAGGGTACACCTACCCGAGAATGAGTTGCCCCTGTTGAAAGTCGGACCTGGCCTTGCAATGATCAGTAATCCTGTCGAAGATATAGATACATGTGAAACTTTCGGACCTGTGCCGATACTCTTTTCTTTAAAATGGGCATTCTTGTGGCTTTGGAGAGTGTAAAATCTTGCTGTAGTACGCGTACTTTGCAATTGTAGCTAGTAGAGGCGGTAGACTTTAATACAACCGAATAACTATAATGTTGCATTCGCAACTAGGGCCCCATGCCAAAGTTTATCACATTCCGGGCGTAAAAATTTTACGAAAAGGATTGCATGAAGCAGCATCCTGTAGAGAAGCGGACATCATATTTAGTAATGTGCATTAATTAGCAGGAAACCGGCCGCTGTATTTGCTGAGATTTAGCATAATGTTCAATTGGATCCAATGCACTGCTGCATTTTCAGTTGAATTACTACTTACATATGCATATATAACAACCCTCAGGTTATAAGCGTTACAGTTCCCTCTATTATCCTCAGTGCTTCTCACTCTAAACTTTAACTCCCCTGTGCCATGGCCTCCTGGTCTCGAGCATCCCTAAGAGCCCCGTAGATTCCAAAACTAATGGTTTGGGGCTCCAGGCGATAAAGTTCTCCAGAATTTTGAAGAGTAATATCAAATTTGAGATCTTCCTACGTATATTAGTTGCTCGAAGTTGTTAAGCTGTTTCGCCCCTTGCGAGTACAAGTTAGTTAATTCTGGAGATTTAGCGCTTTTATATGTTCGAAGCCGACTGTCCGTATGTATGAAAAATCCCAAATTAGTTTGGGTAAATTTTCTTTCTCTGGTATATATATGATCGCCACTGGTATGAACAATATCCATCCTGAGGTTTAACTTTACGTAACCTCACTGCAGAGACACGCGCATCTAGTGTCACGTGATGAATTATGCCCCACGACTTATCTAATCGTATGTAACACTGGGGGCCTGAAGTGGGGATTCTGAAATTTCTCATTTACTGGCTATGAAATTTGGGCCATTGGTTTTACTATTGAATATTGTTTTGAGCTTCAATTTATATATCGATCAAATTGGACGTCATGGCTACCGCCTGGGCATCTCAAGCAAGAAGCCGCTTCCCAGCGGTGGTTGAAACGGAGCAGGTGTACATGGACAATGCTGGCGGCAGTCAAGTACTGGACGTGGTTATCAATTCGTAAGTACTGTCATAATTCGTTTCAACTTCTGTATTGAAGTATATAGTATTGCACTGACAGAGGCAACCCGACGCTCTGGTGGCAGAGTCAAAGAGTATCTCTCCCACACAAACGTCCAATTGGGAGCTTCATACGTGACTGGACAACAGTCTAACAACAAGGTCGCCACTGGGCTTGCTGCTTCCGCCAAATTTATTAATGCGGATCTAGGTGAAGTTGGTATGTTCTTCGAGAGGGTACCCCACCGTCCTATCGACTGCCCGCTTTGGATATCCATTTGATGACTAAGCATTGCTGAAATCCAACAGTCTTGGGGAGCTCCTCAACACAATTGTTGCACAACCTTTCTTCGGCTCTAGTGTTTCCAGCTGGTTCAGAGATTATCGTCTCGGCTTGCGATCATGAAACCAATGTGGCTCCATGGATCCGGCTCGCTGCGAATCAAGGCCATACTATAAAAATTTGGAAGCCTTCCCCGGAGCATGATTGGACGCTACAATATTCCGACCTCGCCGAGCTTCTCTCTCCGAAAACCGTTCTGGTGGCTTTCACGAACTGCTCAAACATTACCGGAACAATCCACGACGTAAAGACAATCGCCAAGTCCGTGAAGGAGAAATACCCGGAGGTTTTGATCTCCGTAGATGGTGTTGCTTACGCTCCGCACCGACCGGTGGATGTTAAAGACACTGGAGTAGATTTCTACGTCTTCAGCTGGTACAAGGTTTACGGGCCACATGTATCTCTACTCTATGCGGCTCCTAGAACGCAAAAGTTCATCACTCCCCTGTCGCACTTCTTTAATCCTAAGGAGACTCTATTCGATAAGCTCAACCTTGCTGGGGGAAACTATGAGCTTACCGCAGCAGTTCCGGAGATTGTGAACTTCTTGACCCCAGAAACCTGGAGTGAGATCGCCAAGCAAGAGGAGCAGTTGCAGAAAACTTTCATTGACTGGATCAGCACTCGCAAAGATGCTATTCTCTATGGCACGAAGGAGACTTCCACCGACAAACGTGTGCCGGTTCTTAGTTTCTCCGTGAAAGGGTGGGGCTCGAAGGACTTGGTAGAAGCTGTTGAGAAGGAAAGTAAAATATATGGTATCAGATGGGGACACTTTTATGCGAAACGTTTGATAGATTCATTTGGCCTAGAAAAAGTAGACGAGGGTATCACCAGAGTTAGCCTCCTATTCTACAACACTGTCGAGGAGGTTGAGGGTTTGATCAAGGTCTTTGAGAAGGTTTTGGGTGGGAAATAGCAAACCGTAGACGCAGGAATAGACACCACGGAAATCGGAATCATGCGTTACATGCTCTTTGTAGCTATCAGAATAAATGTTTTAGCCAACATTTGCCCCCTTCCCCTAGATTTCGGCCCCAGCGCTAGGACGAAGACAGGAGACAAATTGTTTATCTTTTTGAATTTGTCGCAAGCGTGTCCCTTAGCCAGAATAAATAAATATTCCGGATCATACTAGAACCAGATCAAAGCTCCGTTCCCAATGATTATGCTTCCACTCATGGCCCCTATATCACTATCTCACTGTTAGTGCGAAAACCTCCAAATCTTACTGCGAGAGATTTCGGACGAGCATACTATGGTGTATTGGAATATTCGGAAACTTGCTCGCTTCAACTTATCCTCTCGACCCTCGATAGAATTCTTCGATTCAACTGCACAAACATCGACAGAAGAGTATAAATAGTCCAAATACGATCCATGTTGGTCGACTTTCCGTATAACAGACAACCTTGCACAAGTCAACTACAAAAAGCCTAGAACTAAAATTACAGTTTTTTTTTGATTGCTCCGCCCGTTATTTTTCAATTTTTTTCAGACTCACACAATATTCTTATGGCTGAGAACATGTTACCTGCTAGTACGGCCCCACCATGTCCACAGGTTTTTGAAGCCTACAGCGTTACTACTTCCGAGACTGGGCCACACATAGATATCTACGACTTTCTTGATGAGAGTTATCGGGACTGGAAGATACAACCCGAGGACACTAGTGCTGGAAGTTATACGAGTACTTCTTTTAACAATGAGAAACCGGGTGATAGAGCTTTTGACCTTGCAGCCATACAAGAATCTCTTCAGGAAGCTGAAGGAGGGGTTCAAAGGGGATCCTCATCTGCGGGTATACCATACACCCCACCGTTGGCCCAAGGCTGTGCCATCAGAACCGACTTAATTTGGCCATCCGACAAGTACCGAAAACAGGCCAACGGCATCCTCCAGCTTCGTGTCCGTTTCTTGGACCGCGTGGCGCCCCGACTCCGATCACAGGTCAAAAAAGTTATTAAAGAATGGGAACAACATGCCCGTATAAAGTTTGTGTTTGTTGAGAAAGAGCCTAGCGAAATACGTATATCGTTCGATCCATCACGGATCAGCCATTCTTGCATTGGAACCAACGCTCTCCTCATCTCCGGCGACAAACCGACCATGAACCTTGAGCTTACGGACGGAACTCCAATGATGCTTCTAGAGCCTATAGTTGCCCATGAGGTTGGCCATGCGCTTGGCCTTGTCCACGAACATCAATCCCCATCAGCTAGGATTGAGTGGAATAGAAGCGCAGTCTACGATTGGTATTCAACGCTACACAGATTCGACCGCAAGCTGATCGATGACAATATCCTAGACAAATACACGACGCGCA
>LDUD01000030.1:4979-41855 GCA_012184295.1 Dactylella cylindrospora
TGACATGGTTGGGATAGGTCTAAAGGAGCTAGGATTGGATGAAAGTATAAACATAGTAGATCTTGAGCCTGTTTGTGAAGGTTTGTATTCCTGGGATAACAAAGCCTTACCTGTCTCCGCACGCCCACTTACAATTGAAAAACGAATCACAGCTTTAATAAATCTCAACAATGCGAAGAGCCCCAATGGCAAGCTCTCACTATTGAAGAGTGCACATAAAACGATAGTTGGTAAGATACCAGTTGTGCCACCTCTCCTGATTCCAACGCTAACCGGTAATTGGGAATAGATGTTCTAACAAAACTGGTTCCATCGACGACTTCCTCAGCTGACCATATTCTTCCTGTCCTGATATATGCCTTGATAAAGTCACCCCCGACAATTCACGCTATATCGAATCTTCTGTACATACAGCGCTTCCGATACCATAAAGCAATTGACGGCGAAGCAGCCTATTGTCTAACAAATCTGGAAGCTGCTGTATCTTTCCTAGAAACAGTTGATATGGGGACCTTGGCCTTAGAGGATAGCGAGGAGAGCTCAAAGGATACTGCGACAACCTCTGCTATTCCTGGAAAACCCGATCTTAAGGTTCTTGAACCTATCGGGATGGATTCCACGGTTCCGCCAAAATCTTCACATGGCTTCACACCAGCTGTTATAGTGGGGGCGCGCACAACAAATTTAAACGCCTCAGCTCAGCTTGCTACCGCGGCTCCTAGGGAGTCTCTAGCAAATGGCCCTACTCGACGAATTTCCTATTTTACACCGGTAGAATTTGCTACCTCCGCTGCAACAACAGCTGTGAATACTGCGGACCAATCTTTGAAGACTATTGGTAGTAGTTTGGAAAATTCATACAAGTTTTTATTTGGTAAACTTTCAGATAAACGTGCCGACCTCCCGAAAACATTGGAAGATGTTAGAAAGTTGGTGGGAACCCCGTCGCACGAAGGAGGGGATGCGAAACCACAAATTTCTACTGCTCCGAAAGAGCTAGGTATCGGTAGCCATGGCCATGTGGTGTCCGAGGCGCCCGAGAAATCAGATATTCTCAAATCCAATTTCTTCGGTGTGTCAATGGAAAGATCAGGAAGTACCGATAGTAGCCGGAGCCGGAGTAACATCCAAAGTGTTTCTGCTAAGACGTACCTCGTCGAGAGACGCCTGCCTACCGTTGGCCCCAACGAAGTTCCCGAGCAACCCGCTGGAAATAGTAGCCTTACATCAACTCCTGTCGCTGACAGCGTTAGAAACATGTAGGTTCAAAATAATATATACAGAGCCCTCTTTTGATGTATTGGAATTACTAACAGGTCGATCCTATCTTTCTCGTATTGATAGAGGTACCCAGCTGGGAAGATTCGCGGGAAATATCAATGTGATTCGGAGCTTCTCAAGAAATCAGATGAGCAAAACGCCGCCACCCGGACAGCTTGTACCACCCACTAATACCAGCCTACCTCCGACCATAGCTCTAGATCAGAGCATATCTAAGATGGAGCCGCCGATTCAAAAATTCCTTGAGACTGAAGCGGCAGACCTTCAACTACGAGATATTGAGGTATTGTTGCAGGACTATCGAAGATTAGCAACAATAGTCAAGAGTATTGGCACACTCTAGCTAGCCGGTCTTTAGAATATCTTGGCTTTTTCTCTAGCTTCTTGATTCCTCAATTTTATGCCCAAGCTTTTTATATTGTAAAATGGTGCGTATGGGATTATTTAAAACTATATATATTCAAGTAAGTGCTTAACATGTTTATGCGCTTAAGCTTACTTGATCATTGAATTCATAAATCGAGTCGAGAATATTTGCAATTCGTGCATGTTTGTTGCATTGCAATTCATGTGATTGGAAGCATTTCCCCACAAACTATTATTGCGCTCGGTTCGCTTGCCTAGTTTGGATTTTCACAGATGTAAACAAGGACCTCGGGTAAACAACGGCAAGAAGACTGTATTTGGCGAACAACCCGCCTGATCGATCTTTCGCTAATAAGACCATTAGCACGTAGTACATTCATTGCATTGCTATTCTTCGTATTCAAAATACCTTCTGACCAAACCAACCCAGAAATACTTATACTCCTTTTCGCCTCACAATACCCACGGACGCACAAAATGCGCCAAGCGACAAGCTATCTTGTTAGCCCAGAGGAAGTCCGATGGATTCAGACAAGACTTAGTCGGGCACAGCAGACCAAATCCCATGAACCGACGGGCGATGAGCAGGTTTCAACTCAAACTACAGCTGCCAGTAGTGATAACGGATTCAAGGCATCCCTAAGATTAGGATCCCGAGTGTTTGTCTTGGGCTCTCTTGCCCTAACTACTGCCAATTCGTTCCGACCGAAAGCTACGGCTATTGCGAGACCTGGTGCGAGGTTTGTAACTAATAAGCCTTTGAAGAGCGGGCTCCTTTTTTTCCTGCTTAAAAACAAATAACAAATTTCCCACTTATACTAATTCTAAGTTTGTCCTAGTAAGCTAAATGTGAATGTTGCGCTGCCTTTATCCTTATCCGTTATACTGCTGCTCCATCGTCTCCAATACCGTCTATTATACCGTCTGCAGGGAAATCTAGCATGTATCTCTAAGGATACGCTCTCCCCAATCCGGGCAACCGTGTCAAAGATAGTTGCGACTCGAATAGTGCCTTCTGCGGTTGCCGCCCTCTCGGGTGCAGCATTGGTGATCCTGCCTCCGGGGAACACCCGCTTGACCATTTCGATATATGTTTTTGCGAGGGCTGTAGAGTACCTGTTCAATGCGTTACAGGTGGCCCAACGAACGCCTTGGGTATTCCTTCTCCCGAACTTGACGATTCAGAAAGTGAGATGCTGATACCTTCGTTACAGTGGTTTGGAAGTTGGTTGATGTTTCCCCTCTCTTGTGGACAACTGTTCCACGCTCTGCTAACCGACCCTGAAACGGTTCCTTTCGTGAGTAATCAATAGCCTGCGGTAAATACGTTACACTGGGATCTAATTGTGATGCGTTCAGACCTACAAAACTGCCTTCATGTCTTTCCCATTGCTCCATGCGATAGCTCCAACATCTAACACGGAGGCGTCCAAGACGAAAATCACGTCGCAGATCCGCGATATCGCCAATTTGAACTTCCCGTAAGACAACTCCTTGAACGAATCTCAGAGCCCATCTCCTTCAATCCAAAAGCATTTGTCGTATATATGCCCCTGTGAAACTAACGACCTTACCATTAAAGTGCCTTCTATTCCCCCATTCTCTTTCCAAAAGGGCTGCCAAGTGATCATAAGACGTTGAACTCTGCCGCCAGAGCCGCGCATCCCGCAATCAAGCAGCTATCCTGTGCCGTATTGCATCCCCACAGTGTATCTTGCCTCCAAGCCTACTCCACGTATCTCCTTCGGCAGTTTGGAAAGAATACGAAAATTTTAATCGCAATATATTCTATATTTTCTATTTCAAAGCTCAAGTCGATTGCGAATTCACCTCTTACTCTAATCTCGACGCTCTTATTTAAATCGGCGAGGACATCAGCCTTTGTGACGCTAGCAGTTGCAACATGTTGGTCCGCTATCTGTTTGCTCCAAAAAATCTTCCCCAAGAAGTATTTACGGAATAGTTGTTTTTACATAGCGGGGTTCCTGGGTGGCTCAATGGCATTTTTGGATCGCCAGAATAGTCATGCGATATTCATGGATGCGGCTCGCAATAGCACACTTTCATGGTGGAAGGGGAACCAGAAGAATGGATCCCTACGACGACTTCCATCGGCGGACGTCTTTGTCTTCGTAGCTTCCTTAGCGACTCTGAATATTCTTTACGATGTCAACCCATCATCAATTACTAGCAAAGGTGTACGCAAGATTCTCAGTCTACTCCGAAACCCCATACTACCTGACGAACCAGTCTCCGATCATGACGCCAGCGGCTCGGAAGCACAACGGTAACAACGGACAAAGCTTCCGAGAAGCATAGACTCTCTATTCCACGTATTTATGAAGGTAGTACAGGACAACGCGGGGGACCAACAAAATTCAGAGCCAAGGTTTCAGAATTCATATAGTGTGTTAGTAGGTTAGTGCTGAGAATTAAGTGGTAGCGGGTTATCCCGAAATCACCACATCCATAGAGTTTTGTAAGGGAGAACTCGGGAGTTCAGAACATCGTATTCACTCTGTTTTATCCAAGCATCGTTTGTACTTGTCAATTTGCCAAAAACACTAGCACCTTTCCAGACCAGAACCTGTGGATCAAGTTCTCTAGGAGGGCTGCTAATTATCAGGTTGCCAAGATGGCTTTTATGTTTTAATAATCTAATTATCCAAGTTAGCATTGAACACTTTCGTCCAGGAACTTTATCTCACTACCTCACCTTTCTTCGAGTAGATGATTCAAGCCGGACGTCATGCTGCCACCACCAACGATCAAGATACCAGCGAAAAAGTCTTTGCTCCGTTTTTCATCACCTTTCGCGGCGTAGTATATACTTTCAATAATGGCAAGATCTAAAGGTAGGACTGCGGGGACCTCTTCTTCGAGATCGACTGAGTCGGTTGAGTTTAACACGTTCGCCTTTACCGTTGTACTCGTAACAGTCAATGGCTGATTTGACAAAGTGTTATCTGACTGGTCTAACGCCTCCTCTGGGGCAGGAGATCCAGCATTTGATGTCTTTGGGGTACTGTCAACGTTGAGGTTAGGAACTGCCGGTTGTGTGCTCAATTGTTTCGTTGCCCCGCTACCCAAACCGATACTTGAGTCTTCAATGGACTCGAAATCGTCTGCCGGAGGCGCACGCCGAAGGGAACTTTGGGCGAGAGAAATCGGATCATTAGGTACTCCATCGTATATATCGTGCGACCTTCCCCACAAGGATCTTCTCCCGCGTAACTTATCGCCAATTTCAAATATTTGCGGCTGGAAGAAGCCAAAAGGTGCTAGGTAAACTTCATCGTATGTCTTGAACCCGTATTTGATGGTTTCGGCGCCTGGAGCCCGAACATGGAAGTTGTTGAACTGGACTGCGACATCAGCCTCGTTGAGACTAGTGTATTTAATTTTTAGGTCTTCGGCTAGGAGATAATCATAGCGGCGGAGGAGGTTGATATCCGCGTATGGAAAACAGTTTGTCAGGAGCATTTGCATAAAAGCACCAGTGACATCATCACCTCCATAGTTAAGATTTAAACGGGAATCTGGGATGACCATGCCCTCCTCGACGCAGGATATAGAAGTTTTTTGGGCGCCAATATCAACTATACAGGCCGAGGAGAACCCAGCACCGTAAGTAGCTGCTACGCTTTCCTGTATATTGAACCAGATTAGATGCTTCCTCGGTGGCACGATAGACCTATTGGGTGAAAGCACGAGGGACCGGCAAATGGGAATACCTGGAATAAGCAAACTTGGGCGAATTGAAATTCTCGTAGGAGAAGATCCAGCATTTCTGTAACATACGTCCTGTCGTAAAGATCCGGAACGACGAGAACCGCAGAGAGTGATTTATAATCCCGAGAATGCACATCCAATTCTTTTGCCATACTCTCCCGTAGGATCGTGGTGATGTCCTCCTGCCATCTTCGCTTTGATGTGTAATCATGTTCGTTGAAGACACCGTCGCGCAAGGGCCAGAATAGTTTGTATCTAGGGGAGGAGTTGTCTGCTATATGGAGTGCTTCCTGTCCGACAACATGAAGAATCTCACGACTGACTGGCGTCCATTCTGCACGATATGGGTCATTGTGTTCTTTGATCGTTTCCGGAACATATCGCTTATTGTGGTTGATTACGACTTCCCGTGAATTAGGCAGCACTCTCCTCTTGTTTTGCCGCATTTGTACCTTGAGCTCCTGGGACATGCTGTTGAACAGTGATTGGAACGATGACTCCGCATGGACTGTTTCTTTCTCGACCGCTGGGGCGGACTTCCTACTGCTTCCTCTAGTCCTTCTAGGAGGAGTGATGTCTCCAAGATCATCATTATCCTCTTTGGGGTCTTCTTCAATCTTCAACCTTTTCGGCCTTGGTTCGCCCTCTTCTTCCCACTCCGCGTGTCCCTGTTGGCGAGCAATCACATTTGGTATAGTTTTTGGGAGTGCATCCGACGCTCGACCGATACGAAGATTCCTTGAACCAGGGTGTATCACGATGATCCTAGAGCCTAAAACCTCTGCCTGATCGCCATCGTCTTTGTCGTCTATTACCATATTATCCCTTTCAGTGTCCCCATCAGGGTTCGTTTGCCTGTCTCTGACGTCTGGGCGAGGAGCCTCATTCCTTTGTCTCCAGACGAGAGCTTGGTCATCGCGTTTAAGATAATCACTGCCACCAGCCCCTTTGTTGTTAGCAATTAACGACATTTGCAATTCTCAAAGCAATTGGCTAGCACTTTGAATTGCAATTCTAGGTTGCTCAGTTCGATATGAAGCCGTGTAGAAACGGCAGACGTACGTGTAAAAGTTTTTTTGATTTATCGGGTAAACGACAGGCCATGAGTGATTTCTCAAGTTATTATCAGTCCTAGCTAACCCTGTTGATCCAATTCAGTCAGAAGCGAGGATACAATTTAAGCAGCGGGAAGCTAAATTTACCTTCATCCTTTTTCGCGGGTTTGCCCGCCTTCCTCGGTGGCATGTTGAAGATTTACTGGTGGGGTTAACTCTCTTTAATGGCAGAATGGCGCAAGGCTGGGTTTTAGCAGCTTCTGAGATGACAGATAGTTTGGTCCGCGTCGTGGCTGCCGAATTTTGATGATGGCATCGGGATTGTGAAGGTTGGACACAATCCCTAAAGCTGATTTTAAGTTGTTGCTTGGTCTGGTGTTTGTCGCGGTTCAACGTTTTAAACTTTAACGCGTGTGATATCACACTGTAGCTGTATAAGTACTTATTTACTACTAGTTTTACTTTTTTCAGAGCAACAGCTTACAAATTAATAGGCACTCAATCAGGTCTTTGTCTATGCCCTAGAGTTCTACAGAATTGTATATAAGTCTTGCCATCTATCTATGGTATCCAAGGTGATATTATATGCACAGAGTAAGTCTGAAAGTTGTCTCTCTTTGGTCTTCTTTCGCACTCTTCTCTTCAAAATATTAAACAAGAGTCTGGCAACGGAAGTCGTAGGCTGTAATTGAAATATTTCGTAGGCGATCGACGGTTCCCATGATTCTAACGAAGCATGCGTTCTCACTCGCTCCATAGGTACTTCACTAAGAGCGAATCGTCGACATCTTGAATTGAACTCGATAAAATTGTTCTCAGCTCAAGGCCGAGCCAAATCTTAAGTATGCTCACGTCCTTATTCAATATCTCAGGGCCTCGTTGCGCTCCAAGCTGCCGGAGAATTGGTAGGCTACTCTTGAATATATCAATGTTTGGATCAAGCCGTCTACCAATACCTTCCAAGAGCAGAATTCCAATCACGACGTTGATGAAATCACCCTCTAATCGCACGTGATGGTACCGTATCATCGACATCACCTCGTTGAGGATATCCGCAATTCTGATCTTCCCCAATGTGAAGGTCTTCGACTTAACCCCAAGTACCAGGTGTTGCATCCGGAGGCAAAATATATCCTTGTCCCTTACTGCGCTCGGCTGACGACAGCGATCTACCATCAACTCACCCGCTCGGTACCCATTAAACTCGGCTACAGCTGTAAAGAGATCTAGAAAGTTCTGCCTGTTGACCGGGGATAACTCTGTAACCAGGCCCGTGTCGATAAAGATCAACTGCGGCATATAGCCTTCCTCATTAAGTTTTTCAAGCTCGTCTTGCCACTCTTTTGGTTTTTTCCTGAGTGGCCGGAGCCGCGATATTGCTTCATCGATGTCTTGAGAGAAATGTTCTGGTTCCTCGGATTCAAGGTTAGATCCTTGAGCCGACGTGAGCCAGGGTAACGGCAATTGAGGGAGGAGTGGTCGTGAAGCCGGCTTGTGAAAACGAACCAGTATGTTCCCAGGATGCAGGTCAGCGTGAGCAAAATTATCTATTAGGAGCATGTGAAGAAAAGCATCTAGCCCCATATCCGCAATTGTGTTCTGATACGGTCCTCCACCTAACATCAAAAAATCTTCTAGTGGTACACCAGAAGCAAATTCTTCGACCAACACTTGCCTAGTGGTATAATCAATATAAGGCGCCGGAAACGCAACCGTATTGCGATACTTGAAATTGTCCCTGAACCTCGCAATGTTACCAGCTTCAATGCGGAGGTCGAGCTGTAAACGCATCATCTCTCCAAATTTTTCCACTTCGTCGGGGAGTGACAGCCATTCGAGAGTAGGTACTGCATTAATCAAGCTTGCGAAGGCTCTCATGATTCGGAGGTCACGCCGAACGAGTCGGTCCACATCCGGATGTAACACTTTTATTGCGACCCAGTCACTAGGAACCTTCGGTGGCGAAGATTTTACAAACGTATCCACCCTACTCAGCAAATCCTGCGCAGAACCTTTTAATGACCTGGCACCGGGCCGTTTAGCTGCCGTAAAGTCCTTTGGCAACAAGTCGCTGCTTAGCTTTGCACGGTAAACTTGAGCGATGGCGCCAACCCCAAGTGGGACCTCGTCAAATTCTTGAAATATTGAATCAAAGGGCCGCCCGTCGAAGGCCTTTTCAACGATCTCTTTTGTTTTGGATAGTGGGTGGGCAGCCACATTAGAGTGCAATGTCGACATTATAGAACACATTTCCGAAGGAAATATATCGGTCCTTGATGCTGCCCATTGGCCCAACTGCATAGTCAAACAACCAGCATTTAGTTGATACATATCAATCACTTGGAGCTTAAACTTCCATCATGAGTTAGAGCCACAGGGAAGCACTTACCTTAATAAAGGTTGGGCCTGCTCTCTCCATAGACCTAACAAGGAAACCGTACCACCATAAGGTGCCTGTCCGCTCTCCATCTCGCTCCATCTGCCTTGCCCCGACTAATATTATTGGCATGCATGCGATAACGGGTACGAATATTAGAGTGAGATGAAGAAAGCGAATAGCTGTAGCTATTGGTTCGATTATCCGCAGTCGAATATAAACGTAAAAGACCTTGAAAAACTTCGAGCCAAACATGGCGCCTGACGGGAAGTCATCCATGTGACGGACCTCATCGTCAGACTCAGCGAGGAGAAGTAGCTCCGTAGTTTGTTGGTCATCCAATTGGTTTTCCGAGGAACTGTCCGCCGACAAACTGCACAATGGTATAGCTGCTAAAGAAAAGCCGCGCAGCTTAAGGAGCGACGGGTGCAACCCTAAGGGCACAGATTTCTCGAGTTCCCTTTGCAGAATGAACAGAGGACGCAACTTTGTCAAGCGTCTAAAATGCTGCCGTTGGCGTTGGACAGGAAATGAGAAGGGGTGGATTCCAAGCGATTGTCTGAATCGATTTTGGAGGTGGTGGAAACCTTCTTTATAAAGCCGCTGGAGAGACAGCCGAAAGAAACCGTGAAGTCGTTCCGCGGGCATCGCTTGGTAGCCGTCATCAGACAAGCAAAGATACCAACGGGCTTAAGGGGATAGGAGGTCTCTAGGGCGCACTGTAGTTGTAACGGCCTTTCGTCAGAATTGGTAAAAAAAGGTATCACCCAAAACCGACCAGGAGTTTCCGACCGCTTCGCGTGCCACCAGCTCCGTTGCGCTGCAGGTCCCATATTTCCACTCAGCGCGTAAACACGACTAGGTGCGGGCTACCAACTCGAATTACGGGGTATGGGGAACTCTAGTCGGACCGAGTCGTCCAACACTCACTTGAATCTTCTGCTTCCGGCGATAATTAACAATCCGATTTTCTCCAGCTTTGGCCCAGGTCCAAGCAGATAGTCGCTGTAACCGGAGCCTATTTCGAGCCTTTGATTGTGTCAAGAGTACAGGCACTCGCTAGATAATCCAGCCAAAAACTCCAGAGATACAGTAGACTTGATATGGCTAATACCTATTCGGCAGAGGATTTATATTTTTCAGGTGTATGGATTAGAGTCGTGGGCTTCGGTGACAATGATAATAGCTGGTTGGCCAATGTTGGTCGGCGGCGACAGGAGGAATAATAACGGCCCTTTTCGGAATGTAGGAAATGACATCATACAAAAAACAAGACGAGAGAGAGAAAGTATCTGCTGAAGTTGACATGACAAACGTACTTCATGATTGAAATCGGGACCCGAGGCAGCCACAACAGCAATCATGATGTTTGTTAGGAATAATAGTTTGTCAGGTTAGCTGGGTTTTTTTACCCTTGGAATGATTTGCTGTATTCTTCACATGCATCCACGGATTTTGGGGGTGGAGCTATAGAGCAATTGCATTGCTGGTCTAGATGGATAGCGCTTGGCTTATTGGCCCCTTTTTTGGGGGGGATTCCTTGTACTTGTGTATACAGCTACAAAGTAGTATCTAACATTTTTACAAATCTTTCAGGTTTGCCTGTGTAAGTACCTACTTAGCTTACTTATGTAGGTACCTAAAAAAAAAAAAAAAAAAAAAAAAAAAAAAAAAAAAAAAAAAAAAAAAAAAAAAAAAAAAAAAAAAAAAAAAAAAAAAAAAAAAAAAAAAAAAAAAAAAAAAAAAAAAAAAAAAAAAAAAAAAAAAAAAAAAAAAAAAAAAAAAAAAAAAAAAAAAAAAAAAAAAAAAAAAAAAAAAAAAAAAAAAAAAAAAAAAAAAAAAAAAAAAAAAAAAAAAAAAAAAAAAAAAAAAAAAAAAAAAAAAAAAAAAAAAAAAAAAAAAAAAAAAAAAAAAAAAAAAAAAAAAAAAAAAAAAAAAAAAAAAAAAAAAAAAAAAAAAAAAAAAAAAAAAAAAAAAAAAAAAAAAAAAAAAAAAAAAAAAAAAAAAAAAAAAAAAAAAAAAAAAAAAAAAAAAAAAAAAAAAAAAAAAAAAAAAAAAAAAAAAAAAAAAAAAAAAAAAAAAAAAAAAAAAAAAAAAAAAAAAAAAAAAAAAAAAAAAAAAAAAAAAAAAAAAAAAAAAAAAAAAAAAAAAAAAAAAAAAAAAAAAAAAAAAAAAAAAAAAAAAAAAAAAAAAAATTAGAACTTGTCGACATCTGCCACACGCTGCAGAGACCGGATAGGGTTCGGCACGTTGTTTTGTCACGTCCGGAGTTCCAATAGGCACGTGGGCAAGTGCTTGGGTAAGCCTCTCTTTCTTGAATATAAACCGTCACTAGTCTTGGGTGGTTCAGTCTACTTGAAGAAGAAGTGTCAGTACTTACTTGTTAGTTGCAATGCAATGTCGCCTTTTAGTCTCACACACCTCTTCAGACTTTTCAGCACGGACGTAGATGGATCTCGATCTGGATTTTCTAGTCTAGACCGGCCCAGGTGAGGTGCCAGATATCTTTCGGGACCAGCCCCCCTCATGCTCGCAGTACTTGATCCCGGGCCCTAAACATCAAACCGAGGCCTTTGTTGCTGATAAAAAAATGTGTTGGTTTGAGACTAGCAGGCTATGTATGGTTTTCGGACAGGAAAATCACCGATACGCACAGCTTGGGCTGCATGTTAGCATCCGCGATATCACGACCAGATGAAGAAATTGTTCAGCACCGCTGCTGCACGCCGAATATACATCAGTTCACGGACGTCGTCACCAAACGCGGGGTCGGTCCATCTCAGCCGGTTGAATCCATACCCGCCCAACATAACGACAACAACCCAAACCACTCGCAGAATTAATACGCAGAATTCGAAAGAATACAGAAAGAGTCCCCAAGAGCAAGCGCATCCTCTGACTGGTTACTATAAAAGTATTGCACATTTGAATCACGCAGGATCATTCGCTGTTACGATTGCCAGGATGCTCACATTTAATCATCAATAGTTTTACTAGAGAACCCACAAACTCCATCCGCCCATCCTGCGTATTATCCCTCTCAGTCCATTGCGAGACAGGATCAAACAAACTCCGCCCATCAGCGGCAGCAAGAAGAGCGTGCCCGACTTGTATTCGGGAGCAAGCTCGTGGGGCCACTCCGAAGAGAAAAGCTGAATGAGCGAGCGCAAATAGTGGCAGGCGTCCGCGTACCCCCAAAGCCAGAAGAACCGGATAACTGTTGCATGAGCGGCTGTGTAAATTGTGGTAGGTTGAGCTAGTTGGCCGTTACAAGATATGTTACTGATGTACTCTCTTCTAACAGTTTGGGATACTTTTCGCGAAGACCTTGAAGAATGGGCAGTTGCAAATGCGAAAGCCCAGAAGGCGTTGCGTGAGCAAGACCCGCGAACTGCCTCAAGGAAATTGGAACTAGAAAAAAAAGGCGCATCACCTACGCCGCCAATAGGGTCCCGTTTGAGTGACGGCATGGAGAGTGACGGCGGGAGGACCGCGGTTGGTATAAACATGTGGGAAGGGCTGGAGGACATCCCCGTTGGAATTCGGGTATTTATGGATACAGAGAAGGAGATTAAATCGAGGAGGAAAGTTTTGGGCTAGCTTTTGAAATAGAACTGTGCGGATGATCGATGAGTACAGATTTTGTGCTCATTCGCAGTTTATTTAGCGGTAGAGATGGACTAGAGTCCCAAAGTTTTAACTGCCCTCCACCTAGTCAACATCCACACCTTTCAGCCTCAGCTCTTTCTTCGCCTGCTCAATTTCCTAGCACTTTGTTAGCTCTCTTTCATTTTTAAATATAAATTATAGGTTGGGCCTGTAATATTCACAAGAACTAATTCTCTATAGGCATCCTCCTTGTCCTTGAACGTTAGAATACCCCACCCCAGCGTGAACAGAAGATACGCCCCGAAAGAAACCAGCAGCCAGAATGGAAACTTTTTTTAAATCCTCCGCGTTAGTAAATTTCCCTGGTTTGAGAAGAGGTAGATCTAACGTACGACGGGAACAATTTGTTCTTGTATGACGGGAGGGAAAGGGATCAGTTGCAAGTAGCAAGCCAAATATAACTAGCATTTACAGAAATTATATTTTTTAGTTAGCGACGTTCCCTCAAAGTATATAGTGTCAGCCGGCCCCCCAATTGGGTCCAGGTATTACGCAAGGGGATTGGGCGAACATACTGATGAGAAGAGCAGGCCGCCAGAGATTGTTTGCTGTGCACGCGTCATTGCAAAGATGGATCTCAAATAATTCCAAAGAGTTTTTCAAAGGGGATGGCTAGAATGGGGGGGTAGGTAATAGAGAGGTGTAGAAGGAATAGAGGGATGAGAAGCTAATATTCTGTCAGCAGTAGTAGTGCGAAGAATACTGGGAGGTTGAGAAAGACCCTCACGATTGATGAATGCTGTTGATGCGCAAAAGTGTTAACAAGCGAGCATAGAGATCGTTCCGCCACGTATTTCGTAGTTACAAACCGATCAATGAGCCAGATCTGGGTGGGAAGTTGGGCCACCATTCGCGCCAAGCCACCCCCCAATAATATTACTTCGAGCAGAAACCAGGCTATTTGGCACTAAACCTATCTAATACTTTGCTAAGCACATAAGTAATTCTGCTAGATATATGCATGCTAGCTGTTGACTGACAGTATGCTCCAGTATACACATAAGGCTCAATCAATACCTCCTAATCTATGAAAGCTTTCTCCTTTTTCTCTTTTTTCTTTTCTAAATTTTGTTTTCCTCTCCATGCTCAGAAAATAGAATGATATAGAAAGGTTAGCTCAAAAAAGAAGAAAAGAAAAGAAAAGAAAGGCCAGTTAGAGAGCATAGCCAGATTTTAAAAAAGCTATAATACTCTACGCTCAGGATCACCTCACGCGATCAGATATCGGGAATCAGTATGGATGGCTCCGCACCAACCACAGAAAGCTGCCCTTCCGCACTTGTGGCCAAGATATCGAGGAACGAGGCCCTAAACCATTTCGATCTGGGGCAATTTGATACATGTACGATCGCAGAAATCATCTCAATCATCGAATCAGACAAAGATGACCTCAAGTTACCGGTTCTAGAAGCACTTGCAAACGCTTCCCGTGAAGGTTCTACTCTCAAATTGCTCTGGGTCTTTTAAAAATGCAGGACTATAGGAAAATAAATCTGACTAACGTCTGCTTGAGAATAAAGTATCATGGAGAGATGTTTTTGGCACCACAGCAGTGCTCGCAACAGCATGTCGTTCCCTCCAGCACCCTGTCTCAGAGAACGCCCTCAGACAAGCCTTAAGGCTTATCGGAAACTGTTGTGCCGATAACGGTCTGTACCCTATTCGAGTAGTTGGTTTGATGCCCGTCTAATACCTAGGTGAATCTAGACTCGAATCGTAATATAGCCATTGGGACGAATGTGTACGATCCCATTGCAGCTGCTGCCATAACGAAATCCCGGTTGCAGCCGATTGCAATGATTGTGCTTTTCAACTTTATGAACGACTGCGGTATGGTTACCTATACCCCTAATACCTGAAACGCAACGCAACTAAGGTTTCTGTTTTAAGAGAACTGGCGCAGCGACATGCCTTGGCACATGGCTTCATCGATACGGTGACTAGTATCCTCGGTTCCACGATCAGTAACCCGGCATCTCTAACTGAGTATACCATCAAATGCCTTGAGTTGGTCCTTCAACTAGGTAGGTGTCTTGGGTCGCGCGATCGTATTATGTGAAATCGCTATTCAATGTCGACACACTCTTACAGTTGATGTCCCTTACGCTAATACTAGAACTAGAAGACCAGCAGATTATTATCCCTCAGGAGCTGATAATTTCCTTGCTCACGCTTGGAGGTAGCAATGCTATCCCCTGGACGATATTCCAAAATCTTCTAACCCTTTTTGCTGAGATGTTGAAGGAGGAGGCCAATAAACAGCACATCGTTAATGCGTCGGCAATGGAACAATGCTTATCCTTGGTAACCAGGGTTCAGTATTGGGACGACTTGATCTCTAGCGGTAACCTAGAGGATTTAGATGACGAGGAGGAGGGTGAAGAGGCTCTCAAACTTTTACAGCGTGATCGAAACCTAGTCGTCGTCGCCATCGCTGACATGTCCGCATATGAGTCTTTCCCCAAGATATATCCTATTGACTCTGGGTTTATGAAATCCATATTTCGGTGGCTAAATTCACCAGATTTGAACATGCAGATGTGTGCAGCACTCGTAGTTGGGAATTTTGCTCGAGACACAGAAACTTGCAGAGACCTTGTGGTGAACTGCGAGGTTCACCTTGCGCTTGTGAATATCATCAAAGAGCGCACACAAGTTGGCGTTTTGCATGCAGCAGGCGGGGCTTTGAAAAACCTAGCAATCGGTTGGAGAGAATCGAGAGGGCTCATTCTTGAAACAGGCATCCTAGAGTTTTGCGGCAAGTTTTATCTCGTAAAAGTGATCGGTGACTTGCAAATGATGGGTTTGAGCCTAGTCCGCGTTCTGGTTGCGGATTCAGGTAAAGGGTCTTATATCCATGCTGCCTTTAGCGAAAATGCTAATAAGTCTTGTTAGGCCGAAACATCAAGCGACTGATCGACCCTTCTCAGTTTAATTCTGGGATCCCTCATATTGCAAATATTTTGGATCTGTACAATCAAGACAATGAGCTTCTGCTACGGATTGAGATTGGCCGAATTGTTACATCGGTCCTGCGAGAGATATCGAGAGATCCAGAAGACCGTACCATAAACGACAATCTGCTTCCAATTCTGTCCGGCTTCTATCCCCGCCTTCTGCCTCCTGTGATTGATATGGTTACCCAAGATAGATGGGCTGTCGTCGCCTCCGAAGGCTGGTTTGCGTTAGCTTTGCTAACCCGTTACTCCCAAGGAGCAACCGCCCTCGGTGCTTATCTGCTCCCTAAAGAATTCTATCAGAGTCTTATTAAAGTTATGAGAGGTCCAGCAGATGCCAATGTGGTTGACGAAAGCAGCGACCACCCTTATTTGGAAGGCAAATCGGCTTCTCAAGCTGGAGACGACGTACCGGTAGACTGGTGCCAAAAAGATAAAAACAATGCAATGGTATTCTTGTCTGGGTTCCTAAAAAATGCAGTAAGTGGGACAGAGCTATGTATCTTGAATCACTCTGACTAATCCGTCTACAAGAGCGACACTCCGGACTCGAAAGCAAAGGCGAAAGTGTTCAAACACCTGCAAGACGGTATTGAGGTGACAGATATGGACTTGGAGCCTTTGATAAAATACCAGCTAATTGCTGACGCGGCCTGATGAGTGTAAATCCATAGAATGTATCGATATAGGTGATACTTCTGACTTAAACTAATGCTTGTCCTCAAGTGATACCGCCGAGGTTAACATTCAAAATTTTGATGGAGGAGTGCTTGTATAGGAGCAGGTCGCCTCCCGACGAGGACTTTATCTCAAGCCATCTTTCTGGGCACACCCTGGTTCTCCTGGGCCCGGGACGCCTTTGAAATCTCTAAAATGAGGTTCATAAAAATAATAATTTAAAGAATCGTCTTCACAAAGGTCTAGCTACTAGACTGCATAATTTACTGGCTTACGCCAGCTCCGTCTTATTCGTGTTAATGTAAGGGGATAGGCGTTTTCGCTCCTATCATTAAAAGGTGCCAGGAAACGAACAAAATATACATGAAGAAGGTTGGTGATGTCAAAGAGCCTCGCCGGCCCTGATTAGGTCTGAGATGAAAGGCGGGAAAAGTGTTTGAGAATAACACGGCATGGTTGCGAACCTGGAAAGTAAACGGAAGGGATACCAGTAAAGACTAGAAAAAAATAAAAATAAAACAAAAATTTATGACTGCACAACCAGAGCTCATGAATGGGAACAAGGAAATAGAGTGCGAGAATGGACAGACACAAGAAGACTGGTATGCCATATTTATTTCTTGCTGGCAGCTTCGGCCTCTTCCTTTGCTTTTGCTCGCTTCGCTCTTATTCCAACATACTTGGCATCGCTCCTGGCAAGTCTGAGTTTCCTGTACGCACTCTCCTCTTTTTCCTCGGAGGTAATGGCTCGTTCCTGGATCGACTTGTCGACAGGAGTGATTGGGAATAGGATTGATGTCGATTGAGCCTTGACACTGCGAGCAGCAGAAACCTCCTCCTTTGATGCGTCGCCGGACTTTGGACGGCCAACACGGCGGGGGAATAGAATGAGTCTGTCCTTGTACTCCTTGAGTCTCTCAACATTCACGGCCAACCCTTCTTCCGAGCGATTCTGACGACGATGGTCAACAGTGATGCCGATAGTCAAAGCCAGCTTTCGAGGGATTCCAGCAGCCTAGTATATGAGATATAGCGAGTCAGATTTTTACCTTCAGATGCAGAACAATCGAATAACAATGCGGGATAGGTATTTGTATCACCTTAAGCTCTTCGAGAGTAAATCCACGGCCTGGTCTAACTCGTCGGTTGTACTTGATAGTGGGGCATCGGACAACGGGTCTCAATTTATCGACTGGCCGGGGGGCAACTGTGGCGGCCTTGGAAAGGCGAGCTTGTCGCCTTCGGAGTTTTCGTCCGGGCTACGTAGAGAAACGGTTAGCAGAGCGTCGGTATTGTTTTGCGATAGGTATTAGGAACAAATCTGTGTAAGATTGGCTTCAATTTAGGATAAATTTTTATGACTAACCTGGTCAAAGTGAACCCGCACACGTTCCTGCCAGTGTTTCCGGAAGTGATTGTTGGGGAGTTGTTGATTATCTACAAATTCCGAGTCAGCTTTCGTCGAGGGCATCCACGGTGAAAATGGCTTTTCAAAGGGCTGGGAGCGTCTAGGGCCCTTCAACCCGACCTCTTCCTAGCCAAATTCCACCGTTTCGGAGTACTTAAATACGGAGTGATGTGACGTACGTTTGATTGTCATTGTGAATTCCGAGGTCGATGTCGACTAGAAGGGAAGAGCTACAGTGAATGGATGGGAAGAAATTCGAAAATTTTTGCCTATACGAATGGTGGTGATGGTGATGGTCAGTTTAATTTGTTGGCAGGTGGATGTCGAGATCTAGCTGCGAAAGACGATGCTTATGGTTGGTTCACACCTTGTGATATTAGCTGACAAGCTGTTCTGGGGACCACTGTTGAGGTTGAGGCGAAAGGGTAGTGGTGATGAGGTTGCTGCCAGGCTCTCAGATATGCTTGTCGTTCAATTTTTGTTAGGGTATATCGTTTGGCTTCTTTTTTTTTTTTTTTTTTTTTTTTAAGGAAAAAATCGATAAACGTTTTGTTAAAAATCCACCAAGTTGAAACAACACACACACACTTTCCCACTGAGCATAGAAGAATTATAACACTGTTCTCGAAGGTTACCTACCAATACGGTTCTGATAGGAAAAAAAATATATATATCTTAGGAGAGGGAAGGAGTTAAACGCAGAACACATATATTATTTATCGGTAATTCAGGCCGTTAATTAATTTTACTCTCTAAGATCTATCTTATTGCCTTGATCTAATGATCATGGACTATTTAATTGGCTTTTGGTGTTCGCAACAACCTCCCGCTTTGTGGGGAATTTTGCCTGACCATGTTGTTGTTATTGTTGGAAATTGGAAATACGGAAAAGACAGTCACAACACATTATCTCATCAATCTAATCACGTGATAATACCAATAGACTCGCGAAACCTTCGCTGCCTCATAAACTTGGACTGGAACAGAGCTGCAGATTATAGAGCCAGACCAAAGCAAAGTCAACTAGGGCCGGCCATGACTTAGGAATCCATTGAATCTTAGGTTTTTCCATATCATCCACTTCAGTGCTGCAAGTTAATTGACTGTCGATGAAAAGCCCTTAGCTTTAGCTTGCCTTACTCTCAGCCTGAAAGGTATTTGCTATGGGTCACCTGGTGTTGAGTGGACATTTGACGCCATCCCTACGCGCATGTTCCTTGTTTTAGCGGGAACTAGATAGAACCAGGTCACCGAGTGGATATCAAGTGGGCTGGTCCACCTCAGTTCTTACTTTAGAAATCTCTCTTAATTAAATATCCAAAGGTGTACAAGGAGGGCTATAAGGTATATATTACGTTTCTCCTCGAGTAAAGGATGCGCTGACTCTATACGAACAACTATCAAACTTGCTAAAAAGACAACCATACAGTCGCGGACAACCGCTCATTCATCGTTGTTCCGTCATTGGCATGATATAGAAGTCATGAGCTTATCATCTTACGAGTCCATTTGTGGCCATGATTACTCCGTCAAGAGTCCATATAGTTTAATTGATTATGGCGCCAGGCGACAAATATTCTGCCGCCTTCATTGCCCATCCTGAACTGTTTGCACAAGCCAGTCCATCCCTTCGTTTATTCCTGGTGTAATTCTTAGCCCAAGTCCTCCTGTCCCTTTCAATGAGCAGCTCGCCCCACGTACCTTGATTCGTCACTGCACTGCATGCAACTATACTCCAGCTACGGTCCTTAAGATTTGGGAGTTGTAGAATTGTTGATATTTCCCCCGCTCCCAATGCTCCCGGCTGATCTTGTTTGTTCGCGAAAACCAGAAGAGCGGCTTCCCTAAGTTCCTCTTCATTTAGCATAGCCTGAAGCTCTTCACTAGCTATTGACAGCCTATCCTTGTCCGTCGCGTCAACTACAAAGACAACTGCAGCGGTGTTTGCATAGTAACACCTCCAATATCTGAGAAAGTTGTCAGTTAGAATTCAGGCGGCCACGTCTAGGGAGGCTCATGGGGAAATGGGCATTTGCGGGAAGATGTACTCACGGGCGGATACTCGTCTGTCCACCTGATAATCATCAGTTCGGCAAAGTCAGATCAGATGACGACGGCAAGCTATGTGGGCAGAACTCGAGGGTACTCACCCAGGTCCTAACCAGAGTCGCTGTTAGCAGGGTGGGATCGGAAATATCTAGGGAGATCGAACGGAGATCTGGGCCAGAAACCATACCCAAACGTTGAAATTTAGATTTTTATATGTGACGCTTTCAACATTGAATCCTATAGTAGGAACAGTGGTAACAACTTCACCAATCTGTTCATGGTTGTTTTAATACCGATTAGCGACCTTTCCGAGCGTAAAAGGCTGTCATCGCTGTCTGAGTCTAGGGTAGAGCTGGGCGGTATTTAGGGCGAGGGGTAGTAGAACCTTTAGTCGGTAGAGTAGCGTGGTTTTGCCAGCATTGTCCTGAGGCATGATAACAAGTTCTTTAGCATACCATCTACCAGAAATAAGGAAAGGTCAGGGTGAACCTACGAGGCCGAGAATTAGAATTCGAACCTCCTTTTTTCCCCACCCGGCGAGAGCAGATAACCGAGACAACCAGCCTCCCATATTTCAAGCTATAGAGAACAGAGTGAGCCGGGGAATAATTGAGTATGGTTATAGCTATCCCCAGCCTAAACTTGAAATTGGGGTGTTGATGACCACTGGAGTGATTGTCGGATAGTTGGTGACGAGTGCTTAAGATATGGATTCTTGGATTTGGGATACCTCTCAGTAGGCACTCTTTCCCTTTTGGTTTGATATACCAGATGAGTGGAAACGCGGTCGGAACTGGAGGGCAGCGGAGAGTTGGTGAGTTTTCTTGGGAAGACGCGCGCGATTGGCAGCAAATAAATGAATGCGAACGTGGAATGCTGCTGAGAACCATGTATAATATATTTATTATAAGCTTAGCTTAGCTTAGTAAGGTTAAGGATAATTTCGTGCTCCGACCACAACCGGAAAAAAAATATACGGCGTGAGGAGAGTAAAGGTTGAAGCTTTAAGGCTAACTACGTATGTACTCGGGTAGTAGGAATGATTCTTGTGTGCTACGTGAGTTTACCGTTGATTCACCAATTGGTCTTGTAGCCAGTTTTTTCAGTTAGAAGCAGCTGTGGGGGATAAGAGCAATTCATGGTTCTTGGATCAGCCCCAAAAGACGCGGGCCATCACGTACCGATAGCAGTGGCGGTGGTGGCGGTCCTGGCTGGATATCGCTTAGCTTTCCTTTTCCATACTTCAGACTCCCGACCCAACGGATTCAACCCGGACCTGTCGATTGGCTTGGATTTTTTGAGCGGCTCCTAAAGTGGAATAGCTTGCGAGAGTATTGTAAAAGAAAAAAGAAAGAAAGAAAAAAGACCTAAAAAAAAAAGTAAAAGAAAATAAAAATTTGAACCTTTTCTCAACTATCAAAAATTACCTTTGAAATTAAAAGCAGCAGAAGAAGGGCATTGAATTGAATACAGAAAGGAAAAGGACATACTTGGCTCCACATCGTCATCGCCTGCTGCCATTCTATTCCTACATCTCTTCCCTTCCTCCTATCTCTGGTCCTTTGAAAATCCGACACCTAGGAGTCGACTCCCCGTCACCAATTAGGCCGGCAAGATTAGGACCTCAATAGTGTTTCAACCCGATACAAATATACGCAAACAGAAATCGCACACCTACATTCGTTAATTGCTATCTCAATTGCTTACCAATAAATTCAGAGGTGATGATATACCGGCCACTCAGTCCTTAAAACCTTATAAAGAAATAGAAACTTGTCGGCTGGTTTATCCGCATAAAAGGCCCCGCTTCCGAGCCATCAATTCTTCAAACACAGTCGATTCTCGGACACCTCAGAATTTTTGGGACCAAGCCTAGTACACAGGAAGGTTATGCCACAACATTCGTAAAGGTGTACATGAGACTTTTTCTTTAACATCTTTATCTTCTTCTTCGCATCCTACCCTTGTCCACCATCTCTTTTCGCTGTTAAACTTTTGAAACTCACCGGGAAGAGAGGGCAAAACCTGCCGCCACAGATCTCGTGGGAAGTTCGTCTGTAATGCAGCGTGCATTCATATCGGTTCGTTATTATACTCCCAACCCCAAGCTCTACAAAAGTCTTTAGATCTAAACATTTCTATATCCATTTAGACGTTTCAGCGACGAGTACCTTCCGCCTGCTATCGTGTACAGCTTAGACCAACCTGGTCCAGACCCAAAGCAACAAACTTAGCCTTTCGTTCCCCATCCCCTTATGTATGCTCATCGTACGCCACCCACGCCGAGGCTGCCCTTCACGTACGGTCTTCCGATGAAATATACTTTCCTCCAGTCGAGAAACCCCGCAAGCAAAGGCAAACTGCTCCACAAAGTTCAACTTCCGGACGCCGACTAGAGAAAGGTGCACCTACTGGTTCTTTCCGGAATTCAAAGTCGAGATCGCCGGAGAAACCACCCCAAAGGTCACGTCGTAGCCCAGATCAGCCAGTTAGAGATAGCAATTTCGGGAACCATCGACACCGGGGAGAGAAAGATGCTTCCAACAGCAGCCGCAGAATATCCACCCTTCCCAAAGATGCCCATCTGTACAAAACAAAACAAGAACATCTAGCGGATTATGTCTTCCCAACTGAAAAGCAGTTCTCTAAAGCCATCGCCGCACCATTAGAGTTTTTATTAGACACAGGCAGTTTTACTAAGGTCTCAATTTTCGGAACCCCAGTAACCCTCGAGAATGGCACGAGAGCAAACCATGTACGCGCCACAGGCAAAATGCAAGTTGAAGGTGTTTCGCATACATTTGTTGGATTTGGATCCGCTAGTTCCCAGGCAAGTTTCACTGTCACATATTAATTGTCAATTTGTCCGTTTACGGTCTCCTCCCCGGACATCCGCTAATAATGCGCCCGTGTTTAGAAGTCTGCCCAGGATGTGGCATGGCTGGACATATTGGGAAAAATCCATAAGCAGTTCGGCCTGGAACAGTTTATGAGTACAAATTACGACAAGGCGAAACTGACATCAGATGTTCTCAAAAAAGAGAAAGACTCAAAGCTAGAAGTGTACGAATACTGTGCGGCCTTTAATGGTGTACCAGAATTCCGATACAAACGAGTGCCCCGCAACAAACATTGGGAGATTATTGTAAATTTCCCACCTCAGAACATCAAGGTAATCGTTCGGCATCGGGATGCTGTTACGGGCGATACAATTGCCTGTATGTTATTCAAACAGCAGGCAGAAAAGTGGCATGCAGAGAATGCCGATTCCAGTCTTCAGGTTAAAAATATGCTCTCGCTTAACTCCTCAAACGCGAGGCAATTTTTCGAACTTTGCAAACTTAAAAAAAAGGTGGCTCGCTACGGCTTTATTGCCGCGCCGACCGGCTCGGCTTCAGTGAAGGGGATGCTGTGTTACCAAGCTACATTAGACGAGGAACCATTCGGACCTGTAGTGTATGGGGCAAGCAAGAAGTTGACCGAAAACCTAGCATATCTTACTGGTGCTACTAAGCTTAAGGAAATACATCCTGAGACCTTCAAAGACTTCGTTGACGCTCTCAAGGTCGGAAAAGGAGAAGTCCTTAAACCTCTTGCCCCTATCTGGTTTCGTTCGCGATGGGACTACCTCCAGCCAATGGTTGATACAGTCAACTTAGTCCGGAGGATTGGCATTCCAAGAGAATATTCAGAAATATCCACAAACAGTAGTAGAAACGAATCTACCTCGAAGGGTCGAAGCTTCGGTACATCAGCTTTGAATACTGAAGCAATTCAAATCATGAATGATAGGCTATCAGCGGCCTATTCGAGGTATCAAGAGGATCCAAGGTTGGAAGAGCTGAGAACAAAGCGAGCTGGGCTACCGATGAACCAGTACGCCGATAGAGTACTGGAAATTGTGAAAAAAAATCAAATTAGTATTATTGTCGGCGCTACGGGTAGCGGGAAGACGAGTAAGACCTCCTATTGCGCCTTTACTGACTGCAGAAACTAATTAGTTGCCATAGCCCAAGTACCACAGATCCTATTCGACGATGCAATTAAGGCTGGCAAAGGGGCTACATGTAACATCATATGCACGCAGCCCCGTAGGATCGCCGCGACATCCGTAGCGCAGCGTGTATCAACCGAAAGAAACGAGCCTCTTCGACAAACTGTTGGATACCATGTGAGATTTGATGCAAAAGTTGCCCCACACTTAGGAAGCATAAATTTTTGTACCACAGGGATTCTTCTGCAGCAACTTCGCAGCGATGCAGATACTACCCTAAAAGGAATATCTCACATTCTTATTGATGAAGTTCACGAAAGGGATGTGCAAATTGATTTTCTAATGGTGTTGCTAAAGCGGGTGATGCGACAGCGCGAAGAGAATGGGCTGCCGCCAATAAAGATTATCTTGATGAGCGCCACAATGAACACTGAACTCTTCGCCAAATATTTTGCCTCCGAGACCGAGGATGGCAAACAAGTCGACTGTCCGTCCCTCTCTGTACCTGGGAGGACGTTTCCGGTTAAAGAATATTTTCTCGACGAGATTCAGTCGATTCTCCGTGAGAACTACACACCACAGGAGCTCAATTTGTTGCGAGATGCCGATACCCGAGAGTTCCTTGAGCTTGAACGCCAATATAAGTCAAAAATCCTATCTATACAACGTCCCACAGGCAACGAGGCTACCGAAGCCGACGAGGGCGGAGATGAGACCTTCATCGATTGGAAACGGAAATCGATCGTAGGAGAGAATGGGGAAATTGTGACTTCAACGGAGAGAGAGGATGGCCTAATCCCATGTGGGCTTATCACTACCGTAGTAGCTCACCTGGCCAAGACTACTGAAGCAGGCGACATCCTTGTTTTCCTTCCTGGGCTAAACGAAATTCAGGAGGTGGACGAGATGCTTAAGTCGGGGAAGGCCCTCGGGGTCGATTTCCAGAACTCACAAAGGTATCGAATAGATATTTTGCATTCGTCGCTTCCTCAGCAGCAAATGGATGTTTTTAGTGCCAACACTGAAGGGCAGAGGAAGATAATCTTGTCTACCAATATCGCCGAAACATCCGTTACCATACCGGAAGTGAGATATGTCGTAGACAGTGGGAAGTTGCGAGAGAAAAGATATGAACAGATGTCCAGAATTACAAAGTTACAATGCACCTGGGTCAGCAAGTCGAATTCTAAGCAACGTGCGGGTAGAGCAGGTCGCGTCCGAAATGGAAATTACTTTGCATTGTTCACGAAGGAGAGATTCAACGAGTTTCGGCCAGCTGGCCTACCGGAGATTCTTCGTTCCGATTTACAAGAGATCTGCCTGGATATTCGGGCCCAAGGTTTCAAAGACTCAATTGCCCAGTTCCTTTCTGAGGCTATTGAGCCTCCGTCTCCTGTTGCAATCGATTCCGCCCTGATCCAGCTTAAAAACCTGGGAGCCTTAGATGCAAATGAAAACCTAACCAACCTTGGGAAAGTTCTTGCAACCTTGTAAGTATCGATGGTAACATGTTAGTACTCTTGCAACAGAATAAGCTAACACACACTCGGGTTTGATAGGCCGGTCGAGCCAGCAATGGGAAAAATGATACTCCTTGGCGTCGTCTTCAAATGCCTCGATCCCATGATAATCCTCGCGGCTTCGGATGGTGCGCGTGACCTTTTCATCTCACCGCTAGACAAGAAGATGGATGCGCAACAAAAGAAGAGGATGTTCTCGAAGGGTACTGGGAGTGACCATATGGCTGTCCTTCACGCTTTTAAAGAGTGGAGGGTGCGACGAGATAATGAGAGCGTGTTTTCCGTTTCAAGGTTCACCGACGAGAATTACCTTCATCGGGGAGCTTTACGGACCATCGACCAGACGGCAAATCAAATAGAAGAGATACTGGTAACTGCTGGCATAATACCCTACTTGCCGAAAACGCAAAGGTTTAAGGGTGAATATGGTCACCCAACCCTAAATGACAACTCGTCCTCGGAGCCTTTGATCAAGGCACTCTCTCTAGCGGGCAACTATCCAAACATTGCTGTTTCTCTCGGGGGCCTAGGGTTCCGGACAATGGAGGAGAATTTCGTTATGGTACATCCCGGTTCCGTTAATTATTTTGGGAGGTCCTCCAATGCAGCAATGGGTAGGGACGTAGTTGTGTCATTCGGTGTGAAAGCCAAGGGTATTGACGGGAAATCCGTCTACATGCGGGATGTCACGCAGAATACAATCTTGAATGCTATGCTTTTTGGTGGGCGACCTACCCAAACGGGAAATATACTGCTTTTCGACAACTGGATTCCCGTATCCATAAACGATGATCGCGTTTTGAAAGTGGTCATACAGTTTAGATTGGTTATTGATAAGGTATGAAGCCTACTCAAAATTCGCCTGGGATCAGCCCTCGCGGGTGGGGTGCATGTTTCGCATATGATTAACGAATTTTATACAAATTCTTAGGTCCTGAATTATATCTTTCAGAACATCTCTGCCCGGGGTCGAAAGTCTGATTCAACGTTTGCCGATGATAGACTATGCAGTACGGTTTCAGAGGGACTGGTAGAGGTAAGTGGAATAAGCAAACTTTTGGAATGCACCTGTTTTCTACCTATTTACCTGGCTAACATGTCATTTTTCTTACTGCGCGCAGGTACTGGAGAAATATGCGGAAGTTCATCCATTGAACAGTCTGCCCAGCAATAATAGAACATCTAACTTTTTAAGAAAATCAAACTCAAGGGGCCATAGGGATCTTCAAATGGGGGTTTCGGGCGATGGCAGAGGTACTCGTCGAGTAGCTTCTAGGGCTACCTCTCCCCGCTGATCAGGCGTTCAGGTTTCAATGGAGGTGGGGATGGATGTATTATACCCGACTGTTTATTGTGTTTATACGCTTTCCATTTAGGTTCCTTTTAATGTTCTCCTCCCTCCCTACCTTGTCGATTAAGAAGTGACGATGGTGATGGAGCTTCTTGGAAGATACGGGTGCAGTGGCATAGCTGTAGGTTTCCAAGGATGGAGGCTCTTTGTGTAATGAAGACTTAATCGACTGCGGAAGAACTGGGACCTTGTATATACTTACTTTTCTTTACTATACCTGCTTCTATATGTATGTAAATACTCTTACTACTCTTGCTTTTTAGACTGTTAGAATAGTGTCGGCTAACCAGGTTCAATGATTCTCTTTTTGTATGCTGTACTCTTTGTATTCTTGGAACACATATGTATATAGTTACCTTCTCAATTACTCGTTTGGAGCTTTTGAGTTTAGAGGAGGAGGAGGAGGAGGAGGAGGAGGAGGATAAGCTACGTGCTGCTTAGGAGGCCTTTAAAAGGGTTGAGTTGCATTCTTGTTGTATTTTTTGTGTTGTTGTTATTGTCGTCGTTGTTGTTGTTGCATCCAAACAACACGCCAACACGTCCCCTCCATTCCATTCCACTCTGCTCTGCTCTGCTCCACCGCTTCTCCCGTCCTCATCATCATTGGGAGACCTTCAAATCTTGAAAGACGCGAACCCCCCCTTCTCGTCAACTATGCACATTATCGCCATCACTCTTCTTCACATCGTATTTGCTCCTTCCCTCCACACCTCCCTTTACTAATTATCTATTTGCCTATCTCCCTTTCTCTCCGACTTTGTCTCTCATCCTCGCCCTTGCTATATTACGGATTTATTGATATACACTTTTTTTTTCGCTACCCCCATTTAGCGTATCTTTAAACCCTGGCGTGTAGTTTTTTTTTGAATACTCTTCTTTTAGCGACATAGTCTGAGGTTTTTGCTCCTAATCAACCTGCTCCCATCCGATACACATTCCGACAGACACGAGCTGGATCTAGAAGGACAAGACCGCAGTTGAACTTGGTATTCGCTTAGAGCTGGGGAAAAGGTGCTAGGAACAGAGGTCAATTGATTCGTCTATCCAAACTTGGCCGACCTTGATTTAAAACGGATGGCGACTGGCGAAGCCCGAGACTCCCGCGGTCTCGGCGTGTTCGTCCGAAGGAATAGCGCGCATAGCCCTACAAAGGCATCACTTGCAAAACACTCCCCGCATCTCCTCAAGAGGGACCAGCAGTCTGTCGACTTTTACCAATCTCCTACAAAACGCCACAAGGCAATCGCTGCTACTGATATTTCATATACCACCCAGCGGCCTTCCAATCCCCGTGTCCAATCCACCGTGCCACGAGACCGAAGAGCCGGCGCTGCTACAAATTCTGACCACCCGCAAGGCATCTACCAGGCTGGGACACCGGCTCGAAGACAATACCTCACCGAAAGCGACAAGCTAAATAATTTGCGCGGTTCTAGTGGTAGGAGACGAGGGGGTGCCCACAGGCGTGTTGCATCGGATGCTATAAATGGGAAACTATCCTTCTTAGACCCTCCGCGAGGTACCCCCAGCCGTATCCGTACTAGCACCGGTTTTGAAAAGGGAACGAGATTATCCAGGACACCGCCTCCAGTAGATATCGATCCAGAAGATGGGAGCGACCCCCCTTTGCCGCCAACTCCTGAGCGTGCACCAGAATTATCTCCCGGTACAATTAGGAGAGACCGCGAGGCTATCTTCAGCAGTGGAAATCGTCGCTCTAGAAGAAAGGCAGCAGTCACCATAGATGGTAGCCCCGATGCTACACCTACAAAATCTAAGAACAGGACTGGGCGCCAGCCATCTACCGTAACCTATTACTATCCCAGTGTCACGAGTCGGGTAAAAAATAAGTACCTGTGTGCGCACCTCCAACATCGAAACACTCTGCAGCAAGAAATTAGGAACCTGGAAGATGAATTGATAATCGAACGGCGCAAGGCTAAAATTGGAGCCTATTCTAAATTAGTTGTGGCGAATGAAGTTGCATCGTTTGTGTAAGTCTGGAGAAAAGTTTGGTTGTGAGCATTGAATACTAATTGGTATAATTCTAGTGCGCAAGCGTTGAACTCGAACGATGAGGAAATCAAGAGGAATGGTTTACAAGCCACGTCCACAATCAAGGATCAACCTGCCATCGCTAGCGCTTTGCCTGTCCAAGGTACAATACGGCCGCATGGACTAGGACTGCTTTGCCCCATGTCCTTCACAACCAATGGCACCCAGTTTATCCGTGAAGCTACCGATCAGTCCTCTTCTCTTCGTGATAGAAGGGTGTTCCGAGGATTTTGTCATGAAAGCCTCGTTCATTTCCAAGGGTTTTTGGATGTAGTGAAAGATGGCACGCCGGCCATCGATGAGCTACACATGGAATGCAGTGAATGGGCTCGCCCTGAATTAGGCAAGTTTATTCAACAGTTCTCCGACGAGCGGAATATCAATAAAACTCTCTATGCGATATCTTCATTTTCGGAGCTTGCCAAAACCCGGGCAGACACCTGGGTAGCGCTTCGGAAAAAATTTGATTCTCAAATGGTTTCTCCTGTTAGCGCTGAGCTTCCTGACAATGCGGATTCTACGTTAAGTCTGGAACGAGATGGTAATATAAATCGAAGAGAACTAGTGGCAAACCTTCCAAGGCGGGTTGCCACGTTTCGGAATGTCAGAAATGAAAATAAAATTTCGCCACTGGCGGAGGTCGAGGTTTCATTTTCTTGGTGTATCGAGATTGATTTGGTTGGAGAAGCTTATAGTAGTATATCCGCTACTGCGAAGCTTTTGCCGAATGGTGAGCTGCCAAACCACTCCCCCTGGGCCGTGTTAAACCTACAACCGCTGATTTACATGCTAATTAGCCGCAGATGCCGACGAAGCAAATATCACGCAACATGTGTCAAAATTACTAAATGCCCTTGTGTCTGAATATGGAGTTACTGAGGGGATATCTAGGCTACTTGAAAGCGTATTCAAATACATTTAGGGGCCGTTTCATGTTCCCAAGATCGGTTATTCTAATTTCTATACTTCTGGAATATATATATTGCTTCTGGAAGTAGCTGGGCTGACCACCCGGCCCATTGGACTCAACATTTTCTTTCAGTCTCATCCATATACACATGCGTGGACAGACCCTCTTGTACATAAAGCTATTCTTCCCGCTTAGACCACCCCCCCAGGTATGAAAGAGCATGGGAAGGCTTCCGGAATAATTTGAGTCATATAATATTACACTGAGATACTGTGGAATTATTGGCGCCATATTCTAGTGGGCGCTTTGTGGTTGAACTTTAGCCAGCTATTCGTACCACTACGATGATACTTGTTGGGGTTGGGCATGGAAAGGAAAATATAAAGTATGAAAAGTAATTTAAGATTGCTTTGATGACAAAGAATAGACCGTACCAGATGCCGTATTTGTTCGAGAAACAGAACTACTTCACGTAAGGATTAAACAGAGGTTTGAGAGCCTTTGAGAAACGTAATGAAAAATAAAAGTAAGAAAAAAGAAAAACTTTTTGTACGGGTTGTAGATCTAAGCCGCGACCAAAGAACTCCGTTTCCGCATTAACGACAAATTGAAAGCAGCGCGGTTCGAGACGGTTTACCAAATAGGGTGTGAAATTAACAAGGGCATCAACGGGTAGAGGTGGGAAAATAAAAAAGATCAAAACGGTCGTCGACAACGTCGTCTCGGCTCTTCAAATTTGAGAGTTTGATCTAGGTGAGCATGGCGTCTAACTGTTCCTCGTCTTCCTGTCTCTCTGTCTCTCTCTTTCTCTCGCTCGTTTTTGAAATATCTTGTATTCAGGTTATATCAATGTGAAGGCAATTCCAGGAGGGAAATGATGAGAAGAAAGAAGCAAAGGGATATAATGCGAGGACAAAGAGTATGCAAATAGAACTAATGGTTGCCTTCCACCGCTTGACTGGAGTCTGTAGCCTGGGCTTTTCCTTCTCCCGTTGGTGCAGCGTCGTTAGGGGGTGAGGTAGGGTCGTGTGATTCAGAATTATCTATGCCATCATGATGGCCCGATAGTAAACTACCCTACTGTTAGCGCTAGAAGCTCGATCGTATGGTGGGCTTTATTATTCGTCTTCACAGCTCACCTGAAACTGTTTGTTGATGCAACGGGCTCCCTCTGAGCGGTAGGTGGGGTAGCTGTACGGGATGACGGCGCAGAATCATTGGTAGGAAAGATGCTGGATGCGTTGCCAGGGCCGAGACCCTTCCGGCTTCCACCGCTACTACTTGACCTTCCAAACAAGTTCGCAGGGCCGAGTGATGCCCCGGTTGTTGATTGCCGTAGTGATTTGGCACCCAGGCGCCTAAGCTCATCTGAACCAAGTGTTTGATTCTGCCGTTGATCCTGGAAACCCTGGTTCGGTCCGAATCCTTGAGAGAAAGATCTGCCATCTCCACGTCCTGCTTGAGATCTCTGCCTTTGGTTCGCTCGAGCGGCAGCGGCTTCCTTTTCCATTTGTGCTTTTTGAGCCTATCTCAGGAATAGCCAGGTAATAGAAGGTGTCGCTGATTAGTATACTTGTGGGGGTTCCGATAGATGTAGAGTTCCTGCTCACCTCTTCACGTATCTCCGCAATTGTCTTGGGGCCCTTGTCCGCTTCTTTGGACTCCCAGTTCGATTTTCTCAGCTCGACCACATCCTACAATTGTAGAAGAGGGCAATGTAAGCAAGCGGAGTGCTAAAAGCTAGAGTTTATAGGTATACTTACCAACAGCATGAATTTCATGCGGCTGTTGAGGTCTTTGCTATCCATCATCTGCTGTATACGGACGAAATAAGCATCCATTGCCAGGCGGCTCTTTTCGGTGGCATCAAGGGCATAACCGATCGTCCGCAAAAGCTTGCAGAGCGATTCGACTTCCTCTTCTTCAGGGGTACCCTCATAATCAACGAGTTTCTTGACACATTCATGCATAATACGTTCTGTGAGCATCTGCAGCTTGAATAATTCTCCGATAAATTGGATAAGACCAAGCCCACGGCGTTTGGCAGCCGCAGCGATATAATATTCGTCCGACATTAGTGCGGCTTCTTCGCTGACACCCTCTGGCTTCGGAGGTAGGTTGACTTTCCAACCACGCTCAAACTCTTCTTGACAACGGTTCAAGAGGTATTTCCGGAATAGCGCGCCGCCAGTAACGACATTACCATTCTTATCCTTAATATTTTCATCTTTGATGTCGGGATGCATGCTCTCCAACATACGTTTGCAAAACTTGGCATACATTGACGAAAAGTTCGGCTCATCCGTGGCTTTCTCGAAAGTCAGCTGAATGACCTGCCTGAGGGAGCGACCGTCAGTCTCGTAGCGCGATTGACTTGCAATTTCAAGGATCTGGTCAGCAATCTTGTCAAATTTTTCTGGCGTCATCTTGTTGAGGGCGGCTTTCACTTTGCGCTGCACCATCTCCGGCGAAAGTCGGTTGTCTTCGGCAGCAGTATTTGGCCCTGTCGAGGAAACAGCAGCAGCAGCAGCAGCAGCGGGAGCTGCGGCGGCGGCGGCGGCAACACTCCTTGGGGTCCATCTAGTACTAGATATTGTGAGAGGCTTAACGTCTGCAGGAGCAATGGTAGGAGCACCTGGGGCTGGCTCTGATTCGTTCTTAGGGCCCTTCTGGCTGGCCTGCCTGCCGTCCATGCCGGTAGGCGGGTTTCTTTTGCTTCCAGTACGAGGGGGCTTATTGCGACCACCGGGACTCTGGGGAGTAGCATTGCCCTGGTTTGCGAGCTGAGTAGCCGAGCCAGTCCTACTAATAGACGGTCGGTAATTGCCCATGCCACCCATGCCAGGCATAAATGGATTAGTGTTGGAGGGCTGCCTCCCCACATTGGACATGATGTTTCCTTGGCCCATCTTCGACCCCATGCCGAAGGATCCCATCCCTAGACCGCTAGCTGGAAGGGCACCGGGTAGATTTGATCGAGTCCCTTTAGCACCGGCGGAAGAGGGAACACGAGTAGAAGGAGTTGGTCGTGCAGAATCGGGTTCGCCAACAGTGTCTCGCATTCGCTGCTCCCAGTCAATTGATGGCTTATCAGTGAAGACACTCTGGAACTGCATGAGGAACTCCTTCTCGTATTTGAATTTGCCATTCGGAGCGTTGGCATTGAGTGCAGGGTTAGGGGAAATAATGGATGGCGGGTAGGCAACTTTGTTAATATCATCAATAAATCTAGCCGATCGTAGCGCCGTGAGAGCAGCAGAAGGAAGAGCGGGTTCAGAAGAAGTTTTAAGCTGGAGGTTGAGCGGGGCAGGCTTCCTCTGGCTTTGTTTCGTTGGAGGTTGTGTTTCTACGGCCGGGGGTAGAACTTGAGGATGAAGTGTAACTTTGGCGACTTCTGACGTCACCTCTTCAACGCCCTTTGAGTCTGACGGGGCTGAGATCGAAACCTTGGCCGCTTCAGTAACCGATTGGGCGTCGGTGTCGTCGGGTGGGCCGGCAGGGCTGACTTTTTCGGCGTCAGCGGCTAGGGCTTCACTTTTTTTGAGCTCATCCAGTCTACGGGCTTCGGCGGCTCGGGCAAGTTCTTCTGCTTCCTCTGCTTTTCTCTTCTCCTCCGCTGCTTGTCTTTGCCGCTCTTCCTCTTCTGCTTTCGCCTTTTGTTCCGCCTCTTCCTGTTCGCGCTTCAGCCTTTCTTCCTCCTCTGCCTTCGCCCGGGCTTCTTCCGCGGCCTTACGCTCGGCTTCCTCTTTTTCCTTCTGTTCTTTCTCTTTAGCTATTCTCTCTTCCTCCTCCTTCTTCAAACGAGCTTCTTCAGCTTCTCGTGCTTGCCTTTCTTCCTCCTCCTTCTTAAGCCGCTGTTCCTCCTCCTCCTGTTGTTTTTTCAGTTGTATTTCTCGCTGAATGGCAGCTTTCATCTCGTCCTTGACCTCTTCGGCCGTTTTGGTGTTCGTCGGCTTGGAAATCGACTTGCTTTCCGACCGACTATGCCCAGCTTGCTCCGGAGCGGGCGATGAGTGTACAATAACAGGAGATCTACCAGATGTCGCCACAGGCTGTAGATTATCGAATTTCCTAACCGCTCCGGTGTTCGGGTCGCGAATTTCAATCTTCTTGGATGTTTTCTCAACCTTCTTATAGAATTGCGAGCCAGAGTTGTTAGGGATTGGAGGGGTTGGGCCAGGGTGCGAGAGAGGAGGGGGGATATTCGTAGGAGCTAAGACTGGTGTGCTATGCATATGTGACATGCTAGACGGTGGGCGGGGTATGTGGTGCTCAGACATTTGAGAGCCAGTCCTAGCCATCGCAGGGGACTGGGAACCTTGGAAAGGCGGCATATAACCCCCTTGCTGTGGCTGTTGAGGCATATGATAAGAGGGTCGAGGACTTCCTGGCGCCATGAACTGCGATTGCGGATAGGTCATATAAGGCTGCCCGTAGAAATTTGGATCGTAACCTTGCGGGTACATTTGTTGCATAGGTTGCATTTGCTGTTAAATCAGAGGTTAGCAAGGCGAGGGAAGATGCCAGAATGATTGAAATCGGTAAAGCTACACCACTTACGTGAGGAGCCAAGTGCTGAGCGTAACTAAGGTGAGGCGAGGGCTGCATAGGTGGGTTTCCTGCAAGCTGGGCTGTATTCATCTGCGGGGTTGATGGCAAGGAATGTGTCAACGCCGGACTTCTTCCCCCTCTACCGCTTCCATAGTTGGCAAGATGGGCAGGGGTTTGGTATGGTGATCCCACGGGCCCACCAGCGCCACTACGCGGTTGGTTGGGGCCAGATCGATACGGTTGATTCGGAGGATAACCCGGCGAATTGTATTGCCCGGGGTTGTTGTGAGTGGGATATTGCCCGCCAAAGTTGCCACCCATCTGGTGCTGATTCCTATTACGCGGCGTATTCTGAGGCATACCGCGACCGTGGGGTATCCCAGACGGAGGTCCATCACCGTGACCCGAATCCCTTCGTAAGTGCGCCGGCGGTCCGGGCATATTCGGGTTCAAGGGCGCATTTGGAGGCATCGAGACAGGTCTCTGAGGAATACTTCTCTGCAATTCAGAGCGACACGGAGGCGTGAAGAAGCTACTTGTTAGTTCGTGAATTTGAGAGAAAGAACAGTATAGATAAAGGAAGGATGGAAAGAAAATGAAAACAAATCGTAAGGGAAGCTTTAACAAGATAACATAAGGAGAAGGACACTGGGTGTGTTTAGGGTGGAAATTAACAGACTAAAGAGAGGGTTAAGAATGGAGGACAAACATTGTGTTCCGAGTTTTCGGTTACAGAGCCAAATGCTGGCATTCCCTGCCGCGGCAGCGAAGGTGGAGGGCCACCGCTCGCTGCGGGCTGTGGGGCTGGAGATGGAGATGTTTGCGGTGATCCCGCTGGCAAGTCAATCGACGCAGACGGGGCAAGTGGGACATTCGAGGGCAAAGCGGGACTGGAGCCTACATGCGATCCATGCGGGCCATTCGACACGTTGCCGAAATGTATGGAGCTCGGGGTCGGTGGCTGCTGACCCGGAGGCATCCTCAACCCATTCTGCTGTTGACTCCAAGCCTGTTGCGACTGCGAAGCCAATGATGATTTCCGGCTATGAGATGGAGCGCCGGCGGAAGAACCGTTTACGATGACATTACCACTGCTGCTCACGGCGGGTGGTGTGGCCACCAGAGGGGGAACAGCCGGTTGTATCGGAGGTTTGCCGTTCACCGGTGAGCTTCCAGAGATGGGTGCGCGAGCATTGCTGATTGACGTGCCTGTGTGGGACGTCACGACAGAATGCTGCGCTGGAACCGCAGGACTTGACACGATGGTGGCTGACTTTTTGCTCGCTTGAGCGTAGCTCAACGACCTAGCTGGTAGTTGCGAGGAAGCTGAGCTGTTCTGACCAGATGCGCTAGCAGGTATCGATGTCTGAGGGTTGATGGACGGCGATTGTGGAGTACCTGGTGCGTTTACTGGAGTGGTGGAAGAGGTGGCGGTGGAGTTTATACTGGTCATTCGATAGAGGGATTTTTGTGAACTCTAGGATGTGTAGTGAGGAGGAATGTTTGCAAGAGGATTTTGACCAAGGTTATCCTATCGTCGTCCGGAGAGAGCGAAAGATAAACCAAATAGAAGGGCCCGATGGAGTGTTTGCGGGACAAGATGCGGTAAGCAATAGAACTTCCTATGAGTCTTTTGCTTGGTGGCCTATTGAGATGGCAGGTTGGAGGGCAAAAAAAAGGTCCGTCAGTTTTGCAAGTGTCGGGTGTGACGAGTGAATCATCAAAGGAATAGGCATCAACGTGAAGAGCGATCTCAGGTGATAGTTTGTCCACGGATGGAAACGCCAGGGAGAAAAAGCTAGCATTTACCGGATCTCCTTTTTCTTGTCTGTTCTTCAGATGTAGGAGGTACGGGGAGGGGGAGATTTTTTTTTCCTTCCCTTATTAGGTTTTTCGATGTGCCCACTGGTGACGGAGTCCTGAGGCAGTAGAGAGGAAAGGGAAGATATATAAGAGAAAGAATAAGATGGAAAAGAAAACGAAGAGTAAATGAAAGGGAAACAAAAGGCTTATAAAACGATTAACAAAAAAAAAAAAAACTTCCCAAGGCAAGGTAATCCAAGGTGCTGGGGGCAACTGGGCAGGAAACGGAATTCACAGAGGGAACAATGGATTGCAAGAGAGAAAAATAGACACTAGAGTTATGAAATATATGTTGCTTACCTCAATAGCTTTGTCGAAGCCTATCTGTTCGGGATAGATACCAGTGATGGAGTTATCTATCTAGAAGGTGGAGAATGTAAGTGAGGAAGAAGATCAATTTTTTTTTTCCCCTAATGAATTGGGAGGTTAGCCATTTGGTCTTCATTTCTGTCTCTGGAACCTTTTTTTTTTTTTTGGTCAAAAAAAAAAAAGCCCAAGCTCCCGATCAAACGAAGAAATCAAAGAGTAGATGAAACAGGGCTCGCCATCATACCAAGTCTGCGAGACAAAGAGAAAAAAGATCTTTCTTCGTCAGTATGCCCAAAAACCAGACAGTAGAAACGTCTGTTCTTCCTCGGCTTATGCGAGAGAGGATGATGAGGCAGAAGGAGTAGATGATGTGAAGAGTGGGTTGTAAAAGGAAAGCGAAAAATAAAAACCCCCCAAGGAAAAAGAAGAAAAATATTAAGGTTAGACTGGTAGAGCAAAAAAAGAGTGGGAGATATGATATACTATTATTATCAGCTGCCAGACACCTCTTTTTTTTTTTTTTTTTTTTTTTTTCTTCTTCTGCTTCTTCCTCAGTTTCTTTTGGATTGTTTGATAGCTAGGGAGGGGACCCTACCCGCCAGAAAACCTTGAGCGAGAGAGGAGGGGGAGTTCAAGCAAGCTTGTGCTTCGCGGCAATCTTTGGTGGGCATATCAATAGCAAAAAAAAAAAAAAAATCCCACACAAAAACGTCCATGCTTTTGTTGGGTTCATTCAAAAAAAAAAAAAAAA
>LDUD01000030.1:60133-112915 GCA_012184295.1 Dactylella cylindrospora
CTCTACTGCAGAGACCTTGCTCTGCTGCTCTGTTCTCCTAATTTGAATCTTCTTGGGAAACTAAACTGAGTGCCTTTCCAACACAAAGCTTTCATTCAACAAGGCCAAGGGGGCGAAGGGGAAAGGAAAAAAAAGGAACAACTGCCGGCTGCCATTTGCACCACCAACCACCAACCACCACCACATTGGCCTCTCTCTCCTTTCACAGACTTCCATCTAGAGCCCGTTTTGACATATTTTCTTCGACACCACCGACAACATTGTTCCCTCGGAGGATCTCAATCCCAACAATCCTTCTTCGACTCTCCCCTTTTTATAGGTGGTTTCTGGCAAACCTGCATCACGCATTCACATCTACACCTCCGTCGATAGGGGCTCGCACAAACTAACACCCGGCTCAGCCCCAAATCCAAGGGAATCCTCCGCTCCCACATGACAAAATAACAACGAATACCCGCATTGTTTCCTTAATTTGTGAAGGAAAGGGCTGCCAATTTACAGCACCTTTCTCATCTTCTTTCCTTTTTTCTTTTTCTTTTCTTCTTTTATTTTAGTTTTTACGCTCAATCTTTGGGGGGACCGACCGGATGCCTCCATCTTGTAAGATGATAGAGAAGAGGCAGTTCGACAGACCGATAGTGAAGGCTCAAGATGAGACGGAAAATAAGGATGAAAAGGATAGCCTGGAGAGATTTTTAGACGAATGGGATATGCCGCATGGTGGAGATGTCGCGGGAGGAATCGACAAAACGGATGGCCCTCAGGATCCTCCAGGAGGAGGGGGAGGAGGGCAACAGACCAGGACCCCCGACCCGAATCGTTTCCCGAATACATTTCCAGGAAACAGCTGGCCTCCAGAACCGAGTAGATCACCTATTTTTCCATACCCAACGCCGTCAGATTCTTTTGGCTCGGCGGTATCAACTCCTTCCTTTATTCAGAGTTCCAGTTCCGATGTCTACGCATTACCTAGTGGGTCATCGACGATATGTCTAACGGACACGGATACATCCGTGTCTACAAGGCCGACCGATGGGAGCCAACCTGAACTCATATCCGAAACTGTATCATACCTGACAGTAACGGCTGATGGAACGGGCACTGTGACCGACACGGCTACCATTGTGATATCTGGAGAGGCTACGAATGGAATCTTCCCCCAACATGATAAAGGCGACCCTCCTCCTAATGGACCCTCGCACAAACTAGCTGCAAATAGACTTAGGGATATACTGTTAGGGGTTTTCTTAGGCGCCGGCATGGTCATCCTACTGATTTGTTGCATATTTATTTATCGGCGCTATAAACGGAAAAAGAGAATTAGGGCCTCCATTCGCGAAGGCCGATCGGACTCTGAGCAAGCCCAGGAACGTGCTCCAGAGATGCAGACAACCGGAACCGTTGTCACAATGCCCTCTATGGCTGACGCTCAACCCCCTGATATGCTCCCACCACCACCTCCTTTCGCCGCCCAAGCAGGCACTGCAGCGCCTCCCGCTAATGAAGACTTCCAACCTCCCGGCGTCAATTCACCCGAGATTCCAATAATAATAAACCCGTTCTTGGACCCCACGTATAACTCTTCCTCTGGAATTGAAGACTATGTGGTCTCAAATGCTGCACCGCTCGGGAGAGAGCCCGAGAATCCATTCCTTCATCCAGACGATCGATCGATGGATATATTAGAGCACCCTCGACCCAATTCGGCCGGCGACTTCCCGCCCGAGTATGCCACCGTAGATGGTAATCCTGTAGATGCATCTGGCAGGAGAGTCCGAGAAGAACGCTTCCCTTTTGGAGACGAGGCACTCAGTGTGCGTACGGAAAGCGAAGCTGGCTCAATACGCAATGTGCCATCACGGGAAAACATCCCGGAATATCAATATGATGACCCGAATGGAGTAGCTGACGGGTTCCGTTATAACCCTGCTGCCGCGGGGAGATTTCCACGGTAGCCTCTAAGGTAGGATGTTTTTGTTTTGTATTTTTTCGGTAGCCATTGTTGGAGTTTTTGTCTCTCCCGCTTACTGTACATGAAGGCTCTTGTCCCTTACTTTCTATCGGTATCTCACGAATTTCCTCGATTTGTTTGGTTATTTTTAGGCGTTTTCTGTTCCATTTAATATTTCTTGATATGCCCAGCCCATGAGTTATATTGTCGTCATGATACAGGGGTTTTTTTCTCCCTGTTGCTTAATGTTTTTTTCCATACTTGGGCGAATGGTTTTTTTTTTTTCTTTTCTTAAAAAGGAATCCATTACCACCATCCAAAGGAGTTTTTGCGGGACCTGGAAGCCTTTGCTATTTCTCTTTGAAGGAAAAAGAACAGGAATATCGTTATATTGGTATTTATTTGGGAGCTAGGTTAGCATAATCGGACTCTTAACTGTCCCTGTATATAGGATTGCGGGTCCCTCTCGTTCGCATTATTGTGAAGTAGAGTTTATATATAAGTGTCTACTTGGTATGCAATCTAGTCGTCTCTTGTGAATATGTGTCGGCAACTACCCTTTCTAGATCTAGGCCACAGATTTTTTGCATTTCTTAAATCGCAATGCAATGCTATAATCATTTAGAACGGGGTGACTGCTTGTTGCAATATAAGTCTAGATAACTAGAGGCACCCTATTTCGGTATCTGTTAAGTACAAGTGCATAATTGGATCTTACAGCTGTAAATCACCAGAACCAGACCTTCTCCGTTTGAGAGAACGTGATAGCAAAATGCAGAGGTACTAGCCGGCGCAGGGTGAAATGCATGTTCTCGCAAACGTTTCGGATCCTGCAAGGTGCTATTTTGACGTCTTTCCGGTGAAGCGTAGATGTCATTGGGTTCCTGGTTCGGGTTGAGAATATGTGGGTTGGACTACCAGCTACCGGTCCAATTGGAATACGAGCGGTCCTTATCTTGTCAACGGTGAAAGCGGCCGCGGATCTGCATGGTGCATCAAGGTTAATTCATTCCCCTCGAGCTTAATACTCTTTTTTTTTTTTTTTTCTCCTTGTCGGGTCCGATCGCAATTGTACCTCATTGTGGCATGCGACAAGTCACCAGTTGCTATCCAATCAATCAAAACGCATGCCGAATCGATGAGCTTTCATTGATGCGAGATTATCGTGTGCAGACGCATGGCATGGCAATTTTTTCCTTGTCGTGCTCTACATCTTATTCCCACACGATTGCATGGAGCGAAGAAAAAAAAAAAAAAAAAGAAAGCTAGGGCCGGCCAGCCAGCTGTTCGGAACCAGTCCTTGGTACAATTGTCCCTATCACACGCTCGCACAGGTATTCTCTAGGTTTTTTTATGACTTCCTTTAGGCCTAGACCCCTCCCATCTCGGATAATTAGGTCATAGTCCCCATGGTTGGACGTACTGGACCGCCGCTACACTGCGAACTTTTTGCACTTGCCAGCAAAATGATGTGCGTGCACATGTAAACGACGTGACAGAGCTTTACACCCGACTTGCATGATAGTATATATAAGTAAGTAATTACTTAATTTCGAGTTCTCGTGAGACGACGATATCGAAAGTCTGGCAGGCTCCCTGGCAGCCTTTTAAGCTCGCTTTCTTTAGCCTTACCGATACGGACAGTTTTTTTTTTTTGGTTACCCTGCAACCCCTCTGGGTCATGGCCAAGGGTGCAGGTGCGTTAAAAGCTAATCAAGCACGTTACTCATCGCCAAAAAATTCCAGGTATTCAACCTACTAGCTACTAGCAAAGATCAAAGAAACAAATAAAACCAGCCCCCCTTCTCCATGCAAGAACCTGTATCTGAGTGCCTGTAGGGCAAAGGCCGGAATACAATCGGATGCAAGAGTGCACGGTAGCGGGTAATTTCTACGCAATGCTGGCAGGGGAGCAAAGGAATCTGGCCATTTCATTTGGCGCCAGCTATCAGTTTTTTTTTTATTCGATTTTTTATTTTCTTGGTCTGCATGAAGCAATGCCGGCCAACATCAATCGCTATCTTCAAGGGCCAGCTGCAGAAGGAGGGAAAAAAAAAAAAGGTGGCCCCTTCACCTGTTGGCCTGCTCACAATGGAACCAACGCTGGTGGGTGGGAAGGGAGAGTAAACGAAAAATTGAGGAAGAAGAGGGCAAAGACAGCTCTGGGCATCAGTGCAAGCTGGTCTTGGCTCAGCGCATGAACCGAACAAGGACAAGTACCTGCCTATGGGTTTGGCAGCAGAGATTTCGCGAGAGTGAACACCAAGAATGCCCAGGCCGTGATGGTGGGATGCAAGAGCTGGGAGGGGAGGGAAAAGCGTATTGCCTGCTGCTCGCTCTCACCCTCACTGGCACTGTGGCCCTCGGAATCCTTTACCTTTTAAAAGGGCCCATGACCAATGTTGGAAACCTGAACTTGTAGATTCCTTTCCTTCCATCTCATCCTCGTGGTATCGGTTATCAGTATTATCACCCTGCTCTTATTGCATCTCGCTGGCATCCATAAACTTGTTTTTCGCCCACATACGCTTGGCTATATTACCTGTGCGCGTACCAGTCAAACTCCCGCTGGCACACTAAGCTTGCTTGAACGCCTCTCCAATTTGCCTGCTGTGCAACTTCGCGTATAAATTCCCAAACAACTTTGCCAATCGATTGGCTTCCCAAAAAGCATCGCTGGACGGTGAGGGAGTCAAGATAGCTCTGGTCTTTAAGTGTCAGGGACTATCCATCTACTGCCTGCTGCACGAATCAAGCACCGACCACCTCGGTTCCCTCAGAGGGTTTTCCTTATGGACTTTTGGTTGCTCTCACTGCAGAAGATTATAAATATTGTGCAATAACATTTATTGTCATAGCTCTCTGCAGCTTGGTAAGTTGCTCTTTTGATGGATTTCTTTCTTGGTAATTTTTTTCTTCTTGATTTTATACATGCAAGATCCATGCTTTTGCAGTTCAGCTGTTGTTATTTTCTTGAGGCCCAAGCGAGCAAGCTGAGCACTACCATTCCCTGATGTTTCTCGCTTTGTCATAATTCTTATCCTGCACCACTTTCGCTCGCGAGGTTCCTGTCCTTCATAATTGCACTATCAAGCGATATACCAAACCCCTGAAAATGAGGCTTTGTGTATCAAAATGGCGGACATACCTATACATAGAGCCAGGAAGTGTGAGCTTGAGCTTCCAATTCGTATACGTGGAAAGGACGCTTTGATAGAGACGCATACCAGGAAAACATGGGTTTCCTAAGTCATATGTGGCCCCTGCCTTATCAATGAGATTCCGCATGTCACTGTGCCTCTAAACTCCTTCCGTATGGGTTATTCTCATGTATCCCCTTGCCGTTCTTTATGATATCAATGGTTGTTACGCTGGATGGTTGGCGGGTAGCTGCAGGACTATCGATCATGAATCGAATCAAGCCATCTGCATGCCACCCAAATTCCCGAGCTGGAGATCCCACCAGAGGCATTTCTACTGTACATAACATATGTTGCACATATTTCGTGATTTCTTATCTTACGAAAAAAATGTATGCGAGTACGACAGAAACCATACCGAAACAGACAAGGGATCCAGTCATCCGTCTTCAAATCGCCCACCCACTCTACGAAGAAGGACACCATAGCCCGTGAACCAGAAACCTCAAAACCTATTCCGTCCCGAGTCTGAATCGCTTCAGATCGAGTCAACTATATCTTACGCCATTCGCTGCGACAGCTGGTAGAACCAAGATCGAAAGGATAGGCCGCCTCGAAGAAATATTGAACCTGCTGTTACCAAGAAGCTCAATTCGGCATCCGCTTTGCAAGGAGATTCGCTTCACGATTCATCTCAGCAAATCCAGGGTATTGAAGTACCGTTTCTGATCTAATTTCTCCGACCAACCTAGTCTCAGCCAGTAAGGCTACCTGGCATTTCGGCAAAAACTAGAAGAATCTAGAAACAGCCCCTAAAGGAAAAAAAGTTCGGATCCCGCACAGCTCCTCTTCGCCGACAGACTCCTAGGCTGTTTGAATGTCTTCATCCTCTCCAATCGAGATATCTCCTCGCGATCAGAGCAGCTCGACAAGCACCAGCGAAACGACGCTCTCGTTTACGCAGAGACCGATCCGCTTGAACGACGTCCGGCGACCATCGGCAATCGCTTTTCAAGAGCCAGACGAGCCTCGGCGACCGTCAATCCAGTTCAAGAGAGACACCTTCAATGGCTCCTCCCCTAATGTCGGAAGCGGACCCTCTAGCTCGGACATCGCCGCAGAGAACCGTTCCCTTCGAAAGCGCTCGCTGAGTTCCCCTCCTCCACCACCGTAAGTTGCTTTCTCTATTCCTTGTTGCTCTCGTATGTATCGGTCGTTTGCCGTTTAGTCAGGATTGCCACGGGCACTCATGCCGAATAAGCTCGAAGCGAGCATGCAATGGAAATGTTCGCGAATTTCGAGTCAGCATGGTGTTTTTAGGCTTGGCCTGGGGTATTCGACTTGAGTGAAATGATTTTTATTTCGGGGTGAGCGGTTTTGTGGCATTTGTTTCCTACATTTTGTTCTCTTTTGCTTTCCTTTCCAGCCTTTCATATCAATTCTGCGCCGCCACACCTTCCCCACCTTCGCCGCTCTCTCTGCCACGATTGACTTTTTTTTTTTTTTTTTTTTTGCCCGCAAAATAACCCCCACCTTGAGCTTGCCCGCCAAACGCCGCCAGCTTGGAGAGCGCCCCGCCAGAGAGCAAGGAACAGAAAGAGGAAGAATAAAAAAAACCTACCTCTCATCAGTTGGTCACCTTGCTACCACCCCCCCCGCATTTTCTTGGAAGCTCACCGCTCTAGAAAATTTATTTTTCGCTCATCGATTACTTGCATGAACACTTGCCTACCTGAGCAGTGCATCCGTGACACGACGTCGTTCTTCCCTGTCGTTACCAAATTAATCTATTACCTGATTGGCCTATTCACTTCCAAACTGGTCAAGATTTTCTCCGGATGCTGCCCGGGAATCACAATCCAGCCCAGCCTTCGCCGTTTGAGAGGAACAAGCCCGTATCAGTCTAGACCGATTTACTATTTGGATATTCTTATACCAACAATACCCACCTTTCTGCTCCCTTCCACTCTCTCTTTTGCACGTGCACTTTCGATTTGCTCTTAACATTCTTTCTTCATTTTCACTTCTCTCAGCAAATGACTTACAAATATGACGGTGGCTACGTCATCTGATCCTAGGACTTTCGTAAAAAGAGTCGGCTTTGATACGTTTAGCAATAAAGATGCAACGGACTTCGCGCTCACGCTAAAGTCCAAACACAAAGACTACAAGTACGGCCGGGGATCTCGAACATTCCTATGCGGGACCGACCAACATGATTACTCGACAACGGCTTTGGAGTGGCTGTTGGAGGAACTAGCCGATGATAACGACGAAATTGTCTGCCTTCGAGTTATTGACAAGGATTCGAAAATAGCCATCGCCGACACTTCCACCCAGGAAAAGCTGTACCGCCTGGAAGCAGAAAAGTTGCTGCAGACTATAATCAGCAAGAATGAAGATGATAAGGCACTTTCGATTGTCCTTGAGTTTTGCGTTGGGAAAGTTCATGATACGTTCCAACGAATGGTACGCAAAGCTCTCTAACAGGATTAAGACTTAAACTAGTCGGATTGAATTCTAACCTTTTTGGATAGATAAATCTATACGAACCAGTAATGCTCATAGTCGGGACGCGGGGCCGTTCCTTGGGAGGATTCCAGGGCCTGTTACCTGGGTCCGTGTCCAAGTATTGCCTCCAGCACTCTCCCGTCCCCGTTATTGTCGTGCGACCCAACGAGAAGCGTGAGAGGAAAAAGAGAAAGCGTCAGGACAACCCATCTCGTCGAACGTACATGGATATTATAAATAAAAGCCCCCAACTCTCCACCGTCGACATGATGCATTCCAATAGCAGCCATAGTCGAATGTCAGTGGATATAACTCCAAGTTCAACGCCCGCCCCACGGGAATCTACGACATCGGTCTCCGAAGCCTCAACAGGCCCGACCGATAGGAAGAACAGTAAAGATTCTAGCTCGGATCAAGCTTCATCATTAACCGATGGTGTTGCTGATTTAAAGATATCGGGGTCAGATGCTAATACTATCCCAGATGTCGCTTCAGCTAGTAGCACAGAGTCCTCTCCAGGAAACAACAACTAGTGGACAGAGTTTCTTGAGAGACGGACGGTCTAAACTTGAGTGATGTTGAACTCTGCATGGTATCCAGGATCCCGTAGTTGACATTTTCTGATTGGTTCGATGGATTCCTATCTGATGCGGCCCAACGGAGCCAGTCGGGGTGATCCATGGGTGTCCCGAACTAGGGTCATATGGACAAGTCACTTGGAATGTGCTCGACCGAATAAAAGGTAAAAACAGCTGATGGAACATTATATCGTGTCCGCTTTTCTCTTCCTCGTCTTGATCTCCATGGCTCACGACCCGTTTTGTGTGATTTACTGCTCCTTCATATTGGCCGGAGCCTTTTTACTTTTGCTTGGCAATATCCAGTTGGCTCTGCAGGCGTTTTCATACACTCGTATACATTTCGAATTTTTCTCCTCTACAGTGTCTCTTTTTTTTTTTTATCTTCCTCGCACGGTGTTATCTTGAATATAACTTACCCTCCGTCTTTGATATTTTGTTCGGGCGGTTGAATGGTCGTCAATATCAATGTCAAATGTGCAACCGGGCCAATACAATACATATAGTGAATTTTGAACATGCGGCCATCTAAAGACTGATTGCTGGGTGGGAGCCTTGGCTTTGTAGTCTCACTATATGACCTCAAGTACTTCTTTACTTAAGTGAGTAAGTAGTTATATACTCCACATTAGTCCGTACGTATTCGTACATTTGTGTACTAGTAAAGTATTTCTGCACGTGCAGCTCGAGCTGCGAAATTGCAGGAAGCAATGGTAGCATTACTTACTGCCCTAATGAAATTGAGTTTAAAATATACTCTCAATACACTGAGGTATACATACTTTACTTAGTATATAGAGGCAGGCACGTATTGCTTGGCCTGGGTCGAGTACGTAATGGAGGCGGAGGCGATGCAGCATCCCCTTTCCAGGGTTTTCTTTAATTTTTTCTGGTTCAGGCGAGTCCAATCGGAACAGCCCGTTTTTCCATTTCATTCTGGCTTCTGGTTCCTTGTTGGTTACTCTGTTCATTTTAGTTGACCGCAAGCCACACACTTGTTTTTTTTTTTTTCTGAAAGTTATCTCTGCCGCTAATTACAGCTTCCCTTCCCCCTTCCCAGGAACCACACACGCATATCAGTGTATACTTGCGTATCCGTTCCGACATCGTATTCTATCGTCACATCCCATCAAACCATCTCATCTCATCTCCTCGCCATCCCCATAGGCAGAGGGACGGTCGCTTTCACCACCTTTCACCATTTTCTCAAATCAACTCCTTCTCGCCTACGACCGTCCATTCATGGACTCCACCGGCCCCGACCAGACGCCTTTTGAGGCTGTCAGCGCTCATACATCCAAGCTCACGAGGGTATATGAACCCCGACCACCCCCTTTCTTCATCACCTCCAATCGCTTTACCTTCGTTTCGCGCTGGCTGGAAATAACTAACTCGGATTGTTCTTGCCTTTTAGCAATATCAAGCATATCTTGACCAGGTGACGCCTCATCTTCTATACCGATGGATTGGCACTGGGGTTTTGCTGCTCATCTTTTTCGCGAGGATCCTGTATGCACAAGGATGGTACATTGGTATGTGCCCGAGCGACTAGCTACCACTTATAATATACTTTGCAGCTAACAATATGCTCGATTTTTCTCCTCTATAGTCGCATACACCCTCGGTATCTACCTTTTAAACCTCTTCCTGGCCTTCTTGACCCCCAAGTTCGACCCGTCGGTGGAGCAGGAGGAGATGGAGGAAGGTGGACCGTCGGCGTTGCCAACCAAAGCCGATGAGGAGTTTCGCCCATTCATCCGACGGTTGCCAGAATTCAAGTTTTGGCATAGCGCCACTCGAGCTATCGCCATTGGCTTCTTCTGCTCCTGGTTTGAGTTATTCAACATTCCGGGTAAGAGATATAATATGCCGTAAAGTCAGGGGCTCAGTTTGCATCTAACGATCATGATACAGTCTTCTGGCCTGTCCTTGTCATGTACTGGATCATCCTCTTCGTCCTTACCATGCGTCGACAAATTCAGCATATGATCAAGTATCGCTATATTCCTTTCAGCTTTGGCAAGCAACGATATGGTCGATCGTAGCGCGATTACTTCCCATAGCGGGGCGTATACTCCTGGGGATGTAGAAATACGCATTTGAAACGCCTAGTCGTCTCGAATACGTACGCTCGATCACCTTACAACAATTCACGCTGAGAAACCCCTGCTACTCTCAGTGTCAACGAGAAACCCCAACAAGATTCTCTTCCCCCGAGATAACCTCGGAAAACCCCAAATTCCTAAGATGATCCTACAAGTGGTAGCCTTCTATGTGTCTGGAAAGCTTTGTTCAACTGGCGTCTGGTATCGCATGGGCAGTTCGCAAAAGTGCGATTTTATCATTCCTGTCGCAAAGGTATAATGCTAATGCTTTAAAATTCATGTATATTCATTCCCCGTTTGTTTCCCCTTTTTTTTTCTTTCATAATCTACAAATTCAAGCTAGTTGCTTTTATTTGGCAAGCAATTCTCTTTTAATCCCTAGATGAGACCTTTTTCTATTCTACTCTTACTTTCATCGCATCGAGTTGTTCATGTCGTGAAGGTGCGTTTGAGGCGACGACCGATTTTTTTGCTCACTATATTTCCGGCTTCTTGGAGGTGTTACGGGTATCTTTCCTTATATGAAATCGACTTCCATTATTACTTTTGACATGCATGTACAAACTGTAGCAAAGTGTCAGAGCTCGAGTCGCGACATCTCAGATCCTCCTCCCTTCCTTCACTCATTCGTCCACTTGACATCCTTCACCTTGTTCGCAAACGCCTCCATCCCAACCTTCTGATCCTTCGACCCGAACAGCGAATGGAACACCCGTCTCTCATACTTGACCCCTTCCGCCAACGACAGCTCCTGACTCTGATTAACCACCTCCTTGGCCGCCTTTGTCGCCAACATTGGCAACCCGGCAATCACCCCCGCCGTCTCCTTCGCCCCCTTCATCAGCTCCTCAAAATTCGCAAAAGACCTCGCAGCTAACCCCCACCTCTCCGCCTCCTCCCCGCTAAACATCTTCCCCGTCAGGATAATCTCCATCGCTTTTGATTTTCCTAGGGCTCTGGTGAGCCTCTGCGATCCGCCGGCTCCGGGGATGACGCCTAGTTTGATTTCTGGTTGGCCAAATTTGGCGTCCGCGGTGCAGTAGAGAATGTCGGCCATCATGGCTAGCTCGCAGCCGCCCCCCAAAGCGAAGCCGCTGACGGCGGCGATGGTGGGTTTGCCTAGGTTGGTGATCGTCGTGGACCATAGTTGGATAAAGTTTGTAGAGTACGCTTTGGAGAACGTGAGGTCTTTCATTTCTTTGATGTCGGCGCCAGCTATAGATGTTATTTTGTTAGCCAATAATGATGCGATTGTAGACGAAATTAATTCTGGTGGTTTACCTGCGAACGCCCTCTCGGAGCCTGCAAGGACAATCGCCTTGACTTCGGGGTCCTCGTCGAACTTTTGAAGTGCATCGTTTAGTTCTTTAAACAATGGAGTCGACAAAGCGTTGAGTGCCTTGGGTCTGTTCAATGTGACTATTTAGAACGCTTCGTTAGAATAATTCTTGACAATTGGTGCACCGCTACAAAGAATCTCAGTCCGGAACACCTACTCTGACCAACGCCATCCTCCGATTTCTCAACAAGAATATTTTCATACGTCGTCGAGGAAGTAGAAGAAAATCTAGCAGCAGCCTGCCGCTGCAGCAGGTTGATTTGATTTCTGTGAACCAGGAACGCCGCCTTCGATGGCGTCTGCCGTAGCAATTGTCTGCAAATAGCTGCGGATCTCATTTTCGCTATACCAATAAAATCTGTTCCCTGTAAGGCGAGAGATAACAATACAGAATAAATGTAGCTACGAGTAGAATATTTTTCAACCTTTTCTTTACTCAAATGATATTCAATTGGAAAAGTAAATCGGAGTACCCCATTGTTTCGCGAGAGAAACGCCCGAGGCTAACCGGGCAAAAGTTGCACGTGGGGAAAACCCACCAAGTCAACACCGGCGAACATCCGTATATATACGTATACAACATACACTGACAATGTATAGCTAACTCGGAGACTTATTGTCTACATCAGCACCTTATCTTTACGTGAACCCAGAAACGCCTTTACGATACAAGGCATCAACTGCCCACAGGTTCGTTAAATGTGTTACATTAAATATCCAATAATCCCAAAGACTCCCGGAACGCCATCCAATATGCAATGAGACTGTCAATAAATTTCAAATAAAGCTGTCATGAGAGAATCAAAGAGGAGCTAAGTTCCCGGTACGGCCAACTAAAGCGCGGGGAACGTTTTAATCCAAGGAAATCGCATCCTTAACGCTGCTGCCTTGTTTATTCCTTGAAAAATCATGTTGTCGTCCACTAGATGCAACAAATAGCTGTTGCTGGCGCTGCCTTGCCGCTTTTGGTGGTTTAACCTGTTCCTGACGATCGTCCTCTAGTTTTGGCTTTTTCGTTTTATTGTCGCCACCTTTGATATCTGATCCTGGTTTCGACCACAAGGTTTGTGAATTCTGAGGCTGGGTGCCGGCTTTAAACTGTTTAACAGATTGCTTAAATACTGGTCGTTCGGTTGGTCGGCTAGCCCCAGGTTGATCAAGAATGGCAGACTCTTGAGATCGGAGAGCCTCCAAGTCATCCTCGTACATATCGTCGACCTCAATATCATCGAATTCGAACATTTCATCGTCTTCTTCTCGCTTCATGGGAGAAGGTTGAGGTTTTGACTGCCCATTAATAGAACTACCACCCAATAGTCTCGTAAACTTTTCCACTATCGAGTCCGTCATTATCACTTTCTCCAGTTCCGCTGTCGAAAGTGGCAGAGAAACAGATAATCCTTCAGGGGACCGACTTCGCGATAGCGCTACGTATGATTGGCCCGTCGAAAATGATTTCCGTATGTCAACTGCTGCATAGTCTAACGTCATCCCTTGAGACTTATGAATAGTCGTAGCCCAAGCTAGTGCAAGTGGTATTTGGATCCGCTGTAATAACGCCATCCTTGACTCGTCAACATACAATTTGGTGTCCCAGGTAACAGGGAATATCGGGATAGGAGGCCGAGGCCCTATAGGTCCAGTTCCAGGTGTCGACCCTGCCGTCAGCAAGGGTAGAAAGGAGACTAGTGGAATGTTAATAAGCCCGTCTTGCTGTTTCGAATCGAACCAAAGCTTCAAGATCTGTCGATTGGATTTCTCCGACTTTGTAGCACCTTCAATAAGCTTATCCAGGGTGAAAGGTTGAAATCCTTTGACAATCCCTCTTGACCCATTCACGAGCTGGTTGTGCACATCGATGTTGGATACCAGCATGACTTGAGCATTCATTTTTAACTTGAGCTCTCTTGGCGATTGTAGGTTATTGAAATAAGTGTCTGATAAACGTTAGCTAGAGCTCGAGGAGGGAATTTGGCGCATTGGAAACGATACTTACTATGTGGTTTACCAATAATCTGACTGAACGGGATAGTGTTACTCCGATCGATTGGTATTCCCTCCTCATGTGAGTGGGGTATGTACCAACCGCCGTCCATTGCTTTGAAAGTCCGCTCGTCTCCTGGGAGCTCGTTCAGGCCCGCTCTATTATCGGCATCCACATCATTTCTATGGGAATATAGATTAGTGGCGCGGATGCCATTAGGTAGAGCTGGCAACGGGCGTGCTAATCTTCGGAGATAACGCTCGACCACAGGGGTTACTAAATGGAGTCGTAAATTATGAGGAAATAGCTACAGTGAGATACCCGGCGATAGCTAGTCACTCACTATTTGAATGTTTTATCTGCGTTAAGACATCCACCCACTCTTGATCGCTTTGGCGGTGAACTTTGGTTAGAACGAGCGGCTTGAAGTTTAGCCTTTGCCAAGTCTCTGTCTGGAAGACATATTTGACTTTGCATTTTATTAGCCTGCTGGAGATAAATTCTTGGGGGAACAAGACGTATAATACTTGAGTCATTGATCCTATGCTGACAGTTTTTGCCCTTGCAGAAAATCCATTTCGTATTGTCGATTAATTCTGGGAAATAGCATTCATTTGAGGCCAGCTCTTCTTGAAAAAAGCTCTTCCCTTTTATGTATTTTCGCAGGTTTTTCGGTGGAACGTGATATCCTAAAGGAAGTTAGTTTGGGGAGACTAACGGTCTTCCAATATTTAACTTACCGCACTATAATGAAGATATGTTAGTACTCTGAATTTTATTCAAACATCAAAATCAAAATTATTCTTACCCAGAGGCATGTTTTATTCTCCTCTTTATCTACTGGGGGTAATTGGTAAAAATCCTACACGATAATCGTTGAGCATTGGAACCGACAATAAGTGGGAATGGCCGCCGGGCAGAACTTGTGCTTTACCCCGCAAACTATGACTTGTAAGCCCCCTATATCACATTGTTAGAAATTATCGTGAGTTTAATTACCGTGAGGGCTATACCAAAGGGCTGTCCATGCATCTTGTCGCCACCTCTATGCCATCTCGAAATTTTATCCACTTTCTCCCACAAATCAGGGTGGACCTGTCTATCACGGTTAGCAGGGTCTCACGAGGGCTCTCCACGGTCGACGCACCATTGATATTTCATCGACGATTAGCACATCAATCTCTTGGAGCCGTTTTCTGATTGTCTCCCCGAAATCACCACGTTTTCGTATGTAATTGTTGACCCCTTGCTCCCCGGTTCCCACACCAAAAAAGCTATGCATCGTTGTACCCCCGATGAGTACGGCTGCGATACCAGTGGGTGCGGTAACGGAATATACAAGATCATCCTTGTTCAAATGGTATTTGATATGTGATAGAACCCTTTCAGGGGTTGTTAATAAATCTCTGTTAGAGGTATTACTAGCTTGGAGCTTTAAAACTTACAAAGATTTTCCAGATCCCGCCGGCCCAGTGAAGAATACATTCTCGCCTTTGAGAACGGCTTGCAGGATCTTATCCTGATCCGGTGTCAGCGGGATTGTTGGTTTTTCAATGGGTGGTACAATGAAAGCGGGATTAGGAGCTTGTGTAGGTCGCTCATTGAAGAGGGAATCATCGCTAGATTCTGCGGCCGTGTCCATCTCCGCGTTTTCGAAGCTGCTGTACACTCTATCGTTCCTATCATAGGCGTTGGATTTCTCGGTAGGTGCATTGACCTTGAATCGGTTGCCAGGATCGTCTTTATGCTGCTTCGGGAAATATCGCGACGTGGTCTCCTCTTTGTCCTTGGCGAGTTTCCGTGCGGACTTGAAGCCAGGAAGTACGGGATATATTGAGTTGTCGTCGACATTACTTGGTTGTGGAACCGGCTTTGCCGCATGGGCTGCTGGTTTTGGCGGCTTTAGGGGCTCATCGTTACAGGTAACAAAGGAGCTAGAGCTTGAAGGCGGCGAAGAGGAAATCTCAATTACGGCGGAGTTAGGGGCGGCTTCGTTTCCTTGTCTAGGATGCTTGGTTGGCCTCGGGGCATCGGTGCTGCTGGCTCGCCCGGTGCTATCGCCAGGAGGAACCCTGCTTCTTTTAGAGGATGCGTCCGAGGTACCAAGGGCCAGGTCCCTATGTGTTCCGACTAACCAGGTGGTGGCTTCACCCCTTGTGTTGAAAGCTTTGTAGACAGCACCCGGATATCCGTCAACGAACTTTCGGACGTCTTCCCTAGATCATAGTAAGGAATTAATAAGGGTTCGAATGTTTCATAAATAGGGTATTCTGCTATAATCTTACCATGGCTGCTCAAAAACTCCAGTAGTCCTGCCCTTGACTATCGCGTAAAAGCGCTTTTTCCCCATGCCTGCCAATATCTCGGATACTGTCTAAGGCCATGCACGCATTCGAAGGATGCGATTTGATAAGAACCTCGTTTCCCTAGATGCGTCACGTTTCAGCTGCAGGTGTTAAAGGCAAAGCTAGAGCTGCAAGGTAATCTCCGCAGTGTTGGCAGGTGTAGGTTGGGGCGTAGTGCTCTTGATGATCTTTGATATGATGTTTCAGGCTTCGTAGCTGGATGGGGCAGAGGTGTTCTATATGAGAGTGATTCTAAAAACATACCAACAAGAGAAGATAAGAACAAACATAAGAATGATATCAACGATAATAACCACGCCTCTTCTTATCACCAGAAAAGTTGATGTTGGTAACTAGGGGAGCTGGCAGGATCTAGAGTCTAGTGGTGATACTGGGGTACTGGCAAGAAACTGGAGAGCTTTGGCAGCAACCAGCAGGATGGTGGAAGCTAGTGTTTCAAGCGAGCGCGTGTTGTCGGGCGGCCTCGCGTGTGTTGTCTGTCGCTCAATCTACATATCACGTGATTATGATAACAAATGCTGTATATGTGTTGCACGTGACAACACACAACACATAATTTACATTCCTAAAACGGGCAGGCACTTGGCCGCAGATGCCCGCAAAGGCTGACTGAATAACCGCCTCGACCACGAACTGGTGATCCGGGTCATAGCATCGCCCCGGAAACGGCAGACTTTCAATTACCGAATCCGCCTGAACAGAACTTTACGGCCACAGCCTCACCTTTTTTTACTCGAAAAGAAGGTTGTGGAATTTTAACTTGATAGACAACTTTTCAGAATCCTCTTCTTCTTTCGTCTCTCTACTTCTTTACTCGCGTGGCATGTGAATGAATCAAAATTGGTTGGCTGGAGCTGAAAAGTATCAGTCTTCGGATACGAAGCGAGCCCGCAACCGAAAGTCTTCTCTCTGATTCCAAGATGTCCAAGATATCAGATGGCAGAACCCCAGAGTTCTCCAGCTCGGGATCCGTCGGGGTTTACTCCAATCCGGAGACCCGAATTTAAAGTCCAGACCCTTGTTGGACCATGTTGTGTTTTCCGATCAAACGATTCCCGCCAGTTGGGAGCTGTTTCCTTTTCTTCTTTTCCCCCCGCCTTTTCTCTCACATGCGTTTTTTGCTGACTCAGGTGTGGAATGGGTTGATGGATGACACACCCTTGAACAAACTGTCCGTTTCAACATATGACTGCATTCGTTCTACGCTGCATGCAGGCATCCTAAAAATTTTTTTCTTCTGGACAGCTCATGTTTTACGATTTTTTTTCTAAGGCCTACGATGTTTTACGAATTGGAAACAAGTTATGTTTGGTTTTCGAAAGGATTGTCTTTTAATTCTTAGATATTGGATCTAATCTTTAAAACCCATTGAGTCCTCCCAAAGGCGTTACCCGATGATAGATGAGATGATATGTACAAGTGGCGTCGAATATTGAGTAGATAAAATGTATATAGGAGAAATGGAACTTTTCAAGGAAATTTAAGAATCGTGCGAAATTAAAAACGCCGGTTCCTGAAAAATGTTGAAAGAAAAACTGTAAGGAAAAAAAATATCGAACGCCGTCATGATGATTGTGTAAAATGGAAAAAACTGTTGAAAGAAATCCAACGCTAATGCATGATTGGTATCCTAACTGAAATTGAAAAAAAAGAAAACTCGCTATTCGTCAAAAAAGGTATTCGTTATTCGTTCCCGCCGAAGAATAAAAGATGTGGTTTGAAAGTTTTTTTTTTTTTTTGAGGGTTTTTGGCTTTAGAATGCGTGCATACTAAAATGCACTAATGACTGAAGACTGGTAGTAACTTGATACCAGTTCGGCGGGAGAATTCGAATCGTAATAGGACGTTGTGCTGATTTGTTTTCTATTCTTCGATTCGTAGAATATTGGTTCAGCGAGAGTAGGTTGTGGTGGAGAGGGTGGGTTGCTATCCGAATCCGACGTATCGTCATCATCGATCAATTCGGGTGGGCTCATGGGAGCGTGGGAAGATGTTCTTCTCAAAGCGTAGAAGCCATCTTCCTCCTCTTCAAAGTCGTCATCAGCTTCAACCTCATCGACATCGATGACGGTCTTGCTGTAATCGTAGGCGGGTCTTGGAATAGTGTTGATGTAATCAGATTCCAATTCGTAATCATCGTCGCTGTCTTCGTCGCTGCTCTCGGATTCTGGGTAATCCTCGGCGAGAGAGCCCAAGTTTTCTTCTTCGTCTTCTTCCGAGATGACGTCCATGTGGTCGGTCTCGTCGTCTTCCATTGAGTTTCCGCGGACCATGGCATTGAACCAAGCGTCCTGTTCTCGTTCGGCGTTCTGGAGGTGAAGCATCAAGCTATCCAAAAGGTTTGCGTGACCGACGAGTAGTCTGAGGTTGTGATCAGACCTGGCAGCCTCCGAAGAGAGCTTGCCTCTTGCCTTGTGGGCAAGGTAGAATGTTTGTGTGATGGACATCTTTGATGATTTGCTGGCAGACTGTTGCTGTCTAGCGTATAATAGAGCTGGGTGTATGGAGGCAGACATTGTGGAGTGAGAAGGGAGGAGGAGGGGAGGAGAGTAAATATTTATGGAGGGTGGTGGAGATTGAATGTAATTAATAAGAATTTCTAGTAGGATCCGCAATGTGTTGTGAAGGATCTGAACTTTTTGTGTGGTGTTCTTTCCTTGATGTTCGGCGGGCCTCGATGTGGTTTGTGGTGTTTGTGGTGTTTGTGTTTGTTCTTTTATTTTGTGAGGCGGTAACACACAGGCTGTAAATTAAAGTGGAAAATGAGTCAGTTGAATGCTGCAAGGCAGGTAGCAGGTAGCAGTCGTAATGCGAGTGTGAGTATGTTATGTGTGCCTGAGAACGGTGTACGTGTGACAATTGAACTATTTGGATTGAGACGGGAACGGGGTATCTTGATAATGATATAGAAACAATTCGATATGGAAATCTTGAACGGGAAGAATGAGAATATCTAGACAGCTGGAAGTGGATTTGCAATTGTCTTTATAATCAAAGACTGCATTTTTCATCCTTCTTCCTATTTTTCGGATGTAAATGGAATTATGCCATTTCCCCCCCAAATAATTTCTTTTTTCCCTTCCTTTTTCTTTTTCTTCTTCCCGACAGCTCTCTTTAAGGTTGACGAGGAGGAGGAATTAGGGAATTAGGAGGGTGGAGGGAGTTCTCTCCGAGGGAAACCTTTTGCTCTCTTTTCTTTTTCCCGACAGAATAATTTCTTTTTCCATTCTCTCCGACTCGTCGGTGCTTTTTGATCACTCAGACGGCGAAAAGCAACGGGACAACCGATCAAGGGAAGGGGGAAGGGGTGCTTCGTTTTTTTTTTTCCTTTTTTCGCACAACCTCCGCCGACCAAATGATAGCGAGAGAGCTGAGCTTCGGATTACAGCAACTTATGCAAGCGACAAGGCTCTGAAGCTGAAAAGGGCTGAACACAAAATAAAAGATAATGCAAACACAGAGAATCGAGACCCTGTTAGAACTCACCTCACTGATTTCCTTCCTTTGTCGTTCAATATGGAGTGTACTAGTGTTTCGTATGTGATATGATAATATTGGACCGGATTCGGGTTCCAAGCTTTCCGTTGGGTATTTTCACAGATATATAACCTTTTTCTTGCTGCTATTGCCCTGCGACTTGAAGCGAAGCGAAGAGTATATGATTTTATATATTGCGTGTGGCTTTGAAAGGGGGTTTAGTAGGTTTGGCCTGTTGGTCTTTTTTGATGCGCTGTTTCGATACTTCCAGAAGGGGCTATTTGAGGCGTTTGATGGTGATGTGTCCAAATAAAACCGACTTTTTTCTTGTTCGTTTGATGCGTGTATGGAATTGAGGATCCGAGACTCTATGCGAGAAGAGAGAGAGAATGGAAATTCGAGGCAACCCGTGATGTTTAAGTAAACGAATTTCTCGATGTATGGAGCGTTATTCATGAAATGCGACCGCATGTACAAAAAGAAGGCTCATGACGACGATAGCGACGCTTGACCCCATGCATGCCGCGAATGCAGCCTCACAAGACAGACATGCGTTACACACATCCACTGCTTCGTTCACTCGCTACGCTATAGTCGGACGGTGATTTCGGAGCTAAAAGGGGGCATGAAAGTACCCGCCATAACGCCTGGGTGCCCTCCGGATACATGGGCTTACGTTACTGCCGTGGCTCCCTCCATTGCCCTTTTCCCTTCGTCACCCCCAAGGTTTAACCGTCGGTGTTGGTCGCCTGAGTAATCCAGCCGAGCCCTCCGTTAGTCCACGAGAGCAGGCTGCTGACTGCCTGGAAGGCCGGAAAGCAATGTGGCCGTGACTTTCTCCCACCTCCAATCCCGCTCCCGCCCCACCATCATTGGAAATACCGAATCACCCTCTGCTGACGCAGCAAGCAATTGGACCAATACGACCCAGACCGTCGATTCGCTCGCTCGCTCGCTCGCTATAGTGCTAGCAAGCAGTAGCGATAGCGTAGCCTGGATCCTCTCCGCTCCATACACCGCGAAATTGTACACCGACGGATACATTGGTCTAAAATCCTGCTTTCCTCCGCACAACGCAACAGCAACGCAAAACACTCACACACGCATTCGCTCGCTCAGTCACACCTTTCCGTCCAATCTATCCGTTAAATTCGCTTAACCACGTAGGCCTCTCTTTCCACATCCGTATTCCGCATGTATTTTCCGCAGGGCAGAGCACCGGAAATGTACATGCGTGCACTCTGCCACCGCTTAAAGCCTATCTGCGTGTCCTCCACAAGGATTTCGTACGAATGCCGCCGCAGCACTGCTAGAAAATTTCCTGGGCAGGCTTTTTTCTTCTCTTTCGGAGCTCGGTGCCAGGTTATCTCCAGTCCGAGACCAGCCAGACTAGCGAGCAGAAAAAAATTGCGAGACCATGCTAAGTCATCAATTATTTCTGATCAGAGCTCGGAACCGAAAATGGTAAACTGTCATCACCCATTACTAATAAAACGTTACAAAAAGTCACTTCCGCGAACGTCGAAACAGACGGAAGGAATTTGTAAATTTCCCCATGAATGCAATTTTGATTCTCGGAATCCCGAAACGGGATATGAGTTTCGGTACCTTGCTGACCCTTTTTTTGAAGCATTCCGAATTCTCTTCGTGAAGTAGGAGATGATACGGAAGACAAGAAAAAATACCCAAAAGGGTATTGCATAAATGTCCTCAATGTAAAAAGTGCCTCAATAGACGAAATAATTTTCTTCGTGCATGTTGTTCACGGCTTCCGAATCAAGGCAAGCAAATATGGACATGTAGATATCAAACATGTAGATGTATTCGAGAGTTCCCCTGAGGAACTCTCAGGTGGCTTCTTCTTCGCAGGCATTTTTAATCAGGATGCCTATCTGAACGCCAAGACGATGAGTCTGTACCTTTTCCTGCTTTCGCTTTTTTTTTTTTGGTTTTTTGGTGGGAAGCGAAAGGTGCATACATGTCAGGGTGTACAAAAGGTTGAGACTTCATCGAGATGACAACAACATGCCATGCAATGCTGCATGTCTGCCGAAAAAGACCCAATCCGAAGGCCTGAAATCATTTCCTCCTGCCGTTCCTCCTCCTCCAGCTCCTCTTGATTTTTTTTTTTTTTTCAAAATTTTATTTTCCTTGAAGCTAGCATGATTCATGATGGATGCATTGCAAAAACTCACACTCCCCTCACTTCCCGTCTCAACCCCACATGGATGGAATGTGAGCTAGCATGATGACCTTCTCGTTGTCGAGATGATGATGGAGATGATGTGGTCACGCTCAAACAGGGCTTAGTTGGGGTTCCTTCCGTACAAGCCCACCTTAAGCTGCTTATCGATACGGAGGGGAAAGGAGGAATTGATTTTTAATTGGGGTTTGTTGGTGTGCGTGTTTGAGCACCTGCTCGGGTTTGACATTCATCCGACTCGACCTTGTCTCTCCTTCTGACGGTACATGGTCCGGTCCATGGACTTTTTCTTTGGTTGGCTGGTTGGCTGGTTACTTAGCTAAGAGAGAGGCTCGGCCGGCGAGTCGGTCAGTCGGTCAGTTTCGGGGGCATTTGTTTGTAATAAAGTATCCCAAACAGGAAAGATGTGTTGGGGAACCATGCCTTTAGTCATCCAGCCCAACTTCGGCCTGACCGAAAGTGTAAATTGTGCCAGATCTGTTCTGCCGGGCCAGATTAGCACCAGGCTGCACCCGGCTGGCCGGTCGTCGTACTTTTTCTTCGTATTTGTCGTAGGGCTGAGTCGAGCAGAGCAGCGTGTTCATTTCAAATCTCCCGATATCTCGCCAAAGTCCCCTTGTTCCCCACCATGTCTGAATGAAAACGCACGTATGAAAAGGGTGTAAGCTGATGCTTAGTCACATGCACATCGCCCTCTTGCGCAATTGAATTTCACGACGGAGAGTAACAAATGCGAAATGCACAACAGCTTGGTCGCCGACAATTCAAAATCCCCTTGCTGCACCTTGCACTTTCGTGTTGCTCGTGTAGCTGCTTTCTGCTGGCCAGTAATGGTGTTTTACTCTCCACACCCTCTTCCCCTTACACAGACGCATACATAGAGACATAGACACAGAGGTCCCTTGTTGTTCTCTCCCCTTTCTCTCGCCAAACAAACAAAAAACAAAATGGGGAGAAGTTCTCCGACCTCGTAGGGCTTCATCTAGGTGTCACAAAGCCCCCCAGATTCCATTGGCGGCGTTCAAATGGCAAGTATCAGCAAGCGAAATCACCCAATTCAGGCAGCCGCACAAAGTGCATGGCGAGGCGTTCAATCATGAGAGCTTTACTCGAGATCAACCCCAGACTCGAATGCAATTGGGGAAAAAAGGAGCAGAGCGACACGCCATTGTTCGAGTGGCTGCGTAACTCGTCGTCGTTATATGGTTCATGCACCCTGGTGCACTCTCCTCTCGTCTCACCGTGAAAACACGATGAATCACAAAGAGTAATATTTCCCCGTGAAATAAAAAAGACTACCACAGCAATTCGGAATTCCCAATGGAACGGGTTTTATCGCAGATAATACACACACCAATAAAAACCACATCTGCATGTTACGTTGAATCACAAGTAAAAAAGTACGCGAATGATACCTCGCCCAAATCCGAAATGTAACCATGGCTTGATAGGGTAGAGGCAGCACAAACGGGCTTCCTCTTGGAGGTCAACGATCAAGCTACATCATACTCCTCCCATTTCGTGTTATCGTGAAGCAACGCATGCGGCAACACATGCATGGTTGTCTACGGAGCTCGAGCCTGCACCCACCCACAGACATGGGCCTCTCTCCTCTGTGTCTCTCTAATATGCATCGAACATTCTAACGAGCAGAGGTTCGTCTTCCTTCTTCACTTTACCCGACATATTTCCTCATTGGGTTCAAAGTTCCCGCCAAATTCCGTCAAAACTCTGCAAGCCAACACTGCGCAGCTTTAACCCAGCCCTATGGCTATGGGTATTTGGGCGCTCTCCAATTTTGCAACCCACCCTTGGTTCTTCTTTATCTTTGACCTATTCAATTCCATATTTAGCTTCCCATTGGCCAATTGGTGAGAGGACGGTTAAAACAGATAAACGAGCCTTCCCGTTGTCAATTCCCAATTCCGCGGCGCTCTCAAAGACATTTCTTGCACGGAACCCTCGTGGGTTCCGACCCTTTTTCTGCGGCTTGTTGCGTCATAGTTTTGAGAACTCGCCAGTTTCGATGGGATTATTCACATCGTACGAGGCATTTGGTTCGCTGTTCTCGCAGGGGTGTAGTATACTAATCAACCACGGTTGATATCGCTAATATGCGAGAGGGAAGGGTCCCTTTCGATATCCCTCATAGCACTGCCGCTCTTACACGAAAGTGTCTTTCTAGGAAAAATCTCGGGTCGACAAATCGGGTCGTATGCAAACACGCAAAAGCCTTCGCACTGCAGGTTTCGCCTTTGAAAGCAATGTCTCAAGTGCTAGATTGGCCAGTGCAGTATTGAATAATTTTTCTGAGGGTTCCTCTCCCCGGAGTTTTAAGAGTTACACACGGAGGTATCGATGTTTAGAGTCGTTTGAGTCAATTTCCACCAATCCGGTGACCGGGCTTGCTCGGAATCTTCGGAGGCAGGGGATGAGAGGACCCCATTACATCATTTCCGTCAACGGTGCAGAAACGTTTCAATTTGCGGGCTCGGTCGGAACTCCGAGAGGGATATATCAGTGTGGATTAGAGGATTTTCCTACCTGCCGAACGGGCCGAGTTCAGTATCTGAAAAACGGCCGGCCGGCGTGTATCCGTCAACTTGTTTTCACGAAGCGGTGAACACCAATCGGAATTGACATGTTGTAAAATGACAAAATCATACATGGAGAAATGCGTTGCAGTTTATATAAAGGATAAGACATGAATCGTGATATCGACATTCATAACATCATTTTAGTACCTTACAGAATTGCTGTAGAAGGTCGGGGATAGTCAACACCGATGGTGGTAATCTCCTTTCAAATACTACGAAACATGTAGAACTCTAGGATCCGAAACAACATCTTGGATTTGGGTATGCGCCTTAGGAGATGACGTTTCAAACCTACCGTGACGAAAAGAATAGTCGGAATAAAATTGCGTATATCGCCGAAGTATCAGCTATAGGCACCGAGCGAGGTTTGGGGATGGTTACTTGACCTTTATGTCGCGAGGCTTGTTATGTTTGGCGTGGCTTCGGATGTCGTTGGAGATATATACATGGTTAGTTTACATGTTTGGTATAGAAAGCGATACTAGCCCTTCATCGATGTATTATCTCCAGCCTATAAAGTTACCGCGATTATAGTACTTACTATCTAATGATCTACATACGCCTAGTAACTGGGCTTTTTCGCAGCCGTTGGTTTAGCAAGTTTAGTGTTACGGTCATCGATAAGTACGTCCCAGGATTCGGTTCCAATTATGAGCCGGTGGAACCGACTATGCTTCTGGGATTTCAGATTTGGTCAATATTCCTAGGAAAGTATAGATGCTGTGCGTAGAATGTCTATAATTATACCCTCGACTCGATGTTATATAATTATAGAAACCCTAAGAGATTTATAGTCCGGCCAAAGTAACTTTATACGAAAGAACTACCATCAACCCCATAATCTAATCCGAACTAGCGATGCTCATGCATATGGAAACAATATATATCGCAAAAACGGCACCGGTTAGGATCTTCCAATCGCCAAAGCCATACACCCAATGCCACCGAACTATAACTCTGCGAAGCTAGGTGTCGAGCCGCGAAACCCACCAAAGAGTGGTTACAATATCTGAACCAAACGTGTAACTGCTGGGGAAGCACAATTTCTACGAGTCCTGTTATGCGACAGATTTACGTGTAGTGCACCTTCGTCCATGAGAGGGAGGTACTCATGGACGACGAGAACTCTAGACGACGATACGGGATAACGGACATCTCGTTCTTACGCAGTATCTTGGTCACTCATTGCGGCTGTTAGTTATACGCAGTACACATATGTCATATTGCAAGAGACCCAGATTGGAAAGGCATGCAGGCTTGCTTGCTTGACATCACTCGAGGCTAACCGGTTAATGATCGCTTATAGATATAGAATAGAGGTCATCATAAAAAATGCTAATCTATTACAAAACCCTGACGAAAAGAGAAAAGATAAAGAAGGAACAGGTAAAGAAATCCGATGCTTTCCATTTTACACACCCCCTCCAATGGGTTGAAAAGTCATAGCACGCCACAAACATGCCGGCGCGTCTCGCTCAAGATGAAAACTGAAAGAAAACTCCACTATATTAAAAAGGAGAAAAAAAGGATCGGGAAGAATAAGGAAAGAGGAGATAGGTCGTTAGGAAAATATAGAATTATATATAGAGAGAATTAGAAGCGCAAATATATGTGCAATCAAGAGATTTGCGACTCTTTGGGAATTTCATCCTCCTGCTAAACTCGGGCTTAAGAGGCCTCGAACACCCAGATCTATATTTGCAAAAGAGCGGCAATTAGTATCAGAAGCATTTGATAACGCGGGTAGAATGAATACATACCTCCATCTTGCCAGTTTCAGACTTGGCGCGCTTAGCGGACTTCTTGCTCATGGAAATGGCATTGTCGAGATCCTCTTGGTCGGCAACCAAGATCATCTCGCCATCCTCATCCTTAACCTTGAACTTGCATTGACGCTTCATTCCCATCTTCTCCTTCAATCGTTGGGAGAATTCGTTGAACCCAACGTTTGGTGCGATGACGACTAATCTCATGTCATCGGCGTGAATCTTGACCTTGATCTGTTTGGGGAGTATTGCATTAGCCTTCAATTCAATACTTATATTAGGGGTTTTAGGAAACCATACCTTCTTCACTTCAAAATTCTTACGGCTGCTGCCACCTCTGTTGCTACCACGGGCACTGACCAGCTCAAACTCTTCCTCATCATCGAAGTCTTCATCACCTTCACTCTGATAATCATCGTTGTATTGCTGACGTCTACCTCCCTGTTGCCTACGAGAAGAGCCAGAATGTTTCCTCGAGTGACCGCTTCTTCCACTATGTTCAGAACCATAGTAGTCATAAAAGTCATCATAGTTTTCATCATCCTCAGGGATCTCATCGCCGCGTCTCCGCCTGCCACTGCCACTTGTACTCGAGGCACCGTTTCGTGTACTTGGTTGTCTGGTGCCTTGGTATCCTCTGTCGCTGCGAGTAGTTCCGGTTCTCCGAGGAGCACCGTAGCCTTCTTGCTCTTCTTCGGGGACATCTTCCATCTCGTCTCTCCACCGCCTATCCCTCCCGCCGTCTCTCTTACTTGGCGCGCGGTTTGGAGCATTTCGATCCGTGTTGGATGCGGTAGAAGGGTTTCTGCTGGGCATCTGCTTAACTGGGAACATGGATCCATTGTCTCGCAGGCGGTTAACGACCGGCTCTCTCTCTGGTGGAGGAGTAGGAGGGAACACTGGATTTGGATTCTCGTTCGTTGCCCTGCCAGTGACCACAGCTTCTGTTCTCTTGGAGGTCTTGTTGGGGATGACTAGATTTGAAGCGGCGAATGAAACCGCTTCCTGCGGCCTGTCATCAACGGCTTCGACGACAGCCTTCTTCGACTCGGTTCCAGCGAAACCGGTGAAGGTATTGTTTGCATCGGATGCTGCAACCAGGCGAGCTTTTCCAAGGTAGTCCTTCTGTTTGACATTTCGGACCTTGGCATCGCTTGGTCTATAGACGATGCCGACGGGGATAGAGAAGACAGTGTATCCCTACAATAATTAACATTAGTATGTTCCCTTGATGTTAGGATATTTTACGGATCAACTCACCTCTGCTCTATCAGCAATGGCCTCATCAATGACGTTATGGTCTTCGACTTGCTTCTCCTTAACTGCGTACATGAAATCTTGCATACCAGCTTCATCTTGGGACAAGTACATGTAACACAGACCGCGGTTAAAAAGAACTTCGCAGGAGTACAATCGGAACTTCAGGCCCAATTGGTCATAGTCGATGAGAGTGTTTCCTCTTAGGTAAAGTAAGGCATCGTTAAAGTTGGCTAGAGCCTCTTCGAAATCACCGAGTAAGAAGTTGGAGACACCTTGCTGGAAATATGCAACAGCAAAGTAGACATCTAATCGGACTGCACGTTGATATGCCTCGACCTAATGAATGATTGAAGGTTAGCGCCGCCATGCTGACACAGCCAATGATTGACAATCGCAATGCGGGTATAGGGATTAAGCGTACAGCTTTCTCATGCTCTCCAAGTGTCGCATGGATGACACCGATATTGAAAAAGATTTTGGCGGTATCGGCAATAAGGTCGAATTGTTCTAAGGCCTCCTTGAACTCATTCGCCTCATAGTGCTTGAGCGCCAGCACCCAGGTCTCGATTTCCTATACAAGCACAACCTGATTAGAGACCAATTTTACACTATTATGGTAGCTGCACACAAACCTGTTTCAAAGACATCTTTTCTCAAACCCCCAACACTTGTTCCACTACTAGGTATTTTGTAAATTAAGGCGACTCCTGTTGCTTCGAGGAGTCAAAGGCGGCTTGAAAGTATATCTGACGCGGCCTGCAGCGTCCGGATGTGACGAAATAAAATCGACGATGGACGTGCCCGTGAACTTTGGGTAGCCCTGAAGAATGTCCAAGAAAAGAATAGGCAGCGATTCACAGAACCGTAGTATAAATGAAGGTATCGTATACCAGAATACGGCTATACACTGAAAAGGTATGTCAGCCCCGCCCCAAGCAAATGGTATACGTCTTTGAAGATATTTAGCTAAAGGGTAAAAAAGACGGAAAAACATGTAGAACGAAAAAAAAATCAATGAAAAAGAAATCGAGGAGAAAGAGAGAAGAATAGGAGGAATAAAGGGAAGCAGGTGGTCGCAGCGCCAACAGCTGGATAGCTCAAAGCCGAGAAATCTAGGTTCCTGACTGTGGTCCGCTCCTCTGCCGAATCGAACGCCACCACCATTTATTTTTCTTGACCCTCGTGCACACGGGACGACGGGATTCCTGCTGGGAAGTCCCAACTGGTGGGGAAGTGTGTGTATGGTGGATGGCACCTCTCACTTTGTTCTGCGAACGGAATAAACAAAGTGCGAATTGATCCGTAACGTCGGCCTCGATTGGTTCCTTTTGGGGAAGAATGCGCACTTACCAATTAACTATTGCTCTGAAACTGGACCCGATGCTGTCACAGATCAATGCAACAACTGCTTCTGGTAGAAAGATACTTGAAGAAAAATAAAGAATATCCTGAAGAGAGAGAGAAAAAGGATACGGGGAGAGGGCTGTGTGAACGAATATGTCTTAACGAAACGGGTTCGCAAGAGTTTCGAGGCTTATACAGCAGCGAGCTTTGAGCGTCCGATGGAATGAGGGTGGTGCACAGCAAGCCTTTCGTAGCCGCCGACCAAGGGCCCCACTTTTAGCAGCCCACCTTTTGACACAAGCTGATTTGGCGAGTCAAGTTGTGCAGATGCGTGTCCAAACGCAGGGCTGCCCCTCCAAGTGCCGTAAATAAAATATACAATTTCCAACCAAAGCAGCCAACGGAAGTCGGGTATGAGAGAGGGTTGGGTATTTTGGAGTTGTTGTAAAAATGTTGTCGTCCGAGCAGAATTATTGTTATTATGCACTTCAGCAGCGAATCCCAGTCGAGCTTCGAGATATACAGAATATGCACGTATGAGGAGAGGCTCTTGATGAGAACCAAATATCAACAGTAGTGAGATAAAGTTAGGAGCCCAGCCCACAAAAATCACACTACCACCAATATGAGCATTAAACTCGCTATGTATACGTGGGATGAGGACGACGGTTCAACGGGACCCAAGAGAATGAGGCCCAGAAATCGTCGATGCTGAATCGGGGACTTGGGCGCTTAAATTGTAAGCCAGACGAGACCCAGCTTAGCCAAGCGATGCCACCACTCAAGGAAGGAAGGAAAGGTAGGGTTGAAGAAAATTAAAAATGAATATGAATAAAAATTACAAGAAAAAAAAAATCTATGGAATAAAAGAAGAGACTGACGAAAAGAAATAGGAGGATGGAAGAAAGAAAAAAGAGTGTCTGAAGCCAGCAGAAAAGAATCGAACACGGAAAAAAGAATGAGCGTGATGAAAATTGTGAGCGGTGGTGATGCTGGAAGTTTAGAGAGGAGCGGGGGGTGCAAGCTTTCTAAGTACTTCCGCCCTTTTGACATGTCACTTGGACGATTAATCCAGATCTTACCAAAGGAAGCTCTTCACGAGCCCCACAGGCACCCTTAGGCTTTGGTTTTGGCAGCTTTGGTGGACGATTACAATTAAGGACTCTGCTTCATAAACCATATGTAAAGCCGACAGGGGCTTCGTTTCTGTGTTCTCTGAGTGTTCTTGGCTGTGAACGATTGGTCTTGTTGGGTGGACAGAAAGGTGCAAGCCCGACTGTCTGTCTCTGTTTCCGTTTCATCAAGTGTTTCTCGATTCTTGTCCCCGGTTCTCCTTGCCCTTCAGAAAAATGCGTAGACAGGACGTTCGATCAAGGAAGAATCGGTCGAGAATGATATCAGTTTCTATTTTTTTACTTTCATCCTTGAGGTTCAACGCAATGTTACCGCGTCGACTCTCCCCCTCGACGAGTTTCGAACCCAATGGTCAGCCTACAGCGTTTAAACAGTCCAGGGTGGTTAGAAAAATATCTACAGAATCAATCGACAATGGATTGACAATGGCCTGACAGGAAAGCTTGTCATATCGGTTCCAACCTTCGCTTGATCGAGTAATCCATAATTTTCTTTGCAAATTGCTTCATGGTGAACCAGTTAACCCTTTACAGCTACCCCTTCCCCTTCCTGCCTCCCCGCACCCCCTCCCCCCCGGGCCAGATATCTTCCTACGTACACGAACACGCATACCGCATCCTTCTAGGTGATCAACGTTGTTCGGTTTCCTGAAATGCCCACGCAGAGAGTACCCGATCCACCCATTGAAACACCTTTTCCGAATTGTTTGAGGGAGAGACCATCGTTGTATCGGACCGTGTGGAAACTCGCCTCCTTGATACAGTCCGTGCCGACAAGTTGTGTTGCTGAAACATCAACCAATATGGCTAGAGTAACACACATACAAGCTCCCATCCACGTTGAGGTAGCCCCCCCAAATCCGCTTGGCCTTGCGCATTGACAGCTATATTATATTTCGTTTGTTTTAATGTATACCGAACGAGCCGTGGGGTAGACTTTTTATCTTTCATCTGAATCAAATATATGAAGCCCAGCCTGGCCTTCCATGTGATTCTGCAACTTCTGAGGCCCAACGAAACTGCGTTGCGTGGAGGTCCAAGTGAAGTCTGAACCTTCTCGTCGAATAATGATATCATGGTCACTGCACGATTGGACCACTTGCTTCTATTTGCATCCACGTTGAACCATCTACCCGTAGATTTAAAGTTAACCCTCATGCACTGCACGTTTCCGATCGGGACTCAACGCCTTAATTCGAAATGGGTTATGCTTAATCATGCCCTCGGTACCGCATGTTTCAGATGCATGAAAATAAACCGGCCTACTACCCCACCGCTTATAAACCCAGGAATAAAATTGAATGGGTTACTTTTCGGCTCGAATAATATATTAAGAACGAACTGAAATTCCGCTTCTAGATTCCGTATACATACTTGGGCAAGTTTAACCATAAACTAAACTTAGCTACTAGACAGCTGAGCCTCCGTAGCATCGGCAACTCGAGGCTATTTCCTGAGGACCGTTAACTGGGCTTCCAACCCCAGAAAATAAGAATGGAGCAAATTCAAAGCATTCCCTTGCCCGCTTGCTCTATCCTCTCTTCCCAAACCGTCTTGCCAGAGCAAGAACAAACGGTCTTATTATTCTCCCATACTCCCGCGCTCCGGGCAATAACACCCACCAGCGTTGTCTCGCTATCTTGCTGATAGTTCTCAGTCTCGGGCGAGACAACCATGCTCCTGCCTATCAACTCCCATATATCTATGGGACTATCCAAAAGCACGCTTCCTGATCCGTCTCGATTGACTTGTATCTGTCCTAATCTTCCCCTAGGCTCCGCGATACTCGCATCACCTTCCTCCCATACCCCACCCGTCGAAGCTGCGCCTTTAGATATGTCTCCATTTTGGCGTATACTTGCATGATATACACCTTGAGGTAGACCCTTAAGGCTAAGATCGATGATTGTATATTTTTGCCCAACCTGAACCATTCTTGCGAGACCACGGACGGGATCGCTGATATTTGGCGCATGAGTTTCTAAGATGCACACCGCCGCACCTGTACAAATATACCCAAATTTAATTACCGAGTTCATCGTAATTTACCAAAATATCCATCGGAAAGCAAGACATACTGTTCGGTGTCCCCGTTCCTCTTAAAATAGCATCCTTTCCGATCTTCTCCAATGCCGCTGTTATTGCGGAGGGAGCTGTTGTGCCCTCGATCTCTACCAGTTGATCTTCTAGGTGACAATCGACATTGAGTATTCCTGCGTGGGTGCGGCGTTGGTCAATGCATCGTCATTGTAGCGCTTTGAAAGAATAGCCATTCAAACCTTCGAGATTGAAGAGCGATTTTTTAACGGAGGTCACACAGCCGTCACACTCAAGGGGAACGGCGAAGAGAGTCTTTTATAGATCTACTCAGCTGGTGAAGTTTCCTTAAACTGGTTAGAAGGATTAACGACATACCTTAAATGCAGGGCGTTCGGGCATGATTGGTCATATAAAATTGGATACTCGTCAAGAGTTCTACTTAGAGAGGACCCTAAATATATTTCTCAATTTAAATTGTCGTGGAAATTTAATACTATAGCTATAAAGTGCTGTTTCCAAGGCTTATTAAATTATAGAAATCGGTATCTTAATTTGCTTGAAGTTAAAAGAGTCTTTAGGAATTAGAGGATTGTTGTATTATGCATCCATTAATAATGACGACAATGTGTAAAAGTAGTGCCAATGTTCCCAGCTTTTAGTATTCAATCTAGATGTATGTTGCTTAGAAATGAGTAGCGGCTAGGGCGGGCATGTTGTAAAGTTTCAACGGATTGAGTCGACTCGCCTGAGCTTTGCCGAGAATTTTGACATTCACGCAACGCAAATACTCTCTCCGGCCTTAAAATTTTCATTACAACGACTCTCCAATCTACCAATCCACAGCGGCCACCAACCGAGGGGGCATATCCAGCCATTCAATCCTTCCGACATGCTAAGACAGCGTTTATAGGGTCTATAGTGGTTCAGTACCAAGGAGAAGGCTGTAGACTCGGCGGAAGGACTCCAACAACCAAGGATGTCGCAGGTCATCGGACGAGTAAGCCTCACGCGGACGCAGATGTACAGAGGGATTTAATGCTAATCGAGGTACCACGTAGACTAATCTCGCATTCTCGCGAGCATGGCACGTCGTCAATGTTGGTGCGGACATGCGGAGTTTAGGTAGACTGGCAAGTTCTATAGCTACCACCCTCATGGGCAAACACAAACCGATATATCACCCTTCGAGTATGGCAATTACCCCTCACCTCATCGGGTACCATGGGACGGATAGAGGCTCATATCTGTTTTGTTTTTTAGATGACTGCGGAGATTACGTCGTTGCAATCGGCTGCAACGACCTACGGGTTACTGGTAAAAAGATGCAAGACAAGATGTACTACAAACATACCACCCGACCGGGGAAGGGTTTCAAGCAGATGAACATGGAGAGGGTGTTCAAAAAGTTCGGAGGTGGTGAAATATTACGAAGAGCGGTCAGCGGTATGCTACCGAAGAATAGACTGAGGGACGTGCGGTTAGCAAGGCTAAAAGGTATCAAGTTATCTGCGGGTAAAGAGTCGAAAGGAACAGCATTGGCTAATGTTACGCTGCTCTATAGTATTTGAGGGACCGCATCACCCATACAAGAAGAACATCGTGGTTATGGAGGCAAAATCTAACCGTAAAGGACCAAGTACGGTGAAATATGGACCTGTTACGGCGACTACGAAAGATACGAAGGTAGCTACCCCGCCAGCTGCAGAGGCAAACCCTTCGGTTGCAGCTGCATAGTTTACTGTATCATAATTATCCCACCAAAGCATGTATATACGACCGCGAATTGTATCATATAACGGAGTATGGCGGGAAAACCCGGTATTCCTCGGCTTGCGTAAGTCATATTTTTCTTATTAGGATTACGGAGAACAGTTTTATATTACTCATCTGATCAATTGAGCTCTCATATATTATCTTTGATAGTGTACAGGATATATATGCATAAAAAATGATAGAATTACCTAATAGCGAAGAATGGAACCAAAATCCTCTGAGCAGGATGAAACGACCAGGGTGATCAGCAACGAAACGTCTGCCAACTTGAACGCCATTACCAAGTATATATCGATCGAGTAACCAAAATGGAAAACGAGGAACTGCCTGTTGCTATGAATGGTACAAAGAAAAGCCCAGGGAAGAGAATCCGACGGGTACGTTACACGCAACATCTACAGCTTGGCACCTGGTTTGCGAACGACGCGGCACTTGATGAGGCCATTTGGACCGGATTGAGGAGCATAAACTTCAGCATCCTTGCCGGTGTTCTTGAGTCCCTTGTGCCAGCTGAGGTCTGTGATACAAAAATGTCAGCAAAAATTGCCCCTAACAAGAGCCTCAGGAATCTTTAGGAATGCTTACCGATTTCAAAGTAGTGCTTGTTGGGGAGAGCATACTCGACAGCCTCAACGCCGGGGGTTTCGGCAAGGATGAATTCGCACATCTTGTACATGGTGGCTTGGACGCTTGCGCTGTCATCCTCGGCGAAGATCTTCAGGGTTGTGTTCCTGGCTCCCTCAAAAGCCTTGTCGAAAGCACCAGATGCAGCGGTAGATTTGACTTGGCCGAGAGTCTGGAACTTCTTCCACGTCCACTGAGCATCAACTTCGGTGCTGAGAATACGATCCCAAGTCTCCTTGAGGGTGGTGAATTCGTCTCTGTAGAATCCGTGGAAAGCGGAGCCGGTGCTCTTCAACACGAGCAACCCTCCAATCTTGGAGCTGATGGTAAATCCTTCGTTTCGTCGAAAGGTGACCTCAACGTTTCGTGTTTCAGCACCGTCTCGCAGGAACGAATGAGGATGCGGCTTTCCGTCAACGTTTATGCGGGTCCATCGGTGGACGATAATGTTGACGTGAGCGGCGTGGATGTGGCTGTACTTGTTGGGGAAGTGGGATGCGAGAATGGCACCGTAGAGTTCTGGTGGATCAACTGGGCACTGCTTGGCGAGGATGTAGATGGTGTTCTTGACGGAATCGGTGGCGACAACTGGGCTATTGTCGGCTTCGGTGTAGGAGGTTTCAATGTCACCCTCGAGAAGGCAGCAAACAGTCATTTCGGTAACGGACTGTGTTCCGTTCTTCTCGTCGCGGTGAACCTTGTAGACGCGGACATTGTCCTACATGAGATTATCGTTAGCATCACCTTATCGCGCATGCTTTAAAAGGGGGTTGTATCGTGAAAAATAGGCATTTTCTGTAGGAAAGTATAAATTGGAGAGAATTAATTAATTTACATACCTTTCCGTAACGAGCTGCAGCTAGAGATGCCATTGCGACTGGTATTTTTTTTTGGGTATCAAAATGTTCGGGTTGAAGTTTGCTGTGAGGAATTACAGCGCGAAGCGAAGGCCGATTGTACGCGAGATTCACCACAAGGAAATACGCGGATTGCGGAGAGTAGTAGAAGGATACGTCAAGACAGCGAAAAAATAGTCTTACGCAGAGATAGTGTATATAACAACTTAAATAAAACCGTGAGTTCGAAAATATATATTAATATGAATGCGAAAATGTATATTTCAAGGAATTAAAGCAAAAAATTAAAATGGAGAGGAGAAATAGCTGTAAAACCAAGCAAAGAGGAATATATGAGACTTCAAATTGATCACACGGACAAGAAAAGAGGAGCGACAAACTAAGAAGTGGGCCGTGATCTCTTATTTATAACCTGAAGCATGAATCTCGAACATCTCGGAGTGGCAGTCAGCTAGAGCGGCGTTACTGTTATCATTCATGGCCCGAGTTTACAGATTCCACACCCGGTTTGCTAACTTGCAAGGGGAATAGCTAATCTGGAGACAAAAGGTCATCATCACCTGAGATTATGATCTAGACTAGACTCGAAAAAAACCAGGAAGCATGAAGGTTGGGGGGTTCAGGCTACGTCAGGGATGGAAGGTCAGGCCAGAAAAATTGTTCAAGTTGGAGAATTTCCCCGAAGGAAGCAGAAGCTATGCGGTGGAAGTCACCGAAGCTGACGAGCGGGAAGAGAAAGATCTCCAATCAGGAGGCACGAAATTTTTCGTTATCAATTACGGAATCCTGAGGGGACTCGGTATCTTCCACCAAGTGCCCGGTTTACAATGTGCAAATATTCGTAATCGAAATGGATTTTAATGCAATTTTACCTCAAAGAATTTTGGTTGGAACGGCTTTGGGTAGCTTGCAATAGCCCTATTTGGGTGGGTGAGTGTGCGTCGTTTCGTGCATCTCCGGCACCACGCTGCCCCACCGGAAGCTACTCAGGCGAACACCGATAACCATGCAGCTGCTTTGCCCCGTCCCAACGAACCCCATTGGCTCGACCATTGGCTTGACCGTCGAAGCTTTCACGTTTCGAGCAAGGATCGCGGAACACTGATGTCAGTGATTTCGATTTTCATTTTCGACATTTCGCATATCGGGGTTTTTTATTTTATATTTTTTCTTTCTTTTTCTTTTTTCTCAGTCTTGACTCCCACGCGTTATATTACATTATACCGCACTGCACCTCGCCGCTTCAAAGCGATGGCTTGTCCCAGCTACCCGTTCCGCACTTTCCTTGGTCCTTTACGGGTATAGATTCCGAATATAACGCTCGTACCAGTACCCGTACGGTCTATTGGCTTAAAGACAAGCTGTTTCAGCCTTGAAGCATAAAATAAATTTTACTAAGACATTTGAGGCTCGAATGTGCAGCTTGCCGGTTTATTGCCTGGCTTGGGTGGTCACCCGTGAGTCGCTGTCGTGCACGGTTACGAGGCATTTTAAGTCATTGATACTGGCATGCTGACGTTGAAGACCGTCTTTGTGAGGCCAATATACTATGATATTTGAGTCGCAGACGTGGAATGGCCACCGCAATCGCTCCAGTCCGAATGCTTGTCTTGATACAATTCTTTCTTACGTATACGCCAGTGGCCATGATCAAAAGTTTTTTGAATGCCAGTAAATACCTTGGATCAACCGAAGCCTCGCATAGATCTAGGACTGTTGGATTGTTTTAGACAAGGTAAACACTACTTAAGTGCCATGCTCCAAATATATAATCACAGCAGTGCAATATAATTTGAATCGCCCAGATATTCATTTCAATATGAGGAAACCTTTCAAGCTTACGTGGGTAATTAGTATGTAGTTATAAGTATTCGCATAATACTCAACATACTATATACAAACTCGTCTAGACAAATATGAAATTATCAATCCAGATAGTTGGAGCTAAGGGGGACCTGCTTGCTGTGGGGATAGCTTTTATACTTTCCAACAGCTTCAATGTTGACGCCACTTTGAGTGGCAGCTGCCCTTCGGTGTGGCAGCTGGCCAACATTGGAGAGATCTTGGCCTGCCAACCAACAGAACCAAGCATGCAACCAGCCCAACTGGCGCGGGATAGCACCAACCGCCCCTCCAAAAACCCAAACGAAACAAAACAAGTAAACAGAATGATAGAACGGGCTAGGCTGCCGCTGCTTGCTGACAACCGGCCAAGTTGGGAGGTGGGCATGCAACCTACCCCGCGCCTTCGCCTCAAACTCACCCGCCTAAGTTACCTAAGTACTTGCCCTGTCCGCAGAGTGGCTACTTGCTGTTTTGCAGGAACATCAACCCCCCCCAAAAAATTGCACTATTATTATTATTATTAAGAGCTTCTTCAAATATTAGTTTGCTGCTATTGTTTGAATCCCAAAACAGACAAGAGCAGCCTTCTGCCGCCGTTAAACCCGACCGACTCCAACCTCCATCTCGCCAAAAGCGGCATTTTCCTCTATCTCGATCCCCGACCCATTCATTCCCCGACCAATCAATTAGTTCGACCTTCCTCCAATACTCTAACGAACTACCTGCTACTGAAATCCAATATTCACGCGCGCGACTGATCAAGGGATATCGTATTCGAACGCTTCGTTATGCTTGGGGTTCAATGCCTGAGCTTCGCATTCGGTTGAAATCCACCTCCCGCTCACCACTACGAATACTACAATGCTGAACGTTAACAACAATCCCATTATACACAATAGCAACAGCAACAGCCCCGCCGCCTCTGCGACTCCTGTAGGGAGACTTCCTGGTCAGCTAAATCCTCACATTCAGTCTAGGTCGAGTACCCTCGATCCTGGTCTAGCACCCCCCACGATTCAACATGGAAGTAGCAACGCATTGCTCAGCCCGAATGTCCAGACGGTGCGGACTGTCAACGGCCGGCCCATCACGACGATCCGGGCCGTCTCGGGTAACACCACTTCAATCATCAGCGGTGCGAGCACGAGTTCTTCAACGATAATCGGCCCTGGAAGTTTCAACTCTGCCATCCCTTCCCGCTCGCTTATATCGGCTCCCCTCTCATCCACCATAACGACAGGTTCACCAATGGCTGGCGACGGCAAGAACGGCCAATTGGAGACCATCATGGAGAGGCTCGCAATAGAGAGGAAAATGAAAGAAGGAGCGGAGAATCTCTTGCTGGTATTGGACTCGAAAAAACCGAAGGATGCGAAAAAGGCGAGAGCGGAGGCTGAGAAGGCTTTGCACGAGGCCAACGTCAAGATTGATCAGCTCACAAGCCAGGTGGATATGCTCAACTCCAGGAATATAAAGCAGCAGAGTGAATCCAGGTCGAGAATGGCAAGCAAGTTTCGGGGTGAACCCCTCCTGCCGGTACCTCCTGGGATCGCCATTTCGATAGGAACAGGAATCAGCGAAGAACAGTTATCGAGCGAGTCTCCAACCTACTCTCTATCGGACATACTCCAGTCTCTCGAAGAGAGAGGTCAAAGACCCGAGGTATACGTCGACAAGGCCAACAGCTTGGTTCACCTTCTCAAGAGACATCAAACGCTTAAATACGACTTGGTTTGGTCACAATTCGGCAAGCGGGTTCAGTTCATGTTGACCCATGATAGCCGTGATGTGGTCTCAGCAGGATACAGAGTCGCACGATACGCCATCACAGATATCGCATCTCTGAAGACCATCAAAACTCTTAACACTGATATTATCGTAATAAAGTAGGCAGATATCCGGGTGAAAGAGCAGTGCTCCCCAATACGATATGTTCTAATCATGTTCTTCTTTCTAGTTCTCTTGCAAAAGATCATACAAGTTCCGACGCCCGGTCTAGCGTGGAGCGGGAGCAGGCTCTCAAATTTATACGAGCGTTTTTAGAAATCCCTGGAGGAGTAAAAGAAATAACCAGAGGCGTCGCAAGGGCTTTGGTTTCATGTGCAGAACAGAGTGACGACAGACTCCGAGCGATGTGCATAGAGACACTTGCAGAGATTTGTAGGCTCCAAATTTTCCAATCGCAAACAAAGATTCTAACGTACGTGGATATAGTGATCATTGAACCTTCTCTTGCCGTTTCAGCGGGTGCTGTCAGGGTTCTAGCACAGGTGCTAGCAGATGGTCCCTTGGAATTGTCCGATTCTATTGTTATTGCGTTTCTTTATCTTCTTGATATGCCACACACTCGGCAATATATCCGTCCAGGTCACGATTTAGAGGTCAGATACTACCCCATCGAGGAGCAGGGACATGTTGGAATCTGGGGCTAATGCGTTTAATTTAGATTGTATTTTCCTCTTTTACCGACTCATACGCAAAAGCTCATATTCACGAAGAAAAGTTACGATCCTGTGCTAAAGTTATCAGCGCGATGTTCAAGTCTTGGCCTGGTATGTTATCCTTGATATTCCATAAAATTGGGATCCGAATGTTTACCCAACGGAACTAGGCGTCCTCGCACTATCGATGTATGATTTACGGTCCGTCAGATCACTAGTGGAGTCGTTGAGGATACCTCATGTTGCTGTCAGAGTAAGCGAACTTCCCACATCACTCGTAATAGGATTTACTGAACGAATGACTAGGACATAATACTGGAATTGTTTTTTGACATTTTCCGAATTAAGCCACCAGCCTGGTCATCCACATTTCTAGCGGGGAGACGGCTTACAAGTAAGAATCCTTCCCTCTTCGATCAGTGGTGAATCCAAACTAAATATATGAACAGCGTACGGAAGGGTGGCGAATATGAGAGCCTTCCAGCAAACTTACACGCCAGTAAAAGACAAGGAAAGGGTGAATCTAGTAGATCATTTTAATGCCTTACTGCTGGCGATATTTACGGAGGCAGGACTACTCGACGTGAGTCTGAGCGAGCAAAGGCGTAGGGTGTCTTTGTATGGTAACTAGCTAACCGTTTTTGGTAGTGCCTTCTAAGAATCTTGGAGGAAGAGGATGCCGACCCAGCTATCATCCGAAAGTCGACCCTTCTAGTCGGAGAAATACTCAAGTTATCGAACCAACTCCTACCTCGTGATATGAACACACGCCTGCAAATGCTTCCAAGCCTGTTTCGTTGCGCATCTCAATTTGATACCCCTGCTAGGAAAACAGCTACCTCTGCGGTGTACCAGATAGACTCTCTAAACAGGACCTTGCACCGAACTGGTAGTCATGGCGTTACCAACCCTAATCCTCTATCCATGGACGACAGCAAAGCCGCAGCGAGGCAGGTTGAACAAGTTAAATTGAAGATGAATCTCCAGATCGATGAGCCACATTTTAGGAGTCTGATCCTTGACTCGCAGGTACAAACGTTTTCCCATCCCCACTGTACTTTTACCCATGTGCGTGCTGTGATGCTAACAAAAAAAGATCCTTACGACTAAAAATCATACGAAATGGAAGATGGATGCTCTCCTGGAACTGGTACAAGGCCCGCTCCTGAATCCCAAGCGTCTGGACGAAGCTTTGAAAGGCACGAAGTTCTTGAAGCGACTTATGTCATTCTTTCGTCCTTTCAAATTCAAATTTTCGGCTATTACAAATACCAAGCCCAACCAACGACTTGTACGTCTTGGTTGTGCACTCTTTCATACCTTACTTCAAAATCCAGAAGGTGTGAAGTATTTGGCCGATCATAAAGTATTGCGTCAAATTGCAGAATGTTTAGCTCAATTGGACCCCATGAGCGGCATAACTTCCGCAGATCCGCTATTCTCAAAAGCAAAGCTACAGGAGTCGCTCTGCTCTGGGTATTTTATGTTTCTCGGTGTTTTATCTACTGATCCAAATGGGATTGCGTGAGTATGCCCCGGCCAAACTGCTTTATGTAAATTAGGTCTGCTGACGATATCTGGGTTACTGTTTAGCATGATGGAGCGGTGGAAGATGTTCAACATGTTTTATCATATCAGTGAGCTTCGTAGCCGAGATGATTTAATGTTCCACTTCATCTCAGCCATGGATTTCACCACGTAAGTTAGCGGGCATCGTGGTTTGGGAGGCCGGGGCTAATGTATATCACTCATAGGGAGGGTCACCCGCGAATCATCTTGTCTAAAGCCCTGACTACAGGCCCCAGAGTATGTTACTAGTTTTAGCTGTAACTTTCGTATCTGACAACCCGCTAACCCCAAAGCTTTATAGTCCGTACGATTGTTTGCAACGAATCATCTTCGGGGCTTGGTTGAAGGGTGTCAGAGACCGCCCCCAAATCCTCTTATGCCACCCAATGTAACAACAACTAGGTCAGCTGAGACGTCGCGATGGGCTATTCGACTTCTCGTTGCTCAACTCTACGACCCTGATGTAGAAGTTTGTCAGGCAGCTGTTGAGGTACTGGAAGAGGCCTGCAATGCTAAGACGTCTCTTGAATATGTGGTCCAATGTCGCCCTGCCCTTGACCATCTTGGCGAAATAGGAGCGCCCCTTCTGCTCAGGTCAGTCCTCTAAAACCTCGTCCGTATCAGGGATAGACTTGATTTTTGACTGTATATGTTTTTCAAGGTTTTTATCTACATCCGTCGGGTACCATTACCTAAATGAACTGGATTATATTAACCGTGAGATGGACGACTGGTTTCATGTGAGTTCTCACAAAAGCTAGGAGTTTGTATATACTATCTCCGGCATCCTAACCGCGATGAATATCTATAGGGGCGTAATGATGCATATGTGGACCATATTGAGGCTACTCTTGCTCGTGCCTTCGCTGATAACAACAAGGCGGTACGGTCACAGGACGGGAGCCAGTTCTCGGACACCGATAATGTCGGGTGTGTTCCTCCTCATTTTTACCGCGAGTTAGCGAAGACGACGGAAGGATGCAGGCTTCTACAAGAAAAAGGACATTTTGAGGAATTCGCAATGTTCGTAAGAGAAAATGCAGACGAATGCGAAGACGTCGAAATCGTTACAAAGGTAAAAGGTTGTCTATGGGCTATAGGGAATATCGGTTCCCTACCCTCAGGGGCGCCATTTCTGGAAGAATCTGATATAGTGGATAAGATTGTCTATATCGCGGAGAATTCTAGTGTTCTATCTTTGAAGGGGACGGCGTTCTTTGTCCTCGGGATGCTCTCACGGACGGGTACTGGTCTCGAGCTCCTCGATTCTCTAGGTTGGGACGCCAAAGTCTCAGACATGGGCGAGTTTCTTGGCTACACACTCCCTAAAAACCTAAGTAGCCTTCTTTCAGTAAGCATATATACGCAGCACTCCTTTCTTCCATTGGATCATAGTGTTCTAATATCCGCCATAATAGCTTGTCAACTGGGAATTCAACGCGGGAGAGACAAACCAGAATGGGCGGTTAGTCCTAGCATATGTAGATGGGATTGACGAAGCTCTTATCAAGAGGCTTGTAACCTCTATGACAAATCTGAGCAACCACATACTCGCCAATGAAGCATCAAGGGATCTAGCAAAGTAGGTTACATCTTTGTCGTCGAGTTAAGCGTGTGACTAACTTTCAATATAGACTCAAACAGAACTATGCCGAGTTGTTCCAGTCAACGGAAATCTATAATTTAGCGTTGAGGATACTGGAATCATACCGATACAGGCTGCCTGTAAGGCGTTTCATATTGGAATTGTTTGATCGAAAGTGCGTCGATTGCGTGGTGAAATCGCCGGCAAGAGGGGTAGACACAGAGGACGTTGCAACCCCTGTGGCAGCGGATCCTTCCTTGTCACTAAAGGTGCAAATTACTTGAGAAGTACGGCGTGTGGCACGCCCATGAGAGTATTGGGTTGGAATATACGGGACATTCACTCAGGTGCGATAACCTTTCGCCACCGCCATCCGATACTGATTGTACATAACCTGGAAGAGCACGGATTTGGTAAGTCGGAGGGTTGCTATACGGCGTTATTTATTTATTCATTTACTTTCTCTGAAAATTTTCAATTCGGCGTTTGGTGGCATTTCGTGCGAGGATACTCCATAGCATGTGAGCGGCTCTCATGAGATTTCAAGTATTGTATCAGGCTTTTTTTCTTTTTTTCTTTCTTTCTTTTTTTTTTATATCTATCATGGGAAAAATCCGATACCATGTACCATACGAGAGTTTACGTAGAAAAAGTAAGCAAAACCATTGGACGCTTCGAAGGCGTGTTGGCTTCTAACGAGGGTGTGCAAATATCATTCGAACGGTTAGGAATTAGAGTAAAAAAAGTCTTTTCACGAATTCACTCATGATGACATGCATTGACCTACAAGGTGCAGTTGGTGTCTCTTTCGCCGCGTGACCGTGGTAGGAATTGCGGGTGTTGAGTATAAATTTTAACACTTCGTTCGAATATCAAAGACGTCATGAGTTGACCGCTGCGTGCCGAGGGGGGAGCGTATCTGTTAGGCAGGCCATCTTGCACCTACCAAACGCTAAAAAGTCGATTGACTTGCATACCACTGCCGCCAGCAGCACGGTCTACCCGGTTCTGCCTCGGGTGAATCGTGAGTGTAAGGTAAGGTAAAGGAAAGGGGAAAATATCTCGGAGAATACTTGCTTAAATGATTCTTTTTGCGAGAAATTGCACCATCGTGTCCGTGTCTGTCCAAGATACTTCCCAAACCGTGTGAAGAAGGCACAGGTAAAGTTTTGGGAGCTGTTAGTTTGTTAGCTGTTAGTTAGTAGCCCTAAGGTAAAACAAGCAGCAGAAGCAACAGCAGCAGCACGGATGGCATGGGCATGACATGACATGACATGCATGCGGTCAGGTCGCATTGCTAAACCGTTTCGGTGGGATCGGGTTAACCAGTTCCTTCTCGTTCATCCGTTCGCCCTCCTCCCCCGTCTTCTTCTTCTTCTTCTTTGGCCAACTAGGGCCGGTTCCTAAAAATTTCTAATGATACATTTTCAAACTTCTAAATTTCCCCGATTAGCGGCGTATTCTGCGATCACCAAGCAGAATGGCGGACTAGGAATAATCACAGCCATCGCTGTTGAAAATCGTAATCAATGCCTTTCATCGTCGAGTTGGACTTTGGTTCTTTCGTGTAATCCCATGAACCATCTGTTGGTGATGAAAATCGTACTTTATTCGTCTCTGAATTCGTATCTTGGTGAGAGGGAGATGCACTCTTTTCGGTTGATATATGCAATCTACACTCTGATGCTCTGATGCTCTGATGCTCTGGTACTCTTAATATCTTGCGTGGTTGCGACCCTGAATTGCTCGCACCCTGAATATCGGCCGGTCGCAACCAGATTATTATTTCTTTCTTTGCGCGTTAAGCTGCAAGGGATTGTTCTTTCCTTTTAATTCTTTCGTCTGTACCGGAACCGCCTCAGCACAGCCAGAAGTGCCTCAGTTTTGGTATTCAACCGAATTGGCTTTACTAGCCGGTCATCCATTTGTCTTCCATTCCCTCTCGGCTTCTCGAACTAGAACTTAAACCCTACAGCCACACTGCAGCTTTGATCAGAGACCAATACGCATATATTGATTGATATATAGCTACTTCAAGTATATATACGCATTTCGAGTCCTTTCTTGTATCAACAAATTCTTATTCTTTTTTCAAATTTACTTCTGGTCTCAACGATATTTGTTCGCCTCTGGGTACCCACCTTCTCTCCGCTTCCAACGGCTGTCATTGCATTGGGGGGGGCGTCGTACTGTTTCTGTTAGAAGCTGGCATGCAGCGTTAATAATAAGAATACTATTCCATGTGAGTGTGCGTGTTCGCTCTTGCATACATTTCAATTTTACCTTTTTGCTCAGACAAGGATGAAGACTGTTTGTTCCGAATGCCTTCCCCCCCGCCCGATTAAATTCATGCACCAAACCTTGCATATCGCCTGACCTTGCATCTCAAATGGAAAGGGCAAAGTCAAGTGTTCCCAGTGGCTCTTTATCGTTACTTCGTTCACCAACTTCTATCCTTCGACAATAACAGAACTCCACCAGAACCATATACTTTTCTTCCATATATTCCTAACAAACAAAACTACTATACAGTAGCAGCAAGGTCACTATAATTGGTATAGGGAGCTCTTTAATGTACTATGAGATTCGATTCTTCCCTGTCTCTGTCCCTCTCCATTCCAGTGCTGTTTGGATTTCACCAATCCGCACTACACCTAGCGCTCAAAAATAAGAAGAAAAAGGAAAGAAAACCCAGAGGGATGATTGTGAATATATCTTCTAAGGAAATCGCTTTCTGTTCTAGAAGGGATTCGTATCATTTTATCCCCAACTTTGATCGTGATCGTATATCTTTTGCCCAAAGCCCCCTCCCAATACCCTATGCATATGCTGACCGCCCGTTTTATAAAATGTACCACTAACACAACGCACCTCTCAACTCGCAGCGCGGCTTAGTAGTACGGATTCCGTCCAACCCTTTCATTCGGTTCTCGTTCATGCAGGGGTGATGACACCTACAGCTCTAGCTGAATGAATGTCAGTCCGCCTACCGAGCCAGGGCTTCGATCGTCCTTAAGTGGTCGCAGTCCAGGATTTGACCACGGTGATAATAGATTGCCCAATGAAGACCATGCATTGGAGAAGGGCTCCTCCAGTCCGTTGGATTCGGCTCTAGTTGTAGACGATGTTCCAGGCTTTCGGGGACTCGTGCGTCTTCTCCAGTGCGAGCTGTGTAACAAGATTCTCAATGAGCCGCTTGCATTGCCTTGTGGGGAAACACTTTGCCGTTCTTGCCTCCCACCCACCCACCAGAGACAGAATATATCCTATCCAAACGACCCCGGCCGACGGGAAGGGTTTGTCTGTCCGTTCTCGAAATGTGGAGGGCGAGAACATCCAATCGCGGATTGCAACCTGGACGTAACACTCGCAAATCTATTGATTGTAGTGGAGGCTGTTCTTTCTGCTGCACCAGAATTAGCTGCTCCTCAAAAGCTGGCACAGGAATTTACTCAAGACCTGGAAACCTCTTCGGAGAAAGTATCAACAATATCGGCTGGTAATGGTCTGCTGGAAATTTATCGCAAGGCTGAACAAGGCATGCTCCCATTCCATGGCAAGGATTTTGGCAATTCACAGCTGCAGCAAACATCGACAGATACAAAGGACAAGCAGCTATTTACAACTCTTGTAGCCAAAGTTCGTCCTGACTTTGACTGCCAAGTGTGCTATTGCCTCTACCACTCTCCAACGACAACCTCGTGCGGCCACACTTTCTGCAAAAGCTGTCTTGAGAGGATCAGAGATCACTCAAATCTTTGTCCTTTCTGTCGCAGAGCACTTTCTCCATACCGAAGTCATGGCACGTTGAACGAAAACAAAAGATTGAAGGAATTAGTATCAACTTTTTGTCCTGAAGCGGCTGCCGCTAGAGAGTTACAAATCGCGGAGGAACTATCTGATGGAGAGCATGTGGTGCCTATTTTCGCTTGTGCTTTGACATTCCCTCATATGCCAATGTTCCTACACATATTCGAGCCTCGGTATCGGTTGATGCTTCGGAGAGCAATAGACGATGGAACGAGGTGCTTTGGTATGGTATCTCATCGAAGAGGACCCGCGCCAACTCCGGATGGAAACTTCGATGCCCCTTTCACGCAATATGGAACCATGCTCTACGTCACAAGTCTCCAAATGTTCCCTGATGGGAGAAGCCTTATCGAGACAACTGGCATTTATAGATTTAAAATTCTATCGTATCGCTGGCATGATGGTTATCCCCTAGCCCAAATCGAAAGGGTTGAAGACATCCCTTTCGCTGATGAGGAGGCTATGGAAGCTGCAGAAAGAATGATTACCTCTCCCCCAGGTGTGTCGATTCCTGCATGGACCAGCCTTTCAACCCAGGAGTTACACCAGCAAGGCCTTAACTTTGTGAACTCGATGCGGAATCACTCCGAAGGCTGGTTCACAGACAAGATTCTTGGCACCTATGGACAACCACCCCAAGACCCTGCAATCTTCCCATTCTGGATGGCTACATTGCTACCCATCCACGATCGAGAAAAGTACCTTGTTCTCGCATCCACCAGCGTCCGAGAGCGCTTAAAATTAGTCGTGGGGTTTATCAAAGCTCTAGAGCAAAGAAGTTGGTAAGGCGCCCAACCCACCCCCCCATTACACCGTCTAGGCTTCTATCAGTGGCATCGCTCATGCGTTCTGGTATAAAGAAGGAACTATGGATCTGTTAATGATTAGATAGGTTATCCACAGGCGGACTAGGGGCATCTTGTACTATCTCATGAGACATATACCCACGGTTATTCTTCTCCTCGTCACTCTTTACATATCCGTTCTCCAAGGAGGAGATTCGACGGACTCGAACCATTCATCTGAACTGTCGTTACCTTTTATATTTACGTCGATTGGAATTATAGTTGGAGCGACGATTCTACCTAGAGTTTTATACGCACGATAGACGCAATACTTCCTTTTTTTTTTTTTTTTTTTGTGCATCAGGTGGCGTTACGTTTGGATTTTTCATTTTTCTTTTATAAAATGTTCATCCAAGCGCAAGCTAGCTTTTATAACCACGATAGGTCCAACGATTAGCATATATTCCATATCAAGCACGCTTCAATTGAAAAAAATTATTTCACAAAAAACAGAAACAAATCGTCAGTTCGTTCAGTAGATACAAGATTTAAAATTAAGTTTGACTATTTGGATAAATAGACCTAACAAGGAGTGTGTGAAAAGACACGCGGGTAGGTAGGTACATCCAGTAAAAATGAGGGGTATAAAGAGATAAAAAAAGAATCTCCGTCGCTCAAAAAATCTAAATAGCCGTTCAAAAGGCTTTCCCCTGTACCCTTCCGTAAGAATGAAGGGGAGCTAGTTGCAAAAAATGAAATGCTAGAAGAAAAAAAAAGGCATCCAGAACGCCCCTCCAAAGAAAATAGGTTTTATATACAAAAAACAACGCTGTGAGGTGATCTCTTCCAAACGAAATAAGGAACGCCGGCTAAATAACGACACAGAGATGGTCGGGGGGGGTTTGTTTTCATGTACAGGATATGATGAAAAATATAAATTAATGGAATAGAGAATAAGAAAAACCTTCGTTAGAGTAGATGGATGATTGAGGGATTTCTGCGAGTAATAATATTTTTTTTGGTTTCTTTTTTGTTAAGTTTTTATTTTGGCATCAGGGTCGTGATATATCTGTAGGTCATGTTGCGAATCATTGGCGAACGGCTGCTGGATCATTTGCGGCGATTCATCCAGCTGCGGGGTGGTATACATCGGCTGCGGGCTAAACGCCACTGGTGGGTACTCCCCCTTGAAGTAAGGATCGATATAAACCTCCGGCGGCGGAGCAGGCGGTATCGTAAACACTCCAGGAATCTCATAAATGAACGGCTCGTACGTCTTCGTATCCTCCGGTTCCTGCATTTCGAATCCGTCGAATCCGTCGGCCGCTCGACGAGCTGTATCCATATTTTGCTTTCTAATCTCATCCTGGTCCTTCCTTCCGATTCCCATCTTTCGTTCCCAAATCTTGATGCCTCCGTAGCCGATGAGGTAGACCGCGGCGACGATTCCGGCGCATCCGGCGTAGATTGCGGTTGTGGGTGTTGTGGACCCGGCGAGGGGGAGACCGAGACCGCCGTTGACGATGCCCATGATTATTGCGGTTCTGCCGACCCAGATGTGGGCGTAGGATAGCCAGGTTCTCTTCCGTTTCGCCCGGAACACCATGTGGTGGGAGGCGCCCAAGATGATCTGGAGGAATAGAAGAACCATGACGACGATACCGATAAATTGGTGGGAGTAGAGGAAATGGGATTCGAGGGTGGAGCTGGCCATGATGCCGGTTGCCAGTCCTACTATGGATAAGCAGAAACTGGTGACCTGCAGGAAGATGTGAACGTAGACGGTTTGTCGGATGGTGTGTCTCAGCAAGCGAATAAATATGCCACCAAGTGGGAACATGATGACAAATGTGATGCTGAGGATGACAGCTATTCACGAAAGGTGATTAGTTTACTATCATTACATAACATTAGATGATCGGAAAAAAGCTCACCATGGGCAATTATGTAGTTCTTCTTCTTCTTCATAAGCTCGTTTGGAACGGTATACAAAGAGCCGGAAGCGGTAGGGTTCAACGGGATTGGTGCTGGCGGATCCGGGTCATCGACGACAGCCACTGTCATGTCCAACGTGAAGACACCATAGCTATCACCGTTGTGTTGTTGGATATCTTCTTGAAGGGCACTGCTTTCAAGGTGCTGGTCGGGATTTTGCGCCCAAATCCAACTCGCAGAGTGACTGGTAACATCGAGAGTGCCACCGGCCCATCGTTTGCAGTTACTGCATGTGAAAAGAGCGGTTATCTGACCATCAACGATGCCCGAACCCTCGAGGATGGAAACATCGGTTTGAGGATAGTAGTGAGGTGCAACTTGTCCGCTAGATGATTCAAACATGTCAGAAGAATGCTGGAAAGAAGCCAAGGAGAGTATTTCGCAAAGGTAGTAAACTCACGTTGATAATCTCGGTGAAACGGTAACATTGGCACTGGCCGTGCCGGGATGGATGATAAACATGAGAGATCCCGCCATTCTGTCACCGATTCCGACGGCGGTCCACCCTTTCGCAGCAGCTCCGGTAACTCGAATGAGCATGTAGCCATCGTCATCATGCGAAGTCTGTAGAGGCATAACGACGGAGACGCAGAATTTCCCTCCCGGGTCACAGTAGTTAGCTTGCGAAAACGCAAGGCTTACTATATTATTCACATAAAGGATTAGTTGAAAGAAAAAAACACCACTATCGATACAACGAGGTGGACCTACCCAGATGTGACAGGAGGAAAAAGACGATATATCTTAACGAGCGCATTTTGACAGAATATTATGGATATATATAAATTCCCAGTCCTGGTTCCTTTCCAAGTATCTCTTTCTATCTCCACGATGTCCACATGTATACGGCTGTTTTGGTGTTGTGATTTCTGCGTTGTGGTTGTGGTCGAAAATACCGCACACAGCAAATCTCGAAACCCAAAGGATTCCCAGCCGCTCTTTTGTCGGGTTCAGAGAAAGGTTTCCCCTCTTGCTCAGCTTCTGGATCGGATTGGAAAAGAAAAAGTCGTGATTTCTTGTCTACCAGCAACAAGAAACTCGATTAGGCTTCGCCCTTCCAATGGGAGCCTTTTTGTATGCGAGTTGAACGTTTGGTACACCTGCAGCTACAGGGTATACTCTAGTTGACGGGTAGGTCGAGGTTTCAAACGGGAATCCAACACCTTGCGTCGTCGTTAATGTCGCTGCCCGTCGAAACTTGTATCCAGTGAAACGATATCGAGACGGCCTTTCCCCAAAAAATTAAAATCCAGAACCGAAAATTGGACTGTCGGATAGCTACAGACAACGGCGAGGATAACAATGATGCATGCAAAGAAGAAAAGAGTTCTGTGCCTCTTTTTTTTTATTTGCTATTGAAGGAGAAGGGGGAAGGCTCCTGATATCCCAACCTTAAACGAAAGATAAAATCCGGCTGGGTGTGGAGGAAGGGAAAGCAACTGCACGTTTGCTTGGTTGTTTCAGCAGATGTAGGCCCCAGCTCTACCGTGCATAAGAAAGAAAAGGAAAAGAAAGAGAAAAGAAAAACGGGTCAAGGAAAAAAGAAGGGAAAAAAACAGCTTGTGGGTCACCTGCAGGATTTCGAGAGGGGTAGGATATCGGGTCCTTTTTGAATCAGACGCGAAGCCGGTAAAAGCTACAATGGATATTGTTCTTCACACTTTTGAATGCGAACGAGCGGCGAAGGTAAAAGAGAGGGAAGAAAGAGAAGGAGGAAGGATGGGCGAGAAGGCGGGAAAACAGCTGACTTTTGACTGATGTTCTACTGATCAGTTTCCCAGGTTCGCCATTGGACCAATTTTTGGCCCGCACGGGAGTTGAGAGGATATGGGCCTCCACACCTTTGGGTAGGATATCTTCCAATCCGCTGGTCGTATTATTCCTCCCGCTTTTTCAGCGAGCGAACGAACAAATCAGGCAGGGAAAAAACTCAAAAGCAAATGCATGGGAAAAGAATATGCAGGACAATAAGCTGGGAAGAACTCTCGAAAAAAACAAAAGATTCCACATGTACTAGTACATGTGTGAGGCATACCACGAGGGCTGGGAGGACAGTCCCAACCAGGGTGGGGAGCTAAGATGTTGTGGGTGGAGGAGATTCCAACCAACGATGTGGGCGGGTTAAGCGCCTGCCACCCAGAATCCCCTCACGAACAATCTGGCCCACGCCCAAAGAGGTCTTGGTCCTGCTTTCCTGGTCAAGGGTCTCACTCCAGCCGAGAGACGATCGAACCAATGGCGTACCCGCTTCCGTCCTGTCCTATACATGCAGGTCTTATAGACATCTTGGGTGGGCCACCAAATCGGTACCCGTTAAAGGTACTGTGACTTGTCCATATCACCAACACCAGCCGATGCTTCCGAAGAAAAAAAATATTTGATAATCGATATTCTCCTTTGTTCCTGATCAACGGCTCCCCGAGTCGAGCCGCTTGAGACTTTTTTTTTTGAAGACCGGTTTCGACGGTTGGATTTTCGGTCTACATAACGTCCTCTCACGGTCACGTTGTGTTTGTAGAAGGCCCACCTCTTTTTCACGAGATCCCAAAGCGCTGTCTTATCTCGAGTGGATGTAATTGCGCGATCCTTGCTAGATCCATGGGGGGAGCACGGTCGTAACGGGATTTCGCGCCTTGAAAAAAGCGATATTAGGAAGCTTAGTTAGCGAAATAGGGTGCGCCATATTTCTTGGTACCGTTCATTCCATGATCTCCAAGCGCTGTGGAGACTATTGCTGATTTTACATCAGTTGAATCTCTGCTGATTCCCATCTTTCCCCCAAAGCCTTCGACTTTTTCTTAAGACCAAGGGGGGGCTATAATATAATCTTTTTGATCAAGGCGTCTAAACGTTTGGTTCGGCATTTCCCACAGCTTTTTTCTTTTCGCTTAGCAGTTGTGCCGTCCCCTCCTTCAGTTGAGCGAATGAGAATGTTGTAAAAGAAATGTGTGATTCCGGGCTTTTGGGATCCTCATCTCAAGCCTGGAAAAAGCTTCTCTGGTACCAAGCGCCTGAAGGTTTCCACAATGACGAAAAAGGTATATCGAGGAAATCACGGGCGTTACAACCAGAGATTTCACAATTGGCGAATCAAATTTTTCCAAGAAAAAAAATGCAGATGTTGGAACTCAAAGTTTTTTTTTCTTCCCTCTCTTGGGTTTTTTCCTTCTTGTTCTCTCCTTCGTAGCCCGATCGAAGATCAGATGGTGGCCCGCCTTCACAGCCTCCAAGGGAAACGCTCAACTCCTTCATCTGGAAAGGTCAAATTGGGAGCTTCTATTAAGCTTCTAATCCCCTGAAATCGAATCTCTAGATCAAATAGCCAATCATGCCAAGAACCCACATTTGGCTCGGAAGGAACGGCAGGCTTGGAAGACTCAATTGCGTTTACCAGCAAGGAATGGAGGGGTAGGGGAATTGTCAGCATTAAAATATGAATCCTCAACTTCGACTCCTCGCCGGCCGAACAGCCGTCCAATCCTAGTATCCAGCTGTCAAATTTCTTTCTCAAATGGCATGATCATAACCTCATAAAGCTCTGATCGCTTGCTAATGCACGCCGCATGCGTTTCAAGTTATTTATCTCAGATGCGTACTACGTAGATGGATACGAATGTCTATTATTGTGCCTCACAAACCCTCTCAACCAGGTTGGCGAGAAAATCTGGCAGGGCAGTTTTTGCGCAAAAAAAAAAAAAAAAAAA
>LDUD01000030.1:112960-131147 GCA_012184295.1 Dactylella cylindrospora
AATACGGATTTATGCGAACGATCTAGCTATTAAGCTAAATTCCTAGCCTTTCTAACTACCGGTACGCATGCAATGCACGTACTAAACGGGAAGACGACGCACCGTGCAAAGGTGACCGACCGTTCCCTAGCCTGCCCGCATCTTTCCCTCTTCCCGTGTAACAATGCTGTGCCCCTCGAGTGCATAGAACCTTGTTCCCGGCTAAAAAAAAAAAGGTTTGTTATCGCTGTTGGCCGCTGACTGTCCTGCTGCTTGCCTTGCTGTTTATTGATTGCTCCGATCAGAAACTAAGGTTGGGAGGAGGAGGAATAATCCAACAAGGAAAAACAAAGTTTGTTCTTCCAAGGCCGATGAATGCATAGCAGCATTGCCAACTTGTAAGCATAACGTATATAACGGCGTTGGATGCTACAACCTATATCAACGGCCAAGCCGCCCATCTTCACATTCCACTAGCGACGACTATTAGGCTAATATTTTCCGCTGAGGGGAGAATATATCTGCAGCATTCGATACAACGCAGGGCGGACATGCAGCAATTGGCTATGCGTCTACGTTTCACCTTATTTTGCTCCAAGTTCCTATTAAAAGAATTTCGACTGACTTTCTCAAGAAATTTTAATTCTAAAGATAGTTTGCCTGAGAAATTGTAATATCTTTCTCAAAAAAATAGAAAATATAAAAATATCACCACAATGTATTGGATTGTATATCCAGGTGGTAGAAATCGAACGGGAGGTAGAGAAATGTATAAAAAAATCAATATCAGCGCTATTGGATATAATATCCAATATGTCGCTGGACATATGAAACTATCTAGCAACTTGGTAGATTTGAGCGGGGAAAAAAAAAAGAAGAAGAAGAAGAAGAAGATAGACTGCGATCACATTGTATGATTTGTATCGGAAACAACTTGAGGAAGAAAAAGAAAGATATCTGAACGCCATCGCTATGTTTGAAACATGTCAAAGGAAAATAGGAGTGAAATATCCTATAAGAGTACCAGCGGATCAAGGAATAGAGCGGTAAAGAGAGAAGTAGAGTATGTTAAAAATGTTTAGATGGATACCTGTTAGTATAATCGATAACCAGGAATGAGCTTTTCGTCTCAATTGTAGAGACTACTATCCTCGCGATAGTTGAACGCCGTTGTATTCATTCCACCTCACAGCCATAAGCCTGAGCAGCGAGGTAAATTTCAACAGGCAATCGAAATAAGTGTGAGGCAAAGGAGCGAATATGATTGGCAAAAACTCAATCCTTACCACCGAATAGAACAGAAAAACGACCGAAACCCGTTACCCGCCATTCAAAACCTCATTGCCATCAGCGACAGCTATATTTATGTTAGTGATTCATTCTCCTTTAATCCTATTCAGAGCATTCTTACCCCAATTGAGATAAATATTATCCTTGATATCTCTTAGGCGCCCATTGTCTCCTTCCTCGATCTCTACTACGAAATCGCTGGGGCAGATTGCACAGGAACATCCTCTCGCATAGCGAAAGTCAATGTTGATCTGCTTCAACTCCTTCCATTTGGTACCTCGGAAAATTTTGTCGCAGAGGTAGTACGGAGTGAGATTGAATTCAACAAGCGAATTGCCGAACTTTTTGGGGATGACCTCGCAAAGGTGATCAAACTTTCTAGCATTGGATTCGGTCTTAGAGGCTCCATTAAAATATGTGAACACTTTGAAGCCGAGGTACTCCAGCTGATTATCCTTCATTCGTTTAAGTGCTGTTGCCAGTCCTATACACGGTGTTAGAAAAGTCCAATTGGCGATCTGTTATGGAATACTAGGACGTACCTTGAGAAGTGACAAATTCGCACTCGGAAACACTCAATGCCTTCAGTTTCGGAAGCTTGTGGAGGGAGGCCTGGAGCATCTTGTCATGAAAGTTTGAGACATTCTTAACAATCAGAGATCGCAATTCTGGGTTGAATGGTGTTTCCCAGATTGGCTGGTCTTTAAGAGTAAGATTTTCGCCCGTCTTGACGCCCCAGGGGTATTCAATCTCGAAATCCTGGAGATTCGGGAGCTGTTTCATCATATTCCATAGACCCTTAGCATCCTCCAATCGAACCAATCCGTCTCTGATAGCTAAGAAGGACAACCCCGGGTAGCTGTTACTGATCTTCGTCAGTGTGCGCATGGACCCGTCGACCTTTGCGATGAGCTGCTTCAGGTTTGTGCACGACTTTAGTATCAGCCGAAGGTCGTCGGCCGCGTGGTCCGCCCAATCGAGCTGCTCACACCAGGCAAGAGAACCTTCTTCGCGAATTGGCTGTAAGGAGGTCTCAATTTCAAGCTTATGCACAAGCCTAGCCAATGTAGGATCTCTGTCCACCGAATCTGCAAATAAGCCAAGTTCACGGACTGAACAGATAGCAACTTCAGAATATAGTTCGACCTGGCAGATTGATCGCCACCTGTTACATGTTTTCCTAACAACGTCCAGTCGTTGGTTTCGATGTTTTAGGTCTGCTGCCCTCGTAAGAATCGGTCTCTCTATTGGGTTATTTGAGGGTGCTGTGGAGCCACAATCTATGAGGCATCTAAAAATCATCATCAAAATTTCGTTTGGCAAGTTATTGATGGGGCTGGCGGTTTTGCTAGAACCAGAAGTCTCTGAGCCGGCCGCTACTGAATGATACATCAATTCAAGATTGCGGTGCTCACTCCCGGAGTCATCAAATGCTGTGAGTGACCGTCTTTGACGCGGAACTCGCTTCATCTTGTAGGGCTGGCCGTGGGCATGTTGAGATCTTCCTTGTGCGATGCCCGTTCGGGAGTCAGAGGGCTGTTGCTCTTTCCCTGACTGGCCGTAGCCTCCCCAAAAGCCTGTATCAACATTCTCCTCGTCAAATATCCCCGCTGTTATGTCCTTCCCAGTATCTTGTACGGGGCTTTCGATTGCTGATTGGACATCTTGGGCTACTGGTTCTTCCAACTCTAGGGGACCAGTAGGTTCAATTCCATTGTCTCTCAGGATTTGATGCCATTTTTTTGTCAAACCCCTCCCTTTTTGGACCCGCTGTCGCTCCTGTTCGCGTACCCCAACGACACGGGGCTGTTTGCACTGTTGCGATCTATGGCTGGTATCCCAACAATTAAAGCAGAACTCTTCCGGCGCATATCTTATATTTACCACCGGACGCGGGCCGAGTTTGAAACCACTCGTGAAATCGGTATTTGCAAATGCTATTAACAATGATAAGTCTATTGATGTTTACAATTTCGGCCAAGGTCTACTCACTAGCTTTGGGGCCTTTGGGCTGTTTCTTTGCCCGCTTAGGCTTCTTTTTCTCAACAACGTCTTTGCTTCCAACATGTGGATCACTGTCGCCTTCTATGCTACCCATGTCATCCCAGTGACTAATTCTCTTACCGGGTTCGATTAGGCCCTCTCCCGTCCTAAGTTGATAAATTGCCTGCGCCGCCTTTTCCTCGTGTGTCATGAGACGTATATTCGCCGTTGGGTCCCAAGCAGGATATTCTCCATCGCTCTTCGGTCGGGGTTTCTCCGCCACGCCCTTTACCTTTTCCCACTCGGGGACAACATAATTTCGGGCATTTCGAGCCTCTTCTTCCTTTGCGGCTTTCCTCTTGGACAGATTAAGCTTGGAGAGTACAGTATTTACTACAACCTCGTCCACATTATTCTTTTCGACGCCTATTTCCTTGATCCTAGTCGGGTAGAGTTTGAGTGCAACAAGCGGATTGTTGCGATACAGCTCCTGGAGCTCTTGGGTGCTGGGTTCTGGTCGGGGAAGTCCTTGCCGTTTGCGTTCGTCGCAAGCTGGGCAACCAGCTCCTCTGCCTCTACAAGACCTGCACCAGTCGACGAATTTGCGAGGACCTTGTGTGATATCCTTGTATCCCTCTGCGGTAAAATTACGATATATCATACGAGTATTCAGGATTTCCCTGCGAGCTTCGTCGTGGTCCCCTAAGACGCACGTTCGTGACATATTTTCGTAACAAGATCTTGGTGCCTTGAAGTGACCCTGGAGTAAGCCAGCCCCCGGATTTAGCATCCCAAGGCCCACCCCGTTTGGAGCAGGCCCCGAAGCCGGTTTTTGGTTCCGAAGCCGACTTGGTTGAGATGCCTTGACTTCTCCATTTTCGCGTTTAGGGAGTTTCTTGTGTTCCGCTTGCAACTCCGCTATTAAGCCCTCGAGTTCGGCGTATATGTTGCCAACCCTCACGATACTAGTCTGTGGGGCAGCTGCTAAAGAGACAGGCAACTGTGGTTTTGGAACAGTTTGAACAGGAGCTCGTGGTACCTCTTGTTTTGCAGGTAAGACTGCTTGATCTATGTGTTTGTCGTTATGGTTATTTTTCCTAACGGGTTTCCGCGGTGATTGCTTCTTCGGTGCCGGAACACCTGGGGCTGGGGTATCAGCTTAGCATTATTAGCGAATGAAGAATATTGAAATTCGAAGCATGGGGGCCAAACTCACTCGTTCTCAAACGGTCAGGGACGTGGTTTGCTTTGCGATCTGGGCTAGGAGGGTTCCATTTGAATGGCTGTGCCTGTAGATCAGGATTTTGGGCAGAACTGGCACCGTTTGGCCGCTGGCCTGTCCTCTCAGACTTTGGTGGGGGATTCGACCGAGGATGGCCACGCTGGTGCCCACGTTCACAAACTGTTTTGGCAGGCATTGCGGTTGTTGAAATGTTATCAACCTTGATGATGCCAATCCCTATTGGAAGTGTTAGTCTGTGGATAAGTTGATGTTGGTAGACAAGGCAGTTCACATACTTTGAGCTCTTATAGTGTGCTATTGAGCAGCGGACAGGATGAATATTACTGTAAAAGCTATCGAAAGAAATGCCATTAGCATCCACGGCTCTTTGAGAGTATTAAATAAGTATCAAAAATTATACTGCTTTGATGATGAGTATGAGGCTTTCTAATGGCCAAGGGGAGAGGGTGCAGTTGATTGCAGATTCCACATGCATAGAACGAACAAACTGTGGATTCAAAGAGATATATGAGAGAAGTCACTAGATATAAATAGAGAAGCCATTGGGTGATTGGTTGATTTGCGGGGAATATGTGTGTTGGAATGGTCGAGTACTCTGGAGTCGAAGGCTGCAAGACTAGAATGGCCGACTTACCTGAGCTAAAAAGGATTTTGAAAATGAGAGGAGAGAATGAGGAGATGGAGATGGAGGTAGAGAGAGAGAGAGCTATCGTTTGTGAGGTTTGTAAGATTTGTCGATAGTGAAGGTGAATTGTATCTTGAGATAGAATCGTTGCAGAGGGTTTTCAAGGGAAGAAGAGGAGGAAGATGGTGATGATAAAAGTGGCGGGTTGCTAGAACAAGAAAGCTAGGAAAGTTAAGAAGAGAATGATGGTACGAACAACAGAATAATATGTACTAATGATGATTTACTATTTACTGGATCTGACTTGAAGATTACTATTATATTTGTATTTTGTTAGGAAGTGGCATCGGCCCTTCCGCTTTAGAGGGATTCTTTCTGAAGGAGTTTGTCTGCTGAGAAGGGGAAGAGCAGCAGAGAGGGGAATTGATATGGACAACTGCGGGATGGATGCTAATGGTCACTATAGAACCTGAAAGAGCATCAAGAGCCTAAAGGCGCAACATAGAAAAGGAGAATGGAAGCTTCGAGGTCAACAAATCTGCTAATTGGCGAGAGGAGCAGCCTCGGTGCTTTTGCTTTTGACTGACAGCGATAGATAGTTTCTTTTACTTTTGGGGGGCAGGACTGTCCGGATCAGATGTCTGGATCAATGCTAGCAAAGCTTGTGTTGTGCAATTCCCAACAAGTGTGGGAATCGGGAGCTATGCGGGAACGGGGGAAAGAAGAGATGAGGCCGCTAGAGTCGACAGTGGGTATTAACATTACTAAGAATTACGAGCAAAAGATATCAAAAGACTGATGGTATAGATGCTGATGGTGATGCAGCGGGAAAGGCTTCCATGTGAGTGGGGAAGCCGGGAAGCTGAATTCGAAGCGGATCAACAATAGGATGGTCGGTAAGGTAACAGCGGAGGCTTCAGTTCTTGCGGTAGTTTACAGCTATAGAAGAGAGAGGAGATTAAAAGGAGAAGAAGAAAGAAAGAATAAGGAGAGGAAGGTAATGGATGCCGATGATGATAAAGTATGCCTGCAGGATGCGTCTTAACGACTTTTTATATATCGTAGACGGAGGAGGTATCTTGCTAGTTCTTATGCGGTGCAAATGTACAAGCATCAATGTACCTACAGCACAACGTGGATGGGTACACTCGAAACGTAGCATCGGGTCCTACTTGTGCCCGCTCTACTCGAGTACTTTACCTGCTTATACTTATCTTGGATATTGGAAGTTGGTATCTTTTTCAAAAGCGGTGCAACCAACATTGCAAAATTCTCGGCCTAGCTAGCCAGGCTAGTGGGGATTGAACGCAATGGGCAGCCCTGTCCGCCCTAACTGAGCCTGAAAATGGGCATCAGGTCTGATAAGATTCCAGGCAGGATCCAATCGTGTACTGTGCTGTACACCCCCGCCTTCGCAGCAGTCTAACGGAGAAAAGATGGGTATGGCGGTGATTGCCAGTCATTGCCAGTAGTACAACCCCTACGTGGCTGATGTGGCTCGTGTTAGCCACACCCTGCTGATTACATCATCATCACAACCATCCTATTGTCTCAAATGAGGCTTAAACAGTCTGCCTGCCTGGGGTGGTCGGCTGATGTTGTTTATTGTCTATCGGCGCATATGTGCATGCGACAATTAATATTTCCCCGACAGCAAAACCCCGGCAAAGCTGATCAATAAAAGCATGAACGGCAAAATCGTTTAGATCATTCACACTCCCGTGGAGCAGTTAGATTCAAAGTATTACCGCATATAGACCAGTATCCGGCTCAATATCTATACTTGAGAGAGAAACAATAGACATTACGTCTACAGGGTCGGAACGATCGGATCGCTATGAATTCCTTAAAATCAATCGCCAAAGGTTGGTCGCACTACATCTCTGCATCTTCATTTCTCGTCACACGGAATAATTTCTCTTTGTATCACTCTCCATACCTACAATGAATATGAATTAAACCGGCAATCTTCGCCGCCTGATGGACGTCTTTGCTTAATTGTATCGGAAAACACTGACCCTGAGCATTTATATACAGGCGGTTGGCATCCTGAAAAGTCCAGCAGCTCTTCAAGCCGTAGTTCAGGCTCTGGCGACAACGAACGTTTCAAGAACTTCAAAGGTCTCCAACAAGTTGTATGTTCGAGTTTCCCTCCAGAAATGACAATCGTCCCTGAGGTAAATTAACCTAACACTGAAATCCATAGGCGAATTGGACCGGCCATGGCTCTAAAGGTGGCTCAAACGAGCCTACAATCACCACCGCAAGGCCGCTGTCGGCGCTGAAGGACCCTGCTTCATTCGGCGCACCGCCTAAACGAGATCCGAAGGCTCCGCTCCCTCCTCCAACCCAGCCAGGAATCCTAGAAGGTACCCCGCCACCAACTCCTCAACCGCAGCCTCAAGAGGAGGAACCACCGCGGCCTAGAAGCTACCAGGTGAACACTACTGGCCTTAGCACCGCTGGACTCCCTGCACCGCCGAAACGAGCCCTTGGAACTGTTGGTTCACCTCCAACGTCCCCAGGCTCAACTGCAGGTCGAGCACCCCCGCCGCTTCCAGGCAGATCACAGCCACCTCCACTCCCCGGCCGCCAAAGCAGTAGCTCCGTGAGTTCGCAGGAAGCCCCTCCACCTTTTCCAACAGTGACGAGTTACGGAATCACCCCCTCGACCGCTGCCGCATCTTCCCGCCTCGCTCAAGCTGGAGTGTCGGTCCCAGGTTTCAACATTGGAGGTCCCAGACCAGAATCCACATCTCCACCCCTCCCGGGTCGTAGTAAACCAGCTCCGCCAGCTCGTTCTCCAGCTCCCCAAGAACTCGATTCCGCACCCGCCCCGACCCAACCTTCATATTCCATTGGAGAACTCTCAAGCAGGTTCAGCTCGCTCAAGACGCATTCCAATGCTCCCGCTTCGACAGCCGCAGAACCGCCGTCCGCAGGAACATCTTGGTCGCAAAAGCAAGCCGCCCTGAGAACTGCATCTCAAATTCGAAAAGATCCTACCAGCGTTTCCCTGTCAGATGCAACTAGCGTCGCTAAAACGATGGACAACTTTCGCCAACGACACGGAGACCAGATCGTAGAAGGATATCAGCGTGCCGAAGCTGCCGGAATAGTAAACAGTCCCGGTGGATCCAGCCATAGCGAGCCGCAACCCTCCCCCAGGGCCAAATGGGGCGATCTAGCATCTCGTGCGTCAAAGACCGCATCGACGTATAGTACGCATTCAAACTCTACTGATGGAGGGCTGTCAGAAGGAGCATCGACGCTAGCGTCAGTAGCCGCGAAGAAGAAGCCGCCTCCACCGCCAAAGCCGAAACCTCATAACTTGGAAGGGGCGGCCGTACCCCCACCGATACCGTTAGGCACGAAACCAAAATGATTCGTGTTCCCCTACCATCATGGGGAAGGATGGCGGGTTAGATGCGGATATAGATATACCGCCGTGAATGAGCCTGCTAGCCTTGCGTGTTATTCTTGAAGCTCTTTTGTAGATGACCTTGTGAGCGCTTTGCCTGTTATCTTAGTAGATAGTTCTGTTTTCAACGAGCGTTTGTCTTCAGTGGAAAGTTAAAGCCTATTGATACCTACTGGTGCCTTCCTTTCTTTTATCTATCGAACCGGCTCGGTATAGAGTCGTTTCAGTGTGCGATTTGCTCCCGTCCTTTGAGCGCTAGTTGCAATTGATTCTGTGATATTCATGGCGAAAAAGTACATGTAAAGTATTTCTCAAATACTTTTTGAACACTTTGCATTGTCTTTTTTTTTATTTATTAAAGGAAACATCCGGTATCTAAGAAACGCTGTAAGAAACATGTAGAGAAACGATTTTTATGACAGTGAATATAATAACCCGGGTCTGCGTTCATTGTAATGAGAATGATGAAAAAACCGAAGATGATAGTTGAAGAGTCGACAAACCAAGACCCTTCTCCCTCCAACAGGTATTACGGTAGTTTGCGGATGCATCAACGTTTGACGGCGACACCGGAGGGCTCTGAACAGAGAAAGAGATGTAATATTTGCGCACTAAGCGGTTTCCTCAAGTACACACAAAAAAGTATAAGAATTTCCTCTAACAATCTTGTACCTTTCAACTGAAGCAAGTAAAAAAGAAAAAAAAAGACGCCTTGATGAAAGAAAAAAGAAACGAGGTAGAATCGAATGAAGGAAAGATATCATTACAAATACCCTTATGCATATAATATTTTTTTTCTCTTTGCCTTGCTCTATATCAGAACAAGCAGAAATGCAACAAAAGGAGAAATAGGACAGTAGAATACAAATGGGATACTAGGGGAAAAGAAAAAGGAAAACATTTGATCAAGGCTATGAGAAGAATCACCTTTTTAATATAGATGAAGGCGACCAAAAAAAAAAACAGAAAAGGGACACGGGTTTGAGGAACACAAAAAAGAAATACGATGTAAATGCGAAAAGTATGAAAAAGGAAACTAGTGTAGAGAGGAAGCTGTACAGGTCGAAGATGTATGGGATTCTGATTATTGAGGTGAACCTTTAATAACATGAATTTTGCTGCTTGATGCTAGTGTGATGCATTTCGGATTCGAAGAAAGATGCAAGATCCAAAGGTAGCAAATGCGGAGATGCTATGGGGTCGTTAAATCTCGCCTTGGGGAAGAAGCTCCAAGGCAGTGTCCGAAAAAAAGGGAGTTAAAAAAAGAAATAGTTGAAACGCTGAGCAAAAAGATGATTTGCTGGTCATAAGATGCCCGAACAAAGTTTTTCGAGACGCCAGAGAATTGAAAAATGGTCGTAAATAAGATGCCCAAACTACTTGCGCCAGTTCCATACCGATGTAAAAGGTCAAGTCGTATGATCGATAGGTCATTAAAAGAAGTGAGTATAAACTCTGGAGTTCTCGTGAACCTCCATTTCCTATTAAAGGGGTCCCATTAGCATCATACAAGACAAATTTTGAATCGTAAAGGACTTACCATCTTGAAGCTGTTGAGTTCCTCCTTAATCTGTTGAGCTAGAGCAGGAGTTAATTTGTTGCAAGTGGAAATCTCTCCTCTTCTGTCGTATTCACCGCTCGTCCAAGTATCGTAAAAGGTGAGCTTCTGGCTGAATGACACAGATGCCTTGGCCTTGGCAACCTCCTGGTTGGTGACAGGTGCGGAGATGGCGCTTGAGGAAGGGCTCTTGGGGACAGTGTACTTGGGAGCTGTCGTTGGAGTAAGGAAGTAATCTCCGTTTGCATCTTTCTTTTCATCAGGTACATCTGGAGTGGTGGGTTGGGAAGCTATCAAGGGAATTTGAGGCAATTGGAAATCGACAGGGAGCTCAGTCGTAGGCTTGACGACTGGAGACGAGCTGCCTGAACGCTTGAGGATGCCCTTTTTGACAGCAGCTAAGACTTCGGCTCGTTCCTTTTCACCTCCGACAATACTTCGCCTCGAGCTGGATGTATCGCCAGAGCTTGAAGGCTCTTGCCTTCCGGCGTCTAGCGAGTTTCGCTCAAGCTTTGGGAAGCCAGTTCCACCACCTGCATGCTCGAGCGGGCTTGCATTGACATTTACTCTTTCACGCTCCGCCTCTACAGTAACCATGCTGACTTGGGCCATTGCAGGTTCGATATTTGGAGGTGGAGAAACTGGTCCAGAAGCTGCAGGCACACCGACAACTGACTTTGGTCGAAATAAGCCAACAAAGTTTCGGGACCCTCTCTTCATTCCCTTACCCATCTTGCGAAGCATTACAGATGCGGAAGAAGCAGTAGACGAGATGGATAGGTTATCCGTGGATCCGGAGAAAATACCACCTTGGTTGTTTGAATATATCGAATTACCAAGTCCACCTGCTTCCTGCCTCTCCGCAATCTTCTGTTGCTCAGCCTCTTCTCTTTCTTGTCTCAAACGCTGTCGCTCCTCCGCGGTCATCGAGGCCGCTTGCTTGAGCTCTGCAGCACTTCCGAATGAGAAGGCTCTCCGTAATCTAGACTTGAAGCCTTTGCGAGATTCGGCTTGTAGCGCAGCAAGGCGGTCCGCAGCAGCGCTGTTGCCAGTTCTCGGCCTCACAGGTGTGATTTCAGGCTCCGCCTCTTTTGGCTCCTCATGCATGTTTGGATCAGGACTCATGGTAACCGGTTTGGATAATGGAGACGGGTTGGTAGATCGTTTCTTCGGTTCCGGAGCACGTGGTGATGGGGCGGAGAGCTCGTTAGGCGGGCTTGACTTTGTAGCAGGTGATGCTGCTGGGGTGGGAAGCTGTTGCTTCGCCTATCCGGTTTGTTAGTGCATAAGTAAGTAATGTAAGGTACACAAAGGCGCTAAAACAGCAGCGCTAACACTCACCTTGGATGGCTGCGACCCGTTTGATGAGTTCTTAGAAGAAATACTGTCTGAACTTTCTCTCCTATGGAAGGAGTTCACAGGTGATGTAAAGGTTGCTGGTGAGGAATTCTCCGTTGCAGGAGACCTGGGTGGGGTGGGTTGGAAGAAATTGGGTTGATTGAACATGAAAGGATTTCCATTGTGTAGTCCGCCAGCGGAATGTCCCACTTGAGTGTTGAGGTCAAAAGCACCAATAGACCTCCGTCTATCCATCAATTCCTTTTGCTGGAGGGCAGTCCGACCATTCGACTGCCTCATGGCGGCGGAATCATCTTTGCTGAAAGTCCGTGCATCGCCAGTTACATATATTGGCTTCACGCCAATTCCAGTACCGGGACCAACTGCTAATGCTTCGCTGTATGGGCGATTCCCGCTGCCACTGGAGGGAACAAAGCCGTTCGTCGAAACCGACAATGGGAGAGAGGGGCTACTACTAGCTTTCCCAGGATGACTATATATACTCATATTGGACATTCCTTCAACTGGCATTTGAAGATCGTTACCATGCGGACCAAAACTTTCCGATCTCCTCACATTTCTGCGATACCTATCGGCTGATGGTCTGGCACCAGCCGCTTGGGATGGCTGGCTCGCATTGGGCCTTGGTAGGCTCATTGGTAACTGTTGAACAGCTAGGTTTGAATGTGGAGTTGGCTGGCGTTGTCTCGGCTGGCTATCAAATCCACTACTAGCTCGTACGTCTTGCTTGTTTGGTTGGAATTTAGGATCGTTTGTAGTAAGATTCGGAGTCGACTTGAATGCATAAGGGGCTACAGGAGCAGTTGCAATCCCACGGTAGCCACCCATAACGCTGCCAGTCGGTTGGGCTTGAGGGAAAGACATGTTGCGTTGAAAGTTGTTATGCGGTTGCGTGTTGAAAGTCATATTGTTGAGTGACTGCGAAGCGGTAGTAGGGACTACAGGCTGGGGCTGGAAACTATTCGTAGTTGTAGATTGGACTAGAGTTGCCATTATCTGGATTACCTAGTCTAAGGTCTTTAGACTTTTGCAGGTTATTTCCAACTTGTAATATTAAGAAAAGAAATTTGGAGAATGTGAATTCTGAGGCGCTATATGGATTGCCTTATGAAAACAGATGACTGTATCGGCCTGGGTCGAGTTAGTTACCGTATTCAACCGAGAGAAGGGTACGAAAGGAGCATGTAGCAGATGAAAGGTTTCGCGTATATGGGAGATATAGAAGTATCTAGCAAAACTTGCCCTGGTTTATGATCGAAGTAGAACAGATTCCAGATAGATGGGAAGCAATGCAAGACTTTTGAGGGAGCATCAACCAGCAGCAAGACGGTATAAAAAATACCTGGAATGCTCTATAGGTCCGTCGACAACCTGCTAGACAGCCATGAACGGCTGTAAAGAGAGTTGACTGAGGATTGAATTCAAGTTATAGTAGCTGATTGGTGGGAGGGTATCTGACAGGGCAATATGCAAAGAGGAGCGGGTATGCGGTGGTAGGAAATATGCTTGTTTGCAAGGGTAGAGGCGACAAACGGCAATGTGCAGGTTTTAAGCCAATAGTCCTGGGGGCTAGTGGCGGTGTTCCATATGATGAATTTGGGAACCTGATTACCACCGAAACCCGTGAAGCAATACAGCGATCAGGAGAAAGAGGAAAGGAGGCGGTGGTGAGGTGTAGATCGAGTTGGATAATGGATGATAGCAAAGGAGAGGAAAAAAAAAAGTATATGTGGTGAGACTTGCGAGACAATTAGGTTCAAAGAGCACCCCTTCCACACGCATGCATGCACGCCAACAGAATGCAGGCGAATACCAGGCGAGCAAAAGAAACGAGAGGCAGGTTCCGTATATATATATATATAGTGCACAAAGTCTTCGTAAAAGGATTAAGGTCGGGGTTATACTAAATGGTAGTGCTGTAAATAGTACTCACTTTGAGACTTCGATTGGTTGGTTATCGGCACACAAACTTCAGCCAACCGATCAGGCCACACAGCAAGAGAAAGAAAAAAAAAGCTCTCGATATCGAAATGATGTCGAGAACTCTCTCTTTCTCTATCTGGCGTATTAAGGTTCTTCGACTCGAATCAAGATCTGAAAGCACTTTTGCTTGAACCAATTCGGCCGAACACCTCTGAGTTCTCCTACGCTTTATGACGGGATATGTCGGCCAAGGGATATATTTTCGAAAATAAGAGAACTTGTCGGTATCTGTTTATAAATCGGACGGAGTATTGCCGCTTCAAATTGGGGGCCGGGGTTCGAATGTTGAAGGTATCAAATTTACTAAATGCCAATGGGATAATCCAAGTCCGACGAGCACTAAAGCCGTTTCCGAGAATCTTCACAAAGACCTTGGTAGGAATAAGATATCCAACGGCGGCTCCAAAGGGGCGAAATATAGGTTGTCCTGTTGGTTATACGTGGGTTTTCAGTGTTGGTTGTCAACAGATCACACACACATTGACACAGACTCCGCTCCTTTCCTCCTTTATTTAAACGGGAAACGAAATGCACATGGGAGTGGCTATTATCGCTGGGTAGGAAAATAATCGTCTCCGAGACGGCGTGTCTATGGACAATTGTCGGGCACAGTGGTGTGGTATGGTATGGTAGCCGACGTAGCAGAATTAAAGGGGAAGACACCACTAGGGAGGAGTGAGCCACGGAGCGAATATGGATACTACGGGCCAAAACAAAAAAACGAAAAAGAGTTCGCCTCGAACAATTCAAAGGAGGGAAAAACTCTGGGAGGCGTAGAATAATTCGACACTGTCGATAATGTATGATAACGATGGTTGCGAAATGAAGTCGATCTGCTGGCGAGACGAAGGGGTGAAACCAAACACGGGCAGACTACGAAATAAAACAACGATAGAAGAAGAAGAAACGAAAGGACGAAGGCAAAAAAATGTGAAGACGAAAGAATATTAGGGGGAAAGGGAGGGGCTGAGAATGATGATCACGGAACAGACAGAGAGAGACCGATCCGATTAAGAAGACGAGGGATGAGGAGAAGAGGGAAAATAAAATAAAATAAAATAAAATAAAATAAAAAAAAATAAAGATAGTAATATTATCTCAGGAAAATAGGGAAAAAAAGGGTGTTCAAGCAGGTGAAGTTAACAGGGAACCCGACAGCCAGGACGCTAACAATTTTACTATTGGGAATGATAAGTGGCTTTCTTTTTTTCTTTGGGGGGCAGAAGCAGCTCATTTGGCTTGGTGCTGGAAAGGGGATTGATTGCAATTGGGAGTCGGGTCCACACCATACATCCACCACACCACCTACGACCGCACTAATTCATAGGGACAGGTACAATTGCACAGCCCGTGATGGGCCTGAATACTAGCACAAGTAGGAATAGGATCATTTGGTTTTGATTGCAAGGGTCAAAGATGAGTTCAAAAAAAGTATCAAGAAAAAGTTCCTTACCTTCAACTTGCGTAAGTGTTTATTTCAATCCAGACGCCCTTCTAGTCTCGCGATTATCCTTCGAGAATGCAAAGACCGTGAATCTCGCGCGTGAGTGGAGCCGATTTTTTGATTATTGTTTTGTGGAGGTGGCAGGCCAAATTGAAGTATAGATCCGTCCCGCTCAATCCAAAATTTTGAGGGGTGGTTTCGGTTTAAACGGATGGATTTGTAACCTTCTCGATTCGAGATAGAGATCGCTCTTGAAAAAAAAGGGTGAGCCTGTAAACAGCCGTTCTGGATAGTCGGCCTGGATGGGAAAAAACAGGAAGATATGCAATCCCTATTTTCCACTTTCCCCTAAAAATCTTAAATATGCTTGTCCCCAAGCTACTAGCAGCGGGTAACCTTTTTAGCAGGAGACTTCCAAAGAGGTTAATGCGATTGTTGTGCAGAACCTCTCCCTTTTGATGACCTCCTCTAGATTGCGATCCTGTTGTTGTTGTTGCTGCTGTCAATGAGCACGCAAGCCAAGGCCCAAAGGAAAGACCCCGAATTTGTATCTATTCGAGATCAATCATAGAAAAAAAAAAAAAAGGAGAGCCCCCCAGCGCGTGTCCAATCGAAAGGAAAGTAGTAACAGGAATCGTGATTGAAACGCAAAGTGAATCCAAATATGCAGCAATTCGACTCTACAATAGAAGCAGGTGGAGAGCGAGCGAATGAGTCGAAGGCTAGCTACCGGAAAAATCACTAGACGGCAAATGTGGTCCAAGAAAGAAAAGGGAATGACAGATGTAAGTAAGACTTTAAAGCGAGGGAAAATATTTAAACAGAAAAGCCGGGGGAAGAAAAAAGAATAAAAAGGATGCGGTCGAATGAAGAGAGAATGTTATAGGGAGCAGCAGGTAACGAATGTGCAGGGGAGTCTCGATCTCCGACGCAGGGAATAATTGGAAAAGAGCTGGCACTACCCTCAAGAGATACTGATCAAAAGGCGATCAATAAATAAGAGTGCTTAAGGGAGCCTGTTCAAAAAGAAAATAACGAAGAAAAGAAAAGAAAAAAAGAAGGCGAGGTGGCATCGATATACCTTTCAGCATTATTGTCTGTACATGTACTTTTGATACCTTCCCCTGGCTTTTACTGCTGGTAATAGGAGCTCTAAATACTAACTTATAATGTACCAGAAACCTGTATTTCACGGGCCAAGCCTAGTTGGCATCCCTTCAACGAAAGAGAGCTTTGAAGGCCGAGAGAACCCCGATCCCGTCTCCAGCTAATTTTCTCCAAGTTCTTATTTATATTTTAAATCGTATATTTAAGCATTGCGTCAAGTATATCTACAATAGTCGTGGAGTAAGGAACATACTAGCGTGATTCAGCAACAACCCAAAGGTTTCTAACTCATTTTCGCCAGTATTAAGCAATTAAAGGCCTAGTGGCTTTGACCGTAAGAGGCTGTAATAGTGCGCGTTATTTTTTTCTAAAAGTATTGATACCTCTTTGCTACTCGACTAGCAACAGAAGGTGTCCTAAGTGAGGCGGAGGAACATGCAGGCCCTTTCAAGACACTTGCCAAACCAAGATAGCAGTGTAAAACCGATGACCTGGCATGGCTACAAAACTGGTGCAGGATCCTTAAACCAGAGCCAACCAGGTTGCGTCTACTGTACCTCGGTGCCGCATTCCCTGACATGGAGACGGATTTCGAATCGAATCGACGTTAACGCCTCATGATTGTGACTTCAACCTCCAACCCGAAGGAGCTAGCCTTGCTCTTGAGTCTGCGTCAATTAGCTTAGCCTTCCGAATTACGACCCTCAACTATTTTCCTGTAGGGCATAGCATAAGGGGAAAAACGACGAAGGCTTGGACTATGACTATGGGCTGGCCTTGAGAATTTGGCAAAAAAACCTTGATATCAGCCCAAGACTTTTTTTTTTTTTTTTTGGCTGTTAGAGATACCTCTTGCAGGTACCACGGACTGATGTCAATTAATATATAAAGCGAGCTATCAAACATCAATTAAGGGTCCACACCCTCAATAGCGCATATTACCTTCCTGGCATCAAGGTTATAGTCGTGCAATCTATCGTAGATAACTTTTTACACAAGGTTTTGCTTACGAATTTCTGAGCCTTCTCCCCACCTGTCGGCTGGTATGCAACCACCCAGAATGTGGGTCTGCTCTGCAAGTATACGCACATAACAAATAACAATCGAGCCGGGAGAGAAGAAGACAACATTGATCCAGGTATCTGGGCGTCAGCTCCAAGATTCCTTGTTAATAAAAGAAGGCTGGGGTATTCACAAAATTCTACGCAGAAGAAAACTAGGTAGCACTACTACAAATACATGCAAAAAATCACGAAAGCACTAGATCATACTATCAGCTTCAACTATCGTTTTTTAAATTTTTCATCTTTGTTGGACCAGAATATGCCATTTGGTGTGGGGGAACCAGCCCCCCTGCCGACCTTGCCGTCGATTTTATCCGTATCACATCCAAAAGCGAAACGTATGGGGTACATGTGCTCAGGAATGAAATCTTGCCGATATCACAATACCGTTTGGGAGGGATAGCTTGCGCATCGATTCTTCAAGTCCAGGGTGCCATTGCGAAGTGGATGAAATGTGGTAGTGGTGGGAGCTCGAAAAGCGAATTGGCGAGGTAAGGCCATGTCGACTATGACAACAGCAGGATCCACTTTTTACGAAATTGTTTACTCGATGCTATCGAGTTTTTGTATACTTACCATTTAACATTTCTATCGACGGCAAAAGAGGTTACCGAGCAGCTCATCGAAAACCCAACTGCTACCAACATTTTGACCTAAACCTTGGAAGAAAAAAAAAGGAGGACATCAAGACGGGAGGAGAAAAGCAAAGATTGCGCAAAGTCAATGTTACATCGGACTACAATATTTTTCTTTTCGAGATAAGCGGGAAGCGTAAGGAGACTCCGGACCAAAGGTTCATATGTGGTGTGTTCCCCCATCCCAAAGCAAGCTTGATCACTCGAGAGGGCTTTTTTCTCCCTTGTCAGTGGGGACGCGGACGACCACCACCCACACGGCTTGAGTCTATTTTTATAAACAAGCAGGGTCGGATTTCTCGCTGCTTGATGCCGAACACACCAAAAAATTTGGACACAACCCAAGCAAAAGTTACCTGATGTCTCATTCAGTAGTTTGGGGTAAGTCCATGACGCGGGGACCCATTGTCGACCCAGCTGTTACTGTAGAACATCCAATTTTTAAGAAGGGCAACCCAGCAGCTGTGGCAAGGATTTAGAAATTTTTTGTAGGGAA
>LDUD01000030.1:146356-183297 GCA_012184295.1 Dactylella cylindrospora
TGTTGCATCGGTGGGGAAGATGGCAGGAAGTTAGTATGTCTTGTAGATGGGCGAGAAGTGCCATATGAAGAGGGAGGTCGCCGTGATGTCCCGCCTATACATGTTTAGTTAGTTACTCCGCTCGAATCAAGATATAGATAAGGGATTTTTGGTTTCTATAATTAAAAATACCTGTGGGATTGGTGCTGTGCCTACGAGCCACAGCTTGTTTCAACGCTAGTATGGCGTCTCCGGGGGACTTGTAGGTGGGTTCATCAACTACTGTCTCTGCTTCAGAGTATTCATCTTCCTCTCGCATCGAACCCAAGCCGGTCGCGTTTGAGGCGGCAACCGCGGATCTAACGCTGTGGAAGCTGGAACTCTTGCTATGGCGTCTGCTATGAGAGCTCTTCTTTCTAGGACTCCTGCTAAAGCTAGACATGGATAGGTTGGGTGGAAGAAATGGATTGTTATCAAGAGAAAAACTATCCGATGTGAAGTCACCAGACATTAAGAATTGCGATGATGTTGAAAATGAATTTGACGGCGCCGTCTTGAAACGGGCAAGCTTAGGCCGCTCCATCGATCGGCTGAACGATGAGGATGAGCCATGGCGACCCTTAGAATTCGCCGCACGCCGAGCTGCCATAGAATATCTTGACTGCATGGGCCCGAAATCATCTTCGTCTGTGGAAGAGTCGGTGTCGTACTCTTCTCGATCATGTTCAGAGTCCTCACGCTCGGAATGTGTTTCCGGTTCTCGAACGACAACCCTTTCTGCTTTTGCTCTGCCTCCTGGTGAGATTGAGAAGCTTACCGCCGTCTTGACCTTCCTGGAACTGCGTTTTGTGCCACAGCTTTGTGGAGAAACTTGTGGGACGGAAGCGGTTCCAATGCTCGGTGACGGAGTAGTGTTCTCGTCTCGGATAGTAGGTCTTATTTTACCTGAAGACGATCCCATTTGCTTAACTGGACTAGGATGAACGGTAACATTCGATGTCCTTGACGCCCCAGTGGACTTGATGAGTGCACTTTCCGTTAAAGCTCTCTTCATGCCAGGCCTATTAGAAGCCGAAGGAGCGGCGACTTTCGGCACTGTCCGAGTCTGAGTCTTTGTTGGAATTGTCTTATCTCTCTTCCTTTGCTGGCCGTGCTGCTGATGCTGCTGCAGGCTTTGCTGATGGTAGGGCTGGGATGCTCCAATGTGGTCACTGTAGTTCCTCGCCATGCTTTGGCCCGAGAAGATAAGGTTAGGATCAACCGAGACCGGGGATATTATGTCACTTGCAGACAAGGGGTCTTGAGCGAATGAGAAGTTGAGAGGGTCCACCGGGGTCGAATCATGGAAAAAGCTATCTGCAAGCGAAGTGTGCATTGATAATGGTCGAAGCGGATCCATAACGCCATGATCAGTCGAGTCGCCCATGGTGGTAGGCAACATGGACCAATCAAAGGTAGAAGTCGCAGCAACGATATCAATCTCACCAGCCATTGTGGTGAAATTTGACGACACGTGGCCTGCATCAGATACAAAAGAACCAGCGAATGAGGTTTCCCAGTATCTGCTTGCGCCGAAATCGTCACCAATAGCCTCTAAACCTCCACCCTGCAAACCGTGGTCGGGGAATGCCACAAAGCTACCGGTTTGCACACCCGGTTGGCCATTTTTTGAAGGGGTTGTATCGTGGGAGCCCGTCCCATTTGTCGCTTGTTCGTTGACAAATTCTATTTGCGAAGTACCAACGCTTGGCTGGTTCTTTGGGGGTCTACCTCGTCGCTTCTTCCCGGTTGGATTGGTTGGTGGAGGGGTTTGTATTCCGGAGGCTGATAGAGGATCGAAACTTCCTTCAAGGGCTTGCTTTAATTTCATTGGTGTCGATACAATTGAAGACGATGCCGACTGTTTCCTCTTCTTCGTCTGAGGGATCATTTTCGGAGGGGTTGTGTTTCTTTCAATTGGAAGTTGGTCCGGGTAGTCTACACCGGTTTCTGGCATAGCCATCATTGCACATCTTTTGAGAGTGCCACCACCATTGTCGGTCACAGGAGAGTAATCTTCTGCTACAGAGTTGTGCCAGCGTAAACGGTAGGATGCTGATTTAGTGGGTGATACTTGGGTGGTCGGAGTAAACGGGTTTTTCGAAGACATAGCCGTCTGCGGCATGTTGTAACTATACACCATTGGCTCACATTAGAACATCCTTCCGAGTAAAGTATTATCGAATAGCCTTTTATTATAGAAAGAAAGGAGAAATTGAACCGAGGATATCAAAACTCACCCAAACGACTGAGACGGATTCTGCCAGGAAGTAGGGTCCTCCATCTCGGTCAACTGATAAGCAACAGCGGAGGTTCAGATTCTAGAATCGAGCAACCGCGAGTCGTTTATACAGCGGTACAACGTCCGAGGAACGCTGTCAATAAACCAAGGCTCGCACACCTGACATGCAAGAATGCGATGCGGAAGGCAGGCCTAGATTTATATCAATTGAAGTATCACTGGCCCCACTAATTGCAAGGCACACTCTGGTTTGCCAACAGCTCGTGATGCTCAATTGTTACCTTTATATCTCTTTCCTTCTCGGCAATGGAAAAAAAAAGAGAGAATCTCGGACTTGGGTTGGAGAGAGAAGAAAAAATAAGAAAGGCTCCACCCTAGTCGTCTAAAAGGAAATTAAGCTTGCAATGAGTGTTGAAGTTTTGTCACAAGGGTGGATTGGCGTCCTGGAATGACCAGGGGTGGGTTCGCCGCACTCTTTGAGGGCTGTTAGGAGAGAAGGTTTTGGGGTTAGTCAGTCATTCGGATAGTTAGTCAATTCGAGGGCAAAGTCACAGAGAATTTGGTTGTCAAGGGGAAGGTGAGGCGAGGCAGAAGTGAACCAGGTTAGTGTTTTGGAGATTGTGGGATGATGAGGACTCACCCTCAAAACTTGTCCGAGTCCTCCTGCTTTTCTTTTTCCAATTTTCCCCCCTTACCCAGTGTATGGGATTTTGAATTATAACTGAGAAATATTCGATCGCATTTGTGTAGAATTTCTTTTAAACCAACTCTTTGCCGACCGACCTTTTTTTTTATAAAAAAAAAAGGAGTCGAGTCGAGTCGGGTCCCGGGCAGATATATAACTCTGTCTAGTGGTTACTATGCAGGGCGCGCCACCAATTGTAGTGCGTTGTGTGGATGGTTCTTTCTGCGAGTTGGGGCGTATGGTCTATGTGGTCCAGCAAAGTCCCAGGGCCAGGCGCAGGGCGGGATGGGAACAATGTCGTTAGGGTTGACAGAACTTTCTATGAACAACTAAGACGAATGAACGGGCCCCAGAGAAAGAGAAAGAAGAAAACCCCCAAACGGCGTCCAAACAGATTGAAGCAAAGCTAGACTAGTCTCTCCAATGTCGAAGGGTAACAAAGGGCCGGGTTGGCGGGGTCAATCGAAACCGTCGACGGGGGCCTTTGTTGGGGTATTCGAAGGGAAGCTATCGCGTGATGTTGGTCAACGGTACTTGCTCCCTCTGCCTTCGTGTTGGGGGTGTAAGGTATCAGTACTAGAGGTGCAAGCTGTCAGCCAAGGACAGTTGCTAGGATAGATTGGCTCTCGAGTATTATTCGGGTGCCAATCGCAGTGTACGGAATACCCACCGAGTGAAATATCACAAGGGAAAGGAATAATAACTACCAATGCCGCTGAATGCAAGAAAGTATTACAAGATGCGATAGAAAAACAGATACCAGTCAGAAATTATTCAGGTCACCGAGGAGACGACGCGTCGATGGGGGGCACTCTCAAGTATATAAGATGCCGACGCGACCGACCGACACAAAGGGTGGGCAGACAGACAGGAAGAAGAAAAAAGAGGCTAAGACAAACTATGCAGACTGCTTGTAGACGACGGAAAGAACGGACGCAGAAGGAAACAAATGAAGAACCAGACGGGGCGATAAACTTTTACAAAGACATAAAACAAAGAGTTACAGGAGGCGAAGTAATGAAGATACAAGAGATGATTAGAAAAGGAAATGGAGGGGTTTTGAACGCTCGAAAGGGGAGGGAAAGCTTGATGAAAGAGTCCGGCGAAAGAGAGTAATGAGCGTTGAAGGGGAAAGAGAAAGAAGGAGAATGTGTTAGTATGAGTCGTGAGGATATCTTTCCTTCCCACCCTTCCTGCCTCTCCACACTCAACCCACACCACACCTCCTCGCCGGGTGCCCATCTTGATGGGAGGGGAGGAAAGAGACAAGGCCCAGCTTTTTCGCTTCTGAATTCCATAATTTTTCCCGGAGGTAGGTGTGGGTGGGTGGACCCAAGCTGTTGGCGTTGGACCGAGGGGTGCGAGGGCGGGTCGGCCAAGGATGGAGACATTATGAGCGGGGGGGTTGTATGTACTATGCAGCAAGTAAGTACGGTATACAGGACTGGTTCTACTCTTTCTGTATGGTTTGTTTTTCCAAAAGCTATCGCACACTGCTTCCTGTGAAGTACAAGGGACTTCCATTACATTTCCCACTTCAATATGCATGTACCATACAGACGTACATATATCTGCGAGTACTTTTTGTGTGCCACAGCGGGAAGCAGCTGCGGTACTTGCGGAGGACAAAGGCTCAACGTTACGAGTTGCGGCGGACGATTCGATGCGACGCAGGACAGTCGCAAGCACCGGCTTTCATGATATGAATGGTTCCACCAAAAGTATAGTTTCACGGATATAGAGCTGAATTGCTAGCATGCTACTAGCAATTAGATCGCCGGACTAGTTGTTTCGTCCGACTTGCTCTTTATCAGAAGGAGAAGAAGGAATTTTTTAAAATTTGGCCTCATGTCATCATCCTCCATTTTTCCCATGCGCTGGGTTCATCATCCCACCCAATTTCGCTAAGGAACCCGGGTTCGCAAACCATGCTACATGGCTTTTTTAGCCTTTTGGTGATGAGGAAGAAATACCAAATTAGCACCGATTTACCACTTATGACAGAAGTTAGGATCGTAAGGCACAAGATCTTCTTGATGGATGGATGTTTCTAGTGCCTGGCATATGGAATCCGGCTTTTCTTCAATTTCCCCCTCACCGATGTCTCAAAAACATTATATTACTGTCCGATGCGAGGGGTTCTAGAGCCTCCCGGACCCTAGACAAAGAAAAACTCATCCTGTGTTCCGAGTGATACAAACGGACGTTTGGACAAGCACTAGGGTTTACGATGATTGGATGGCCATGCTTCATGTTGGCATTCCATAGCCGGCACCCATACCGCTCTTTATCATTTGAACGGCTCCGCAGCTTGCCCCACCAGCTGCCGGGTTTGCCCCATCGCTTTATTTGAAAAGCGATGAGCTTTTGCGATCGTCAACGAGCAGAGGTGTTGCATGTCGAAGCTGGAGTGCAAGGCAATATGCCTACCTTCGGCCATTAAGTTTGGGCCCGAAAAGGCACCACACCTAGCTCGGTATTTTTTATAAGAAATAGTCATCCGTAGCCGACCATTTTCGTTCTTTGATTGTTGCGTTCTGTTATAATCTGTTGTATAGCTCCAGGTTCATGAAGCTTCTCATGTTTCCTCCCCGATCCGGCTGATTACTTGCCAGGTTTCGTGGAGGGGTGCAGGATCTGGCAGAACACACAATCCGGGAAAATTCTTCAGAGCAGAGATTGTGTATCGAGTCGGGATTTAGAACCAAACACAGGGAGGAACTTCTCCTTTTCGTTGCCCATGTAAGCGGACAGTTAATTACAATGCTGATTTGAGGAAATTAGCCAACCCATCGCAACATGCTCGATCGAAACCTCAGGAGCTTCTGCTAACTCTCCACTGCACCCCTGCTGAGAAGCCTAGAGGAAAGAAGAAAAGGGGAAAAAAAGGGAAGCCAGTCAGCTCTGTGCCGTGTCTTGCGTACCACTCAACAGCATTCCTCCCTGCACGACGCGTTTCAAAAAACGAGAATCCAGTCACGTCCGTGACGCCTGATCACGGGGTTTAATTTCTTCTCCGCTTTAGGTTTAGCGTGCGGCCTTTTTCAAGGGAGCTTGAGAGCCAACGGCTGAGGCAGCTCCGAAGGATGAAGATCGATCAGGGATTCGAAGAAGCAAAGGCTTGAGAGGCGGAAACTCTGCGTTCATCAAAAAATAGAATAGATTGACTTCGCGGCCGGTTGATACGCTTGCTGCTCCTATTGTTCTGCGTTGGAATCGAACGTCTCGCCCGCTACAGAATTGGGCAGAGATGGGCAGAGACAACGCGGGAATGGGTTGGTGGCTTGGCAACAAATACCAGCCCAAAATTTGCTTGATCAAGTTACCCGGCCGAGAGTTGCAATTAGCTAAAAAAAAAAAAAAAAAAAAAAGCTACCACACACACAACCCACCAACATCGATCCCTCCAAAACAAGGATCAAAACTCTCTGACTCTTTTCTCTCTCTCCATATGAATGGGTGGATAAGTGAATGGACGGACGGTACGCAAAGATACGACGCATGAGCAGGCATCTTACACTTGCTGCTTATTATAATCTCAAATAATAATTAGAAAAAATACAGTGGCTGTTGCTGCCGTGCCGTGCTCGGCCAACTTGGCTGGGCAGCTCTGCTACTCGTTCGGCCTCATTGCTGTATTCACCGACACCAACCATCAGACACAGTTCTTCCCATTTTGATTCTAGAGCCTCCCTATCCGGATCCACTCTCCGTAATATCAGGAAAATGACCGTTCCGTCGGAGAATCCTAGCCCTGTTCAACATGCGCCACCTCCCAAACGACAAAAGCTCCATGGTCGAGCCTTCTACGAAAGTATCGGCTCCCCCAAACGGATAGTTGCACCCATGGTGGACGCCAGCGAACTAGCATGGCGGATCCTTTCCCGCAAGTACAATGCGGACTGTGCATATTCTCCGATGCTCCATGCTAGGTTATTCGGAGAAACAGAGAATTACAGAAAACAGTCTCTGCGGAGTGCGCCCACCTCTGATACCGAATCAATACTCTCTTACGATGGAGATTCCAAATCGGATCGGCCATTCATGATCCAATTTTGTGCAAATGATCCGCAGCAGCTGCTAGCGGCGGCTAAATACGCTCAGCATCACTGCGACGCTGTTGATTTGAATCTTGGATGCCCTCAAGGCATAGCGAAGAAGGGTCACTACGGTGCCTTCTTGCAGGAAGAACCAGATCTTATTTACAATCTCATCAACGTCCTGCATAAGGAACTCGATATACCTGTTACCGCAAAGATACGGATACTTGATACCAAAGAAAAGACATTGCAATATGCGAAAATGGTTCTGGATGCTGGAGCAAGCATACTCACAGTACATGGAAGGCGGAGAGACCAGAAGAGCCACAACACAGGGCTTGCGGATTGGAGTTATATTAGATACTTGCGAGAAAACCTCCCACCGGAAACCGTACTCTTCGCTAACGGGAATATTCTCTATAACACCGATGTCGAAGCATGCTTAGAAGCTACCGGTGCGGACGGGGTCATGTGTGCGGAGACAAACCTTTACAACCCTGCAATATTCATGCCTGTAACGGCCACGTTTGAAGAGGCATTCCCAAGGGTCGACATAGTTCTAAGGGAATACCTCGAAATTGTCAAGTCCGTATCGTTCGGGATTGGCAAGCCAGTAAGGGAGCTACCCAAGGAGGAAGCCAGGGAACATCCTTCATTAATGTACACCAAATCCCACCTTTTCAGACTTTTACATGCTGTCTTTGCGAAGAAAGAGTACCACCATATCAGGAATGCCCTTGGGAAGATGCACGGCCAAAACCTCAACGATATAATAAAGTTAGCAGACGAAGTTGAAAAGGTTGTTGAAGAACAGCTAAAACTTACCCCAGAAACGCCTGAACAATGGGAAGAAATCATGGAAGGTTCAGGCAAAGTAGGGGTAGAGGCAAAGATTCTATCGATACCTTGGTGGAGATGCCAACCTTATGTTCGCCCAACCCCGCAGCAAGCATATGAGAATGGTGCTATGAAGATGTCAAAGAAACAGCTCGCTAAGGAAAACAAGCGGGAACTAGAGGCGGAGATAAGCTCTAAATCTAATCCGGGAGAATCAGGCGCCACAGAAGAAGCACCAGCTAAGCGGCAGAAATTTGAAAAGGACGAAGAGATGGTCCAGCAAAATGACCAGCTTTCTTCATTAGATCCCAATGTTGCAGGCTAGAAGTTTAGCCTACTATATATTGGATTCTGCAACAATGTACAACACATATCTAGACCCTGTATATTATCAAACATTTCCATCCATCTTAGAGCTAGAGCCATTTCAGTTAAGTTTTTATCTTATGCTTCTAGCTACCCAAAGGTGCAACATCCTCAATGCTAATACATAGTGTGCCTTCTGGATACCTTATTATCATCCATGGCCTTGGATGGTCATGTTTTGGCCATCCCGATCTATCATCCATGGGCTGGCTATGTTCAAATTGAATTTGACTCTTCCACTCCCGTGGGACGTTCAAAGAAGCTCGATTTAAAAGCAAACTGAGCAGCCACTTCTTTTCGGACATATTTGGAACCCAGCCACCTTGGATTCGCTGCTTTGACTTGTCGATACCCCTATCGGTCCTTGAAGCCTTGGGTCGAACTAGCAATGTTGATGTGAGCTTGAAGTAGTCCCAAAAGTAATGCTTGTTCATCCGTGAATTCCATTCTTCGCCCATTGATGCTCCGAATGCTTCTTTGGGGTTATCGGCATATATGAGCCAATGTCTAGTTGCTTTTGGGTAACCTGTAGATTGTTGGGCTGAGCTGGGTTTGAGATGTACATAAGGCCAAAGACGAAATATTGTGGCTCGGATGAATTCCAGAATTAGATGGCCTGGAATACTGGAGATGGCGGTGTTGCCCTGAGTGCTGAGGGTGGGAGGTTCTTCTAACTGAAGTATATCGGGAGAACTGGTGTCTCCACGGATTTCTACATGCTCTCCATCTTTGCAGGCTAAGCTTGGATGTGGTAGTGGACTCAGGTGAAGTGGTTTTGGAGGTTCGGTAGCAACTGTTGGATATGGTGACAATGATTCTAAATTCATGGTTTGTTGCCCCCGCAATTGGATCTGTAGTTTGGATACCATCTGCTATAGAGATAGCCTAGTAGCTTGGATAGATCTGTACTCAGAGCCCGCTGGCTTGGGAACAATTGACATGTCGATATATTTTCATTGTGCGTTTAGCTCGCCCGCACCATCCGAATTCAATAAACCCTTCACCCTCCACATCACTATAAATTGGTTCCGGCCAGCCTCTACCATCATCATCATCTTCTTTCATCACCATCAAACCATCGTCAGAAACAGCCGATTTGATTACACATCATCATTTTTTTCCCCTTGGCATCTCGGCGTCTTCGCTGCTTTGTTGCTTTGTCATCACTAACTTCGCATCACCTCACCATCGTGGCATCTCCTCACCCATACATCCTGCACGGCTGCACAATACAATCAAATTGAGTTTGAGTTGCATCAATCATGAGCTCTTGGGATCCGCCCCGTATTGTACAAATCGGAAACAACAACATGTGCATCCTCATGCCCGACTATGGGATGGCTCGCCCCCCCAAGGCTGTCGAGAACAAGAAGGAGCCAGTCAAACCGGACAGCCCACCAAAACCCAAATACCGCCCAATATACGTAAGTTTGCTCTAACCCGTGGATGAGTTTGGCTAGCCCTGATCCAAAAACTTCGTTGAACTGGCAATCCTAAACTTAGCTTTCCTTTATACCAATGCTATTCGATTTGCCTTGATTGCTAATGCCCCTTGCACATGCAGTATGACACGTCTTCCTCCCATTTTGTTCAACCAAACGCCCGAATCAGCTCTCACTATCATGTTCGAAGGCAAATCGAGGATGTCCCCGCCTGTGCCCACAAGCGAGGCTACCACTGCTCAGAAGGTCATTACCATGACCTAGGACATAATGATGAGGTCGTCCATCAATCTCCGGAGAAGATACAAAAACATGTCCATTTCGACGAGCGCAATGAGCCCAGGTATACGGCTAGAGCTCGAGATCTTCACACGGAACGAAATACGGACAAGAGACTTCATGCGGTTTATCAAACGAATGCAAATCAGAAAATGAACGAAAAGAATAGCGAATGGGAGGACGATGGCTGGGACATACCCAAGTCCAAGTCCAAGTCTAAGTCTACCAAGCCCAAGTCCAAGCTCAAGCAGCCTGCGGCTCGCCTTCCTACACCTCGTCAGCATCTTGCCATCGAAGAACAAAATGACGAGGAAATTTTTCGAAGCTTGGAACTCCAGGCCCAACTTGGGTTATTTTCGCCTGATAGAGAGGGATACGCAACGCCAGATGAGGCTGCCCGAGCTGCCATGATGGAAGGATTAGACGTCCACGACAAAGAGTTAATAATTGGGGTAGGCACCCGCGGAGGTTACATTGTTACGGGTTGGTGTCGCAAGACCGATTGATGCCTCCCCTCAGAAAATTTGCTGTATGGGTTACACCACTATTTACGGTTCGCACATCCTTGCCTCGCTAGTTAAAGAAGCCAACTGAGTTTAACCTTGTCACGCGGAGGCCGCGAATTAAATGTCTTTTTTTGATTGCTTGTTATTGTCACATCAGGAGATTGTTCTTTGATTTCTTGAGAACGACAGATGTATCCAGAGTTTGCATCCTGTATCTAGTTGCCTGCGAGAATATAATACGGGTTGGAAAACTAGGACACAGATCTCTCACCTGTAATAATAGCCCATTCTCTATTCTGGATAATTGTTCAAACATTGAGATCTCAGCATTTACGGATCCACGTAGACTCGAACCTCTACTATGTTTACAGTAGATATCTGTAACTGATAGTCAGATACATGTTATTGCAATGAAGCTTCTCAAGAGATTACTAGACTGCTGTATGTATATCTGCACATGGAGATCTAGCGACAACTCCGTCCACATATTCACATCTTAGAATGGCACAATTGTATATCCATCGAGAGCAATTGCAACCTGCTGGCAACCTCATATCACGAGTCTAATACGGAAAACCAGATATTTCAACTGAGCAATGCAATGCGATGCAATGCAACAATTAGATGTCAGTATCATCACTATAATCATACATCAACTTCTTCCCCTCATTACCCGAACCCGAACTCAATAACAATTCCGAATCATGGACAAACAACGAAAGCGAGGTACCGTCAATCACGATCGGGCGCTTTCAGACTCAACTGCATCGGCCTCATCCGAAAACGTTCCTCCCAACGACCCCTCTAAACAACCATTCGCCTGGAGGCGTCTCTTTTTCGAGAGCAACGAGTTCAAAAAGCTGCAGGATGATAAAGTCAAGGATCTCTTCAACATTGCCGACCATGAAAACCCTCATCCTCCCCGTCATGACATGTCAAAAACGCATCCCTCGAGCGCTGAGACAAGGGATTGGTACGACTTTCATTTCCCTACCGGTATAGTCCTATTCCCGTACAACATCTCAACGATTTCGAACAATCTGGCAGTAAAGTCGAAAGGAGGGATGCCACCACCTCCCGCCCGAACTATCAGCACCAAGAAAAAAGGTGGACTAAACGGCATCTCAATCAGCAACTACAGACGCATCCAAGACCTACGACGAGGAGACAGAATAATCCTCCCGGACGACCCAGAAATCGCCACCGTCAACAAGGGCATCATCCCCAAAGGCGTCTTAATCGTCAACCGAATCGGACTCCAAGAAGGCAGCAACTACCACGCCCTCCAAGTCCGAACCTTCACCCAGCTCCTAATCTACGAATTCGTCCTCCCGCCTCACATCCGCGCCCTCCACCTCGTCGAAACCGAAACCTGCCTGATGAATAAAATCTCCTCAAACATCCCCCTCCCCGGTTACTTTATCCTCCAACACGCCTACCTCCTCGACATGGAAGTCGAGTACACCCCCACGGAGGAAGAAATCCAAAATAAAACCAAAGCGCCGCTGTACGCTTTCGAATGCGCCTTCCTCTCACCGACGGGGGCGGTGACTAAGCAAAAATTTATCGCCGCGGAAACAATCTACTCCGCCGTGAACCGTCTACACGTTTCATGGCATGTGGGGAAACCGTCGCGAGAAGCGGATTTTGTGAAATCGAACAAGTGGATTCTTTGGTTGTTAAAGTATGCGCCGTCAACAACTTCTTCACAGGCGAGGAGGAGGGAGGAGCATTGGCCCGAGGCGGAGACGTATCAGGTGTTGGGGTGGTCGACGAGCGGTGTTATGGCGACGGGGACGGAGAGTTTGGGGGCGTTGCAGATTACGGAGTTGTTGGCGCCGTTTAAAGTGTTTGAGGAGGATATGTTTAGGCTTTTGGCGGTGAAGAGGGGGAAGTGAGTATTCTTGAGATGCGAGTGTCTGAAATTGTATACTATCTAGTACATATGGAGTCTAATGTATTGCAAGCCAATTTTACAAAGACGTTGGAGTAGGTTTTCTGCGTTGCTTCGTGTCATTTTGAGATAGAACTTCCACGGTTCGAATCCACCGCTCCGTGTCGTCATTTTGCGACAATAGTCTTAATAAGGTTCTTAAGATGTGCCTACACGGCAAGGCAAGAATCTGCAGCCACCTTGTGACCTCGGGGGTCCACTTGCTCCAACCTACCAGCTTTGTTGCTTTTCTCCTGGCCAATCAAGAAAAGCGGGACACATCCTCCCGGCCCAGCCCTGCTACCGAGTTTCCAAGCGGTCGCTTTTTTGAACAAGCTTTGTAGCATACCTCTGCGGGGAATCCGGGGTAGCTACATGACAGAGCGTCCGCCCTTCGCCCCGTCGAAGCTTTTCTCGTCGAAACCTTAAACTTTCTTGGACTTCCTGACCATGCATGTAGCTGTTTTATTTTAAACAATTTCGGCGGAGAATTCGGTGGAGAATTCGGAGCTGCCTGCAGTTTATGCAGGTAGTGTCTCCCCCCACATCCTTCCTCGTTATCTGATGGTGACCGAGTAATGACCCTCTGACCACTCAGCCCAACCGCCCAATCCCCTTTGTTGAAAAGAACTGCCCCCAATTGGGTACTCTCCGAGATGTGAAGCAATCGCATACACGAGCAGGACGAGGAATGGTAAACACCTTACTCCTTGGCGCACGTACATTCCCTCTGCCAACCCTGTTTTCACACATGGAGGCACGCAGGGTACAGCAGATTTTGATACATTCCTGGGTAACCTAGAAACAAAAATTTATACCCACCTCCGCTCATGTGATGATCGCTGGAGGCGAGCTTTTGAGCGATTCCGTCATGGCGGGTAAAATACTTTTTTATAAGCTCATCCTCGGGTAGACAGGTCGGCTGATGTATACAGACACCGTTCCATATAAAAGTAGCCTCCCCGACTGTAGATCCGTTAGAATCGCAAGTTTCGCAACAGTCAAGTCAAACGTCACTTCAAACCCTAACCTTTAATTAGTGAAAAACCCCATACAAAATTTTCAATTAATCGAAATTTACGAAAAAAAATGCAAGGCACCGCGGACGGCGACGTCTTCGACCCCACTAAAGACGATGGTGTCGGCGCCAACTACGAGGGCTCACAAGCGGGTGCCAGCTTCCTCGACAGATCCAGCAGTACCGGTCTATCACCCTCCCGAAGACTAGCCCACGAAAAACCGGCGTTACTTGCTAAATACTCCGATGAGGAGATTGAGGAGCTAGAGGTGAAACTTAAGAGAAAAGTGGATACTAGGATGCTGCCGATGATTATTTTGGTTTACATCATGAATTATTTAGATAGAAATAATATACCAGGTAGGTTTAAAGATCTATGGGGGCGATTGAGCGGGTTGGGGAAAGATGTGTTGTAGATACTGACCCGGGTTGGTGTAGCTGCGCAGGTGGCGGGCATGGGAGATGAGTTGGGGTTGACGACGACGCAGTATAACACCGCCGTATCGATATTGTTTGTGGGATACATCCTGATGCAGGTCCCGTGAGTGCAGACCTATCCGAATAATCCCCTAGGACATCTGGATACTGATAGGCTGGGTTCGATGCAATAGATCCAACATGTTCCTCGACAAAATCGGCCGGCCATCAATCTACTTCACAGTGGTGATGATGATCTGGGGCGTTATCAGCGGTGCTACTGGAGCCGTTCAAAACTTTGGCGGTCTCCTAGCCTGTCGTTTCTTTCTCGGCTTTATCGAAGCTGCATATTTCCCCGGTTGTCTGTTTTATCTTTCGTCGTGGTATACCAAGAAGGAGCTATCGCTCCGGACAGCGGTTCTATATTCCGGGTCGCTGATTTCCGGGGCGTTCTCCGGGCTGATCGCGGCGGGGATTACCAATGGAATGGATGGGAAGGCAGGATTGAGCGCTTGGAGGTGGTTGTTCATACTCGAGGGTGGTATAACAGTACGTTGCATATTAATCCATAAATTATGAAATTTAAGATGCAGATAACTGATTAGTATGTAACGTTATGTAGGTGTTTATTGCCTTTTTCATATGGTTCGTAATCCCGGACTTTCCAATAACGACTAGATGGTTGAGTGAAGAAGAGCGGCAGCTCGCGTGCTGGAGACTTGGTGAGTCCTCTTTGATCAATTGGCTGCCATTTGAGTGCTAATATACGTTTTAAACGTATAGAAAAGGACGTGGGGGAGGAAGATTGGCAGGGGAGCGAAGCCCAAAAGGTCCTCCACGGATTGAAACTCGCATTCAAAGATATCAAGATGTACGTCTTGATGATATTAGTCACTTGCTGCGTCGCGTCCGGGTCGATTACCAATTTCTTTCCAATGTAAGTGGCTGTTTAGCGGACACCTCACTCGTCCCGCAATGCGGCTCCCGATATTGCATTATGCAGTTCTGACAGGTGCATAATTTGCGTTGCTATGCAGCGTCGTTGGAACCCTAGGATACGATCGTATCGAAACGTTGCTACTCACCACTCCGCCATATGTAAGTCTCATCTTTGGGGGAAAAAGTAAGATATTCTATATCGAACGGTAATATCTGACGGCATCCAATAGGCTCTCGCCACGATTGTCGTTCTTACGAATGCATGGCATGCAGATAGAAAAGGAGAGAGATATCTTCATATAATCATACCACTCTCCGTGAGTCATGGTATCTTGCTGATACTCCTTTCTAGAGGATTCTCTGACGTTCTAATCTCGACATGATGCAACTTAGATTTCTGTTGCAGCGTTCGTTGTAGCCGCAGCGACGCTAAATACGGCTGCAAGATACGGTAAGCTCGACGTTCACGTAACTACCGCTAGGTATCATCGAAGGAACAACAAAGCTGATTGGAGTTGCTATGTAGTCGCAATGATGTTTATGCCAGCTAGTGTCTACGCTGGCTATGTCTGCGCTCTGTCGTGGATTTCGTCGACCCTGCCGAGGCCTGTTACCAAGCGTGCTGCAGCGTTAGCAGCAATCAACGCTGTCTCCAATGCTTCGCAGATTTGGACGGCGTATATGTACACAAAGTCCTCTGCACCTAGATACGGTGAGTAGTAATATCCGGGTATACACGTATAATATTGTTTAATGTTCGTAGAAGACAAGTGCTAACTGCATGTCGTTCTCGATTGGTGTAGCCATCGCAATGGGTGTCAACTGCGGGACTTCGCTCCTAGCTGTCGTGTTCGCCACAGTTTTGAGAACAATGCTGGCCAGGCTGAATAAGAGGCTCGACCGTGGAGAGGATGTTGGTGGAACCGGACTAGCGAAGGATGATACTGGCAAAGCGTTGGCCGCTGAGCAGATCGAGAGGAGGGAAGCCGAAGGATTGCCCGGCGAAGCTGCTGTGAAAGGATTCAGATTCTTGATTTAAGGGATTGTGAGATTACTTGAGTTGAGAATATAAGATGTAATGTTGGTGCATCTAGTATTCCTGTGTTATGGAGCCTTAAAGGCGAGCTCTCGTGCTACCTGCGGCGTGGAAGAAGGCAGTTGTGGTGATATCTGGGGGATTTTGTAATGCCACGATTCATGGACCTCGCTACGACGAGTGAGATTGTCTCTCATCAAGCCGCATACAGATCTCACGCTCGTGTCAGAGATTAGATGATGTCAGTTGACGAGACCACGAGAAACCATGTTAGTTCCATACGAGTCATGATTTTCGCCGTAGGATAGCAGGTATAAGCTATCAAGCCCCTTCCAGATCCTCGCGCGAGGAATTGAAACATTAGTCTAGCAATTTTGCGTTGTTTGTGTTACAAAGGTTACACAACGAGCTCAACCCGATTTCCTTCTCAGCCTTGGGAACTGTTTCGCACAGTTCCAGCCGAGCTGCCTTGACAGGTCTTGAGGAATGTGATTGAAGGGGAAATTTTTGTTTAGAGAAAGCTTAAATCTATATTTGGATCCCATCCATCCGGAGCTTCTGCTCCAGTATATTGCGGGAATTAATTTACTTAAATTTCTAATAAGGGTCAGGTAATTGAAGAATTTTGAAGCTTCCAGCCGGGTTTAATTTGGTTTGAGGTCTCGTCCGATTGGCATTTACCCTGGTCGCGGAATCCAAGATAACTTTTTTTATTTTATAAAATATATTAAGCATTTACACGTCCAATCTCGGCGTCATGGGTCTCGAGGGGAAGCTGGCTAATATATTACAAATTTCTCCAACCTCAGCTTGTATAATCGTTGGTCAGATTCTCACCGTTTTCGCTCAATCGGAGTTTCTCGTTTAAAGTTGGCGGAATCTTGGCGTAGAGTGATGATTTGATATTTTATCCTGTGCCTGCATAAGCAAATGAGGGCAAACCCGAATAATCGAGAGAAAGAACAGAGGGAAAAGGAAAGGGTATTGCACAAATCGTGGGGTCGGAGTATTGATGTCTAAGCAGTAGTCTGCATGTCAGACCACGACCGTGGCGGAACCCCATGCAGCTCGAAGGAAAGCAGCCCTCAAAAAAAATGAGGGTGGAGGCGTGCTTGCATGTAGTGTAACGTCTAACCGATCTGACAGGCACCAGGTCCTCCTCGGCTGGGTATGTTTCTTTCATGAACCGGGAGACTCTTTCTTTTTTATTTTCTTTTCTTTTGGAGGGCTTGACATCCGAGCTGTACGGTTTTGGAAGAAGGCAACTGGATCACTCGTGCGCTCGTTGTTTGAAGTTTCGTCGTTGGTTCTAACGTATCAGCCACCGAGAAGTATTTTTTTTTCTCTATCTATTTTTTGGAAATCAGGGCTGGATTTATTTGCTTGGGAGTCAGCATTACCTTTACTTGGTAGATCTGGGTTTAGCCAATGACTCCATGGATCCACTGGGTATATCAAACCTTCGATATACATCGCTTGGATACGAGTGTAGTATTTATAATCGACTCCGTGTCCTTAAGAAACCGAAAACTTTTTCCTCAATGGTATCGTGCATACCCGGTTAACTGCACACGTGCATCCGAATTACATCTACCAAAGGCAATTGCTTTCTTCGTCTCTTTAAACCTTTTAGGCTTGTTGCTTTTTTTTTTTTTTTTTTTCAAATACTATCTCGTTCCAGAAGGTCGTTCCAGCTTTGTCATTTTGCATACTCGAAGAGTCAAATTTGCAACCGACTTCCGACCGCCGCGTGCAGGACAGGACGGGGTTACTCTTTCACCGATTTAAAGTACAGCTTCTGGTCGGGAGTAGACGGCTACGATTTACGAAGGAAAAACAGTTATATGGCTATAGACGGTATAGGAATTGTGTGACAATCGGGTTATCTAATACGTTATAGACGATTATATGATCTTGGGGATATATTAAAAGGGTAAGGACGAAGGTTTTTCCATTTGTTACATGTGTGGCCAATAATAAAGATGGGTGGTGTGGGTGGACCCTGCTTTGCCTGGCGCCGAATGTAATGCTGCTGCTGCTACCGATGCTGTTGCTGCTGCCCTGCTTTGCCGTGGTCCTGCAAGCTGTAAGTTACTACATGTAACTTGGAAAATATCCATCTGGCATGGGTATGCAGCGGCATGGTATGGCATGGGCAATGCCAGAAGGTATCCACAAAGCAAGCAAGTGTATCATCTTCAGCAATACCTCCTCCTCTTGTCCCCCTCCGCCCAACGGACACTGTTGATTAGCTAGTCTCATCTGGTCGCTGTTTGATCCACCTTCCCACTTGCCTTTACTTTTTTATCCCTCATTGCCTCCTCATCCCCCGTTTATTTTCTTCTGTCTTCCCTTCTTCCTATTTTCTTTCCCTTCTTTTTCTTCTCTTAAATTCCTTTAAAGATCCTCTTCTATTTCCCTGTTTTAACGTTTTCTTGTCCTCTACTTGGTTTATATCCTTGATCTCTCGTCTAACCGCTGCGCTTTGTGCAACACCGATAGCCATATTTGAAACTCAAACGGTCACGAGCCTACGAACGTTCGAAGCACACGACATCTGCACCTCCATACGCACGACACAGCCGTTAAAAAAAAAGTCCTCTTTCTTGCATTCGATACTACTTGAAAATTGGTTACCCAGAATCTATTTGGATTTTTTTCCTCTGCTCATAAACGGGCCTTCCCTTAGCAAACCTCAAAAATCATGTGTCGCTACAGGCAATACCACTTCTCCTGCGGTCACGTCAAAGTGGAATCCCCGCCATACCTCCCCTGCAACCCGGAGGAATTTTGCTCACCAGATGATCCGGATCTGGACAAACCCATAAACCTAAAGAAGAATACCGCCTGCGGTGATGCATCGTGCTCGGCCTCCGAGGGTATGCCAATGGCTCAACCGAACGACGGCGGCACCAGCTGGTCCCGCACCAACTCTATGAATCGAGGCAGCGGTCTTGGTGAGGAGGGAGACCCGGGTGCCAGACTCCGACACACCGTCTCCACCAAGATGAAGGTTTCAGGAATCGCAAAGATTGCAAGAAGCATGACCAAGAAGCACAAGGAGCAGAAGCAGAAGGATAATGGGGTGGACGGATTTTTGCCTGATAATACTGGGAGGTATCACGAGATTGGGAACGAGATGGACGACTTGAAGAAATGAAGGGTTGAATCCGTGATTTAACGGGAAATTTGAAAAAAAAAAACTTTCCAAGGCCTCCAATATGTCGCTTTTTTTGGTATCCGGTTTTCTTTATCCTACGGAGCAGCGATATTTTGGATATTCTGAAGCAGTGTCCCCTTTTGCCCCTCCTCATTCTCCCCCCTAGTCCTGAGTTTTTCCGCTGTCGAATCGCGTTTGGCGGGCAAGCCCCTTCAAATGCCACTGTACTACTACTAACTTTTCATTTTCTTGGTAATGAACAGCTAGCAGATCATTCTCTCTTCTTTAATAGCTCAGTTTGTATCTACCTTTTAGCATTTCGTTCGGTCGGGTTTCTCTTTTTCATCTCTCAGGCAGCTGCTGGTTTCTTCTTGTACAAAATATTTTGGCCCTTATTATTTGTTAGCGTTTTTTGCTTGTTAAAGGTTGCAAGGTTCTTGTTGGCTGTGACTGATAACTGCTGGCTGGGCAGAGTTTTGAGTTTCAGGTAGCATCACAATGATACATCATGATAGAAACCCCTAACATTTTCATCATCCCGTCCAAAGTGCACGGGAAACTCGTTTTTATTAGAGCTGAGCGAGGGACGGCTGGGTTTTAAGGCTCGGCACTCTTTTGCCGTGTGAATCAAGGTCCGCATGTCCGTACTCTTTTATCGTGAAATCCGAGGAGTGGACCCCTAGCTATTGCTGGTTACGTATTACTACAGTTGGGTTACTGTACCATGAAGCCAAACCAACGTCGACCAGTAAATTGGTCTCAAGGCCAAGCTAAGCTTTTTGGAAACATTCCCCCACTTTTAGCGGGTCTGCTTAAGCAGCCAGCAGCAAACCTCGAAGAAACTATGCGTCAGCCCATAAGCAATGGAAAGAGAAAAATTAAGTCGATTGCCCCACCAAGGCTGAATATCCTTCCCACCTTCATTGCTCACTTTCTCTCTTTTACCCCGAGTTGTGCAGTTTTCCTAGCCTTTTCGCTCCTTTCACCTGCTTTAGCGTTCCCTGCTCGATTGGCCTTGCTGCAAGTAGTAGTCATATCATTTTCTTAGTATCTGCTTAGGTATATCGCTTTGCATATTCTCTGGCGAAGGAAGGCGTCAAGGTTTCAAGCTTGGAGACCATCGGTTAGAGCTAAGCCTAGGGGCATAGAAGGATATAAGACTTTGACAGACACCGTTAGCCTACTCGCCCCGCAAATCTATCAATAAAACAGTCTCTCCTCGATCAACCATATTCGCACATCAAATATCAGCATTTTCGAATCGAGTCAATACACACATAGACATTTCTGAATTTCCTCTTAGAGCTTGCCGAGATGGCGGATATGATGAGAACTCGCTCGAAAGGGCCACCAAGGGAGACATACATCTACAGGGTCCCAATAGGTATGCAAGTACCCGTTCCTATCCTGTTAAAGGAACCGGTACTGAAAGATATCGTTTAGAAATACTACGTCATATAATAGCATACCTAGATCCGCCGTCATTGCTCTCCTTGACCCTGACCAATCACTACTTTCACAAACTCATATCCTCGCCCCATACTTGGAGACTACTATTTTTACAATGGTTCCCGGACTCGAAGGGCCAATTTACGCCCTTAACGCCACCCCCAGACGCTGCTCAGGTCAAACTGCATCCTGAAGATATCGAGACCAACCACTGGCGTACCGAGGCCATCCTTAGATCTCGTCTTCTCCGAAATCTAAACAAAGCTCGACCGGAGCTCCGCGAAGCTGGTAATCGCAGCAGCGGTAGCGTTTACGTGGAGCCGCAGTTTAAATCCACCCATCTAAAAACCATCCCGAAGAGCGTCATAATGTCAATGATGCACCTCATCCAACCTCCTATAACACATCTGTTTGGAATATTTGACGATGACCCGTTAAAACCAAACACCAAGGTCAACCACAGTGCCCCAGATTTTCATCCATCGCCCTCCTTCCGCACTTGCAACTTGAACAACGGCCAGGCGAGCGTCTGGTCGCCCGGGAATGGGCAGTTGGTGACCGAAGGAGAGGGCGGGACAATGGTGTTCACAAGATACGAGAAGTCGCAGTATACGCTGGCAACGTCGTTCGATGTTATGGAGATTGTTGATATCCATCAGAATGGCGCGGGTTTTGCTGTTATTGGGAGAAGATGGGGGGAGAATAGGATCAATTGCCTCGCTGGTTTTAGGCTAGGAACCGGTGAGAGGATGGAATTCATCCTTTCCCACGAACAGAACCAAAGTCTTGTCGGGATAGGGACCAGGGTTTGGGTCGCTGATCTAGCTGGCTACGGAGCTGTTCCGGGGGTTGGACTAGAAGAAATAAGTCCGGAAGAAATCCAAAAGGAAACAGATAAAGATGCAGAAGGTGATGAGGAAGACATTGATACCTATATCAAAAGAATACTATCAACAGGCTCTGCGGCGGAGAGGAACAAAGTGCAGGATGAGGTTCTTAAGAAGAAGTACAAATCCGTGAGAGTACCAAACGCCAGTGGTGTATTCTCGGAATACGGAGTTGGGCTTGTCTACATTACTAGCGAAGGAGATGTGCACGTCTTCCAAGTGGATACCTCCCCCCTTGCTCCCGAGTTTGATATTCACAGAACTCTTGAAACAAATCGCATGGCCAAATGGAGGGTTTCTCCACGGTGCGCCCTGATTAATTTGAAGGTCGACGACGACTATACGCCCGAGAAGAAGGCTCTCGGGCGGCCATGGTGTGTTGTTCAAAACATAGTAGGCGAAATATGGACGTTTTCTGGAGACCCGAACCCTCCTCCAGAGTTTCAAGAAAGTGGCCTTACAGAGGAAGAAGAGGAAGAGGCGGATTTGGAAAGAGCGGACAACGAAATCGAGAATGGCCCGATTGGCGACGAGCTTAGTCTTATGGATCACACTGAACGCGAGGAAACGTGGCAGAGAATAAGACAAGAGCTCGCTGACAAGTACAAGGCTGAGCGAGACGCTGCTCGAGATGCTGAGAAGAAAAAGATTGCTCAACACGTCCAGGGTCACTGGACAATGATTGAGGGTACCAGAGTGGAGCGACCGATTTCTGGGTTCTATCTTGACGATCTTTATAGAGACACTGGGCTTATTGTTGGTGACAATGAGAATTTGCAGCCACTAAAGCTCCCATGGATCATGGAAGTCGACTTTGGTGGATATAACGTGGTCACATTTACAACTACGAGCACTGAGGAACGAAGGGTTCAAGGCTTTAGATATCGCCTCAACACGGAGTTTGCAGATAAGAAGCCGGAGATACCTGAACCGGAGATTCTGGGAAGCCAAGCATTTGCTGGCTCGCCAGATGACTGGACAAAGACACGCCTACGGATACCTAAATCCGGAGAAGAGATATTTGATCAGGGCAAGAATCCGCAAAACATCACTACAATCGCCATGGACCAGTCGTGGCTAGCAAGGAGCACGCCTGCTGCACCGAATGATAATACCGTTGGTGGGAATGGAAGGCTGTTCGCGGTGGGAACGAATCATGGTCGAGTATTGGTGTTTAACATTAGAGGAAATCCTACGAAACGGTCCAGCGACATCCTAACACCGATGAGGGTATGCAAGATTCCTGGATCTCCGAAGGTTACTTGCCTTGCTGTGACTTCGCTGTCATTGATTGTTGGGGCGAACAATGGTGCTATTTCCGTGTTTGATCCTTTGGGTTCGAGTACCGAGCCTATAAGGAAGATTGTACACGCAATGTCCATCGATGCGAAGAAGGATTATTTCCAAAGAACTTCGCAGTACGGTTGGAGTAGGACAGAACAGGAAAATACGTGGCAGGAAGAAACTAGTGCTTATCAACTCTGCGTGGATCCTAACGCGAGAAACTGGAGAGGTGCAGCTATCCTCGGATGTAACATATTGTACTGGGACGAGACGGACTTTTTGAATTGGCAAGAGGCGGATGACTTGGCCGCGAGGAAGAAGAGGAGGATGGAGAATGTGGAGAGATTGAAAGCGGAGCAGGAGGAAGAGAAGAAGAATAGAAGAAGCCCAAGACCATCCCTCGGACGAGTGCCGGGTAGTAGCAGCACGGCGACGAGGTTGAAGGATTTGGAGTTGCACCCAGCTACTATCAGCGACGGGGACCCGGAGAAGTTGGTAAAGGAGTGGGAGGAGATGAATGGGGAGATGACCGAGGAGGATAAGAAACTGCTGCAAGATATTTCTGGCATCCGTCTTGGGAATTAAGGAGTAATCTTATAAGTCAAAGCTCTTATTGGGTACCATTGGGGGGTTGAGAGCTCGGAGCTCGTGACCCAGGATTCATTTTCTTTCTTTATTGGTTTCTTGCATTGTGTTTCATGATACAATTGAAATTTTTAAAAGTCTCCTGATCAATTTGAATAATGTATTAGAAGTCAATTGCTCTGCGGATCGGTAACTTTGCGTGAATCCTTCAAGCCGCGGAACAATTTCCTTGTTAATAAGCATTTGCATGGCCTAGAAGCTCTTTAAACTACTTCTCGAATAACGGTGGAACAATTCATATTCATCGGGTGCATGCTGCCATGTAACCGAGCCTTGGGAGCACAACTGATAAGGGGAAGCAATCAAGAAAAATGCTCAAGTTACTAGGATTTTATATACGGTTTTCGAAAGGGGCCATGCGATCCCGTAGAGGAGGTCCAACCACACAAACTCTTAAAAATTCCCGTGGAATCGGGAATACTGCCTTGTGAGCAATTTAGATGCTATAGCCACGCTGTGCCGTACTTACCTCCGAAGTGGAGTCAGCGCTTAGAGTTGTCTTTCAAGTTTCAATGCCCGAAATTTTTTTTTTTTAATACCATGCACATATTCGGAATGTTTGCAGATGGTGTTGGCTTGAGTCGCCTGCTGCGTTGCAGGTGTGGTTGAATAAAGCTACTGTATAAAAAAACGGCAAATGTAAAACGTTTAAACCCGCTGCGCGAAAATCAAAAAAAAGTCAAGGGGGGTAAAAACATCCTAACCGAGAAGTATTCCGTTAGTCCAAGAGTACCGGGAGAGGCTGACCATGGAGCCTTTTAGATTGGCTTTCATGATGAGTCCCATCTAGGGTTCTTCAGCTTGCCAGCCATATGAGTGGGTCTCAGAGTATGCAAAACGGGTCGAGCCGGGTCTGCAAGAGAACGGGAGGACCCTATCGCCTTTTCGATTGGGACCGAAGGAGCTCGAGTGTTTTTATTTTGGTGAGAGCCTGTCAATCTCGGGATAGTTTGTGGTCACGAGATGAAGGAGCTTATATGCTCAGTGCAGCACCATGCCGCTTTGTTGGTGAAATGTTGCGTGTTGGTGAGTTAGAATTTGACCCGGTTACACAGGTACACGGGACCGTTCCCCGCTGCGCCAGGAGGGTGGCCAATCAGTCAAGAGCAAGGTTGGCGAGGAACGGGGAGGCATTCATCCAACGCGGGAGGGAATATGGTTGGGTTGTAGTCTGGTGGGCGCAACCCCTCCGGTGGAGGTGGCACAAGACCGGTCCAGGTTTGGTATACCTATTCACCCCGTTTCTTCCTTCCCGAAAGACGGCCCAAGGGAAGTGACAATTCCCTAGGTAAGTAATTTAAAATGCAACAGGTTGCAACACTTGGACTAGACGAGTGGTTACTTTGGAAGATGTATTGGGATTGGAGGGTGAATCCTGTAGTTGGTTTTCCTGTAGAAGCTCCTATGATCTTGGACACTGTTGATGAATGTCAGATAGAGTATACACCATACTACTGCGGAAGGCTGAAACTTTTCCTGAAGGCATTTTTCCCGATCCAGGCCACCATGTAATTGAGTGATTCCTTTTGGGCAAGGAAAAGATTACATCAATTGAGTTTCGAATTCATTAAAATGGCCTACCGTGCCGTGGCTGCGAATATATACCGCAAATGAATCATTGGATATTTAGAGGAATGTGGACAGGGAAAGGCTGCCACTCTTTGTGCTAATTGTTTGGAAGGCGTTGGGGGGCTTCTCAACACACACACGCAGACACGCACACGCACGCACACACACACACACACATTTAAAGAGGGGCTGTCTTTGTGCGATTGGGGTCAATGCAATTGGCTACGTCATGATGTCTAACACGAATAAATAAAAATGCAAGAGTTAAAATTTTTCTTTCAAAAGTTTTCTTGTTTGTTCATATCTAGTAAACAGGAGCTATCTCGTCCGCTATCAGAGGGCTACAGAAGAAAGTTTTTCTACAGGCTGCATGTGCATGCATGTGCATAAATATTTTGGCTGTTGCGGCTTTTGCACAAGATATACCTTAACCAGCAGCCTATCATAGGGGGGGCCTAGGTTTATACGTGTCACGCAGTATAGGCGACAGCCTCCTCATATTCTCATGTTAATTGGACCGTTGTAAAAATGTCGTAGAATCTTCGAGATTGAAAATCTTGTAAACTCTTGGTTTTCAAGGTGCCTTTGCTTGGGGCCTGGTAGGGGGACTCCGATATAGCTCCATAATTATAAACCACATCGTGCAAACCCCCTGGACTCAATTTCCGGCGGAACTTCTTTTTCAGCCATCGACTAACCTGAATCTCTAATCAATTGGCTTGCGTATATATAAGTGGGTACTTAAGTAGAACTCAGGTATTTTAGTGCTTTAGAGTTTGCTATATTTTGGTTCTCCCGCCTACTGCTGGATTTCGAAAGCTCAACCGGGTTGGGTAAACGGAGGTCTGGCCAGCAGAAATACGCTAAACAAATTCGGTACCCAGCCCTAAGATTAGGGCCTTGTTCGCGGACTCTCAACTTTTCAGCTAGCATATTTCTCTCTCATTCTTTACTTATTTTAATTCCATTTTATTGCCAATTGCCTTTCTTTATTAATTCCTTCGTTCCTCACTCGGCTCATTGGAAGTATTTTGTTATTTCAGTTTCTGTCTTTCCGCATTCAATAGGATGGTCAATGGGAAAATATAATATGTTCCTACATTTCGCGTCTGCTAGACGAAGGGCTTCTTGCTTGCTCTCTTTCTTTTTCCAGTTTTCTTCCATTCTAAATGTGGTAGTTCGGGTTGGATTTTTTCCCCTTTGACTGCGGCATTGCTTCCTTTTTTCCTCTTTAGTACTACGTTTTTGACATCGCGATTGGGCCTATTCTGGGCGCTGAGTGGCTGAGGTGCAGTTGCCTGTAAGATACGCAGACTTAATTAATCCTTGAAACCCCCAGAGAGAGAGCACGGGGAGAATAATCAGTTGTGGCTTTGGCCACAGCTCCCGAAAACCCGGCTCCAATTTTATTTAAATCTCCTCCAATGCGTTTAGAAAAAAAATCGCCTTGTGACCATGGGGGTTATTTTTCCTTTGTGAGTATCACCAGTATGGACTAATTTATAAATTTAACGACCAAGTGTGCTATTGAAGGATCGACGCGATTGTGTGTGAATAGCATCCCCTCCGTCTCTTGCGTAAGCTTCCGTGTTTCCTATAAGGGCATTCATATCTTTTTACTGGGTCACTTCAGTTTTCGATGCTTGATAGGTGTGTATATTCCCTTTTTATTTATTTTATTTATCTTTCATACTTGCCTTCTCCGCTAGTTCGTGCTTCCAAGTTAACGTCCTGTTCTTCTGTTCATGGGATGTGTCAACATTTCACGCACGCTCTTTGCTATTGAAGGTGTATTACTCAGAATATGATTGATGTAATTGTCGGAACCCAAGTAAGTCCTTTTATACTTAAGTAAGTACTTAGTACCTACTCGCACAAAGTATATCTTTCGTTCTTGCTGACTTTTCTTCCTGGCTCTTCGTCTCGATATACTTTTTAGCGTCAGGGTGACCCTAGTAGCGTATGTGGTGGGTACCGCACTGTTCCTTTCTCGCCCGATATTGGATCCTCCTAATCCTATCATCTCGTCCTATCCTTTTTCCCTTTCCCGTTCTTTTTCTTTCTTTCTTTCTTCTCTTCATTATTCTCATCATGATCGTAGCCATCCCCTTCCCCTAGGTTTCTTTTGCCAAAATACTATCCTATTGTTCACCGTACTTCCTATACCTCTTCATACTTTTGCTTCCGTCAGTATGTTCTTCGTACAGATTTCCGGTTCCTGCTCTACACTCTGCCTATAAGCACACATTAATTACTAGCGCCATACCTTAAACCCATCCTCGCCGGTCTCTTCGATAGGCTGCTGCCGTTCTCCTCACCGCTCTCATCACTATAAGACCCATCATTGCAGAGTCCTATTTGTCATATTCCTCTCGACTATGCTCACACAGTCTATCACTCTTCCGTTGCATCTTTTCTCCATGATATTACCATCTGGGAAAAGTCGCAAAGCAAAGCCCAGAGATTAACAACCCACATGGTTGAGCTTGCATATCTCCTTCCAGTAGCCATGAGGTATCCCTTCGGTGAACGCTAATCCACATTTCATACTAACGCCCCCTATTCAAATCACACTTCGATCGGGCTTGCAACCTCAGACCCTTTGGGTATATCTGTCAGCGAATCTCCAACTAATCAGCCTTTTTTTTTCTCTCCAAGGGGCCACTAATTTTGCATCCTCATCTTTCCAAAAACTCAACGTTGCTAAGCAGTCGGTTTTCCAAGGGTTTCTCCCCTTTCCACAGGACTACCTCGTGGTCGTGCTTCTATCAGTCGATCGGCGACTCTGCTATCTCGAGCCCTATGATGGTTCCATAGACGTTCTATCTGATAGGAATGTCCGATCTTTAGCACCTTCAAGAGAAGCGGATAGGTAGATGGGGTTTGACAACGTCTCTACCTTCTTGCCTCGGTTCAGCCTAGTGGCAGATCACCCTCCGTATCGCTATTAGAAATTCTCGACCGTCCCTTAGACATGAACATTCGATACAAAGCACGGACGAAGCCAAAGCACACGGTCGCCCTCGGCTGAAATTTTCCTTTGCGAGATTGCACCGCAGCACTAAATCGCTGAACTGGTCCCTCAGTTGCCGGGGCCTATCCTGAAACGGCAGCCGCTATACTGGCTTTTCGGAGAATTCACCAACTGCTCCAGGCATAAAGGCTTGTGATTATGCGTGGCAATATTCTAGAAGCTGGTGTATCCCTTCAATAGAATGGCTTGTCTAAAATTATCCGGTCCTTACCACCTCGGCCCGATACATATAGACTAGTTTGGGTGGGAGCGAAGCGGTAGGAGGGTTCACTCTTCTTGAGGCAGGCCACCCACTTAACACTTGCCGTTTCGAATTACGAACCCTCTCTCGTAGAGAGGTTGAAAGACCCCTATATCATGCATGGCTATTGATGCATTTTCTTGTCACCATGCTAGACATTTAAAATAGCCTATTACGCATCTCAGGAATCAGGAGACACTCGTGGCCATTTTCAACTTCCTACTGGACTGGGAAGACTTACTAGACTTTAATTTCAGAACTTAATTTCGGGTCAATACGCCGAGGAGCCTTGGAGATGGGACTGGTTGCACTCACTAAATAAATCGCGAAGCCCCTTGGGAAATGCCACGAAGCCGAAAAAAAAATAAAAAATCATGCGATGCAGTGCAGCGATGGCCTGACACTTATAAAATGGCGGAGAGATTCCCACGGACCAAGGCTACCTGAAATAGCACATCACAAACCGCGCAGTCATTCAAATTTTTTCGAGAACAAATTCAACCAGTTTCGAACACGCAGGGGGGCAAAGGCGGCTACCAACACAACACCTTAAGCGAGCCGGTATCTGGTGCATGGGCATCTTCCTCGGCTGTATGCAGATGTCTACAAAGTTGATGTCATCAAGTTTAATGACCGACAAATCTAATTATTTATTTATCCTTGAGGCTTTAAAACGAGCGGATACGAATACATTGAAAAGAGTGTGAAGGCCCAAAACATTTCCTTTTGGCTATTCCCAGACAGGACCTATTAACGACGTTCCTCAGGATGATTTAAGCAAGTTCCAAGAAGAAGACATAATGAACGAACGACTGGTTAGTGGGGAGTACAACAATCTTAGGGTTCAGGTACGAAGGCACATCTTCCGCTCTCGTCGGATATCCGTCAGTAGGGAAGGGGAAGCAAGAAAATGCCCTTACGACACATATTCCGAGGCGGCAATCGCCTCTGAAGGGTGTTTAGTCATGGTCGACGCCGAGGAAAACGTCAGAATGAGTATCCATAGGCGCGCCCTTTTCAGCGTTGGCGTCTGTGTCGGATTGGATATGGGTTGGAAGGTCATTACCTTCCATTGCTTTGGCGGCCCGTTGGATATTCTCGCGGAAACGGAGCTCTCTATGGGATAATGGCTCCTCCGCTAAGTCCTTACCATGCAAATAACTCCCAGGGTCAGCTGAGATAGTGGCAATTCCCTGATGGGGATGCTCCACGAACTCGGATGCGTGTCCCTGCGGATATTCTCCGAGGATAGCTTGGCTTCCTCGCCCAACTTCTAAGGATGAGCTGGATTGGGCTCGGACTCTGGTAGCCAAAGTTGTGAGGAGGGCTTCATAGAGCGATCCCTCTGATTGTGGCTCAATACCAATCTCGGGTTGGCAATGGGCGTCAGGAACGTTCTTAAAGGCGTCCATAATGGGATCGTTGGGTATCGGTGGTACATCTGGTGCCTTTCCAGGTCCGTCCGGCTGGTTTAAAACATTCATTCTGCTATCCTGTTATCAATTAGTACTGGCATGCTGTATCAGTATAGTAATGGGATCCAGCCTCACTTTGAAGTTCAAAGGACAGCCCACTACTGGGGTTTCGGGACGAATATGGGAACGATGTAGGACTGGCGCCGAGGCTCTGTCAGTTGGAGGCTTTTTTTAGCTGGTGCCCGTTGCGTAAGGGTGCCGCGGGAGGTTGGATATGATACGGACCTCCGATGTGTGTCTCGGGAGAGTTTTTTACTCTACACAGGGCTCCTAGTTGCCGCTGACTTTGAATTGTTTCAATGGAGCAGAGAAGGTGACAGGTCGTCAATCGGAATCCGATGCCACAATATACGACCAGTCGATAACACGCCGGAAGTGAAAAATCAAAAATTTCTCACGGGTGGTTCCCCGGGGGTTTCGATTCATTAAGGATGTGGATTCAAAAAGGGGATAGGGTTCGCGTCTTGATTCGTTGTTAGGAGCTAGGGTTCAATTACGTGTGACGCTTCGGTGGAATGAAAGTAGGGCTTTGGGCCTCCAGGACTTTGCTGTGATGGTGTCCCGAGGGTTTTAACGGATCTTTGAGGTAAAGAGGGTTTACAGGCGAGATCTGGAGGAATATGAGAAAAGAAGGGAAGTTGTCCGTTGAGCATCCTTTAGGGAGTTTAAATAGTCGATTTGCTGACGCGGTGAAAATTTTTCCAGGGTGATCGAATGGATAACGACCGTGCAAGGCGTACCAGTCGTCCGCTTAGTCTCGAAATCGTTTAGCAAATCTAACGTATCAGGATTGGCCGTTGAGGTCCGTCCAGATCTGGTTGGCTGGTCATTCTGCGTGGGAAGCTTAGCTTCAGGGTTACGAAGAGCAGGGGCACGAGGCCCTCCCCCCTTGAAAACACTTCAATCCTCCACTCTAAAAACATGGCCACCTGTCTTCCCGACCAAGGTTATCGGCCAATTTTCTTTTGTAGGGGCTGAGGTGAACAGCATTGAACCTAGAGTATGCCATTCATGTCAGGCTAAGGGAGAATACCGAAGATGCTGGCACCAAATGCCGTTCGAAGGCCATATCGTCAGGTGGAAAGATCCTTGCCCGTTCCAAGGCGTTCATGGTTGACAAAGCGGAACCTACGATCGCAGCCTCGAAAATGGAATGTGACTCGAAACAAAGGCAGGAAGGGGACGCATCTTTATATCTCTACATATCCTAACATATCGTGGCGGGGTCCTGCGAGGAACCCCTATTTCGTGCAGCTAACGCATATTTCAATGCTTACTGTTGTAAGTACCACTCAAAAGGTGGAGCTCTACTAACTTGAACCAGAACTCTTAACGCCTGAAATTACAGTACATACACCATTATCATAGCACAGCCCCTTGTTCAATACGTAAGAAATATCTTTCCTGTCTGATCATGGCGGAAAGCCACGTGCGGCGATTTCGGAAGTATATAGGTATGCAGATATCCATCTTGATTCCCCCCTTTTTTTTCCTCGCCTCAGGAAGCGCAAGGGTTGGTTACCAGGGCGGTGCTTCCTCCAGTGTCGGAAGAATCCGAATACGAGATTTAGCATTCGCAACCGTTATTATTGTCCAGTTTGGATAAGAGAGGAAAGAGGGAAGCACCACCCGAAAGAACAAGCCGTTTTGCCGAGCTCTGGGATCTCTTCGCGCACTCTTGCACCATTTTCTTGCTACAGCACAGGTCTCCACGATAGTGGCTTGCACGTTGCTGATCAACCTCACTGGCTCACAAATTAGCATTCTTCGAGCCCTGAATGCTTTGATACACCGGATCCTTTCGCTATAGCATAATTGACATAAAACAGCGTAAAGAACCGCCGAAATACTATCGGATGTGTTTGGGTGACGCATTTGCTTCGTGGCTGCAACAGTGGGCGGACTAAACTCTTTATAGACCTCAGTCCAACACGACCACCTATTTCTTAGCAGGTTTGTCGAGTTACAATAAGAATTTTGAAATCAATTGCAAAGCCTTAGCTATATATATTGCGCACACGACTTTATCTAACAGCCTATTCTTGTGATCACATGATGATAGAATAATAATAGTGTATATAAGGCAACCATGAGCACCAGAACACTTTAAAACCATTAGTCTAGCGAGGGCACCGGTCGAGTCCGAGAGATGCGACCATGCGATGCTACCGGGGTTTGTTGCAGTTTCGTCCAATTCCGTCAACAACACACTAACCATGCACTGCTGCACAGCTCGCGTCTACACTTTCGTTTCTGTTTTCCGGCTCAAATTTAAACTCGTCGATACGAAAGAAACAGGGTAGTCAGCGCGTATGCATGATGAGTAAGGCAAAATATTGCTGGCGTGTGCATAAAAACCTTAGGATTGCAAAAAGCCATCCAATGCGAAGACCGAGCCAAGGAAGCTTAGAGCAAACCTGAGGGCGGTCCCACCTATAAGGTGCCTTTATCGCTCTTGCTTACGTCTTATCCGTGAACCGGGTTACATCAACAAAAGAGGCGGGGTTTCCGCCTCATGGCTATAAAACCCAAATCATAGAATATATAATATACAATGTCAGTCGCAAGGAGGCCGCCTAGTTTACACGCCAGCCATGTTTGTATTTCCAAATCACAACGTCTCCTACGCGTACAATCTTGACGGCGACGATCAGGTGCAATAAGCTTCTATCTATTCCCCCGTAGACTCTTCTTTATGAATCGATCTTGAGTAATCCATATATGCGTACAGTTTTCTATGCACCACCAAACTATACTTTATAAGAGAAACCCGCTACTGCCTAAATGACTGCAAACTTAAAATACATTTGATAAATAGGAGTATTTCACGAATTCTCACATCGAGCCCTCCAGTGGCCTCGATCCCAGCCTTCAAAAAATGGCAATGAGGAGGTCCAAGGGCCGGTCCGACTGTTGTCGCGCAACCCCGAGATCAGTAACCAGCAAATTCTCAACCGCCCCTCTCTTTCTGCAGATATCACACTAGAGGTCAAATGCAGCCAACAACGAGAAACCACCAAAGAGCGGTCTCGAGACCGGAACCTTTGGGTGGCTGATGAAGCGAGTACATCTTTCGAAAAGCTCTCACTACTACAATACCGTGACGTCCGCTCTGGCCATGTATTACAAACCTAAGATAGTGAATATATCTCGAAGGCAGCGACGATATCTGGGCAATAAAAGGATACCTAGGTAGATCTGAAGCTGTAGGCTATCCTTGGTTTATACCGGCAACATTCGCCATGAATCTTGGTACATATACCATTTCTGGGTCGATCGCGGCTATGTTGGTGATGGAAACTCGGCCCCGGGGGGTGCTCGAAGGCATTTATTCTATCAACTCCGTCGCTCCCGGAGAGCAGTCGTCCCCGGCTCAATTCGGGTTTTGCAGGTTTCTTGGTCTCGCGTTAAATAGCTACTGGACTCGAGCAGCCAGGAGAGGACCCTCTTGAGCGTTACACAGATGTAAGAGCTCGTATCAGGCAGCAAACTGACTCAATATAGGCTTCCAGTATAGTACCGGTTATCGAGACTGTACGTTCGACAATACCTATAGCCAGTTGCTGACCGGAATTGCCGCTAAACTTCCGCATGGCCTATTCGAATATATTCTACACCGGAGGGGTACTATCTATTCGTCTCAACACGACCGGTCCTAATTTCATGCTAGAAAATGGAGCTTATCTGAAAAATTTGGCCCCCCAATCTGCTATTCTGGTAGTGGGTAGTAAAGCATTAGGCCTTGTAGCTCAGTACGACCGCTATGCTGTCAAACTCGACCAAGGAATTTACAATTCTTAGCAAACGCGGGACGGACATACCAGTTGACAGCACAAGTTCGGGGTTGGTATATCTCGTTGGGGATGCTCCTACAGGCTCAACTATACTGGTCCTACAAAACTAGGACGACGCTTCTTTAGATTGGAAGAACTTGGTCTAGCTATAGAGATCTGAACTAATGCTTCTCATTTCAGTCTGGCTGATACGTGGGAATACGGTGAGTATCTCGAAAACGGAAGCTGCGCTAGCCCGGGAATCGATACCCCCCCGGGTGCTCGTGGTAGGGTATGGAGCCTTTTTTGTATGCAAATTTTCAAGCGGCTGAAAAATGGCATTCCCGAGCTGGTAGGGCTATATCCGGAACTCACGGGGGACGATTTTATCCTCCGACGAGGCTGTTGAGTGTCCTTACCTGACTAGTTCGGACTAGGGTTTTCAGGTACCAACGGGAGAACAGCCGCACATTCGAATTCCGAGCCGCGAGCCGCGGAGAAATACAAGGCGACCTGGTATAGGAAACAATTCAAGATTTGAAACCAGCATCCTCAATTATCACAGTAACACGCCGGAGGCCTTCGACTTTCGGGATCGACTCGAACAGGGCGGCTTCGTCTGCAGTCACGCACCGAACCAGATGATAGCTAACCCTCTGGAGAGCCACCGAGTTACTACAGGGGCTGACAAGGCTTGGAGGGTCAACATTTTTATCCATCGCCAGTGTAATCAATGTTGAGGATCTTTGCTTAGCCCTCCTACGATTCTACACAACATACGCGCTAGTTCTAGTGCACGATAGCACCAACCATAGGTGACCCATTCTTTTGGTATCATCCAAAGGTCACGTTTGCATCGGAGTCCAAGATTATCACCCCCGATGTGGTTCCACCGGAGGCTGTCCTCGTGATGCCTGTGGTGTAGGCATTTGGGATGATAGCCCTGGGCATGTTGTACCAGTTTAGAATACGGTAGATGGAGAAACTTGATACATTCAACATCTTCAAGTTTGGTGTTGATAGGCCGCAAGGACTTCGACATGAGGATCTCGCGAGTACCAGTAAAACGAAGCTTGGGAAACTACCTGGAATGACTGGCGATCCTAGCTCTACAGATGGCGTAGACCGTGCTAGTTCTATCCGTAGTATTCAAGCGAGAGCAATATGAAGAACCAACATATATGATATAAAACTTGGCACCCTATCAATATCACAAGATTTAACAATCCAATTCTTCACACTAGCTTCTAATATGGATCAATTCTAGTCTAAACGTTTTTAGGTAAAGTCTTAGTATAAGATATAATATAATAATAGAGGTAATAGTCTCAAGTTCAGGAGTGTACCCTAGAGCTTAATCACAATTTCCCTACTGCCATGATATGAGTAAGCATACAGGCGAGAACAATAATGCCAAAGTTGATCATGAGTGGAATTCGAGGCCTGTAGCCGCCCGCTCGACTCTTATTGAAGAATTGTCTAAGATAATAGTATGGTATTATCTAGGCAACACTTCCCTTATTCATCGCCGATGCTTCTTCCAAGGACCGCGCCTTCGTCATCTCCTTGTTCAAATTCAAGACCAGATGTCCCTGATCCTGTTTCTTCAATAATACTTGAATGCTCGCTGGCCGAACCATCTTCGCTTTGCTCTCGTGTGTCGCTTCCGCCACCTTCCAATTTTTCGCTCCTTACATCGCGTTTTTTAATGATACAGAGAGAACAACCATCGCAATCAATATTCAGCACGGCTTTCCCTCCGTGTTTCTACCTGTGGAGTTCAAATACCTTCTCCAGAGCCTGTTGAAAGACCTGGACATTGTAGTCTATCAGACCACGCTTTTCAAAACTCTCTTTCCGCATAATGCAGATAAGAGCTAGGAATCTATACCATCCGATTGTTACAGTCAGTTGTGTGAACGGAGCCGGGGGATTAGAGGGCAAGGGATAGAAATCATACTTGTTTATCTCTCTCAGGAACAATACCATTCCATTCTGAAGCTTCATAACGCTGGATTGGTCTGGTAGAGACCATTCATCTGAACTGCCGATGGAGCTCTTATTCTCCTCGACGTTGCTAGGCTCCGCATCTCCACGATCATAACTAGATTGAGCAGAAATATCAACCCTGTTAGCCTTTCCGTTGTCACACAAGCCCCTTGTACACACGTGATCACATCCGAAATAACACAAAGAGAGCTTATAATGACTACATACCCATAAATCTCAGTCATATCAAGAACCACGTCAATATAATCCGAGCAAATCTCATAACTCTGGACATCAACCGGCGAACTGTCCGTCGCAACATAAATCTTGCTCAATACGTCAAACAAGAATGCCTTTTCTATCCGGCAATTATTGACTAGACCATTGAGCAGATTTTCCAAAGTGCCTAACTCGGGTAGCAGCTTTTGAATGACTTTGCTAAAGGCTTCAAAGATGCTGTGGTCGTATATGCTGGTGAGATGGTAGTTGACATGGACGCCATCGTACCCCAGGTCAGCGAGTTCGTCCGTGGTACGCTGGACAATGTCTCGTTGGGTATCGAGCTTAAAGTCGTCGGAGAGACCGTCGACCTTGTGAATGAAGACTTCGATATTTATGGCTGGATTGAACCGCTGAATGGTGATGATGGTTTGGTGCAATCGGGTGAGAGCTTCCAGGTATTCGTCTTGAGCGTCTATAACATAGATTAAAGCTCCAGTGTCGCTGAAGATGGCTTCCAGGTCGAAAGTGCCGTCATTATAGTCAATTTGACCTGGGAAATCCCATACTTGGAAGTCCATGAAGGAGCTACCGCTTAGGAGCTCGCGTTAGAGGTATGTACAGGTTTGCGATAGGGACGTGAAGCATATCGAGCGTGGATATTCTTACTTTACGGGCTCTTTCTGTATTCTAGTTGTAGACTCCAGGAATAATGTTTCCGTTGGAGGCATCTTGTGAAAAACTACAGAGCTAATAGAAGACTTCCCGCTCCTATGGTCGTCGCCTAGGTTAGGTAAACTGCGTTTTAGATAAAGTATACGGGTAAGGGCCTACCTTCGCTGTCCTTGTAGGAGCAACCTCGGTCGCGACGAACCCCGCATCCTGGTGAGCGGACCATTCTGCATTGACACTTTCGAGGGCGTCGGAGACTGTAATGGAGGAGAAGGATCCTGCATCCATCTTTCAAGTGAGTAATTGAGTTTCTGAGGACGAGAGCCGCCTGTCATCTTGGTAGAAAGTCGCTGAACAAAAATCTAAAAGAAAAAGAATATCTTGCTCGTACTCCACACGAACAAAGAAAGGGTATCTAGGAAAAATGCAGACTGCCGCTAAAGGGATGCTGCTGATGCTTCTGCTGATGAAAAAATGAAGAACCAAACGGCAGAAAGATAATTTAAGGCAAAGGATTAGCAAATAATATGAAGAGATAAAGACAGCAAATGGGAAAAGTATTCCGATGAAAGAAAGAAAGACGGCCGTAAGCTGAACACAAGCCAAATTTAAAGACTAGAGTTCGTAGAAGGATCGCACCCGCACAGCAATACCAACCTAGTCAATATCACGGCGACGCTGAGGAAGTTTTCAGACAGTCAAGTAAACGGGATTACAGGACTGTTGAATGAAGAAGTAAAAAAGTGAAAAGCACAAAATGAAAGGAAAGATGGATCTGTCTATAGG
>LDUD01000030.1:201496-221306 GCA_012184295.1 Dactylella cylindrospora
ACTAGTCTATTTTTCTTGAGTTTTATCCGGTTTGTCAAAAAAAAAGTGCCCGTTAACCGTGTGCAGCGACCCCTCCCACGATTCCTACCAAGCCTCGAGTCGCTACGCTACAGTGATTAATTGGCGTCCTCGACCGATTTTTATAACGGGGGGCTGCTAAGGAAAAAAATTTCCTTTTTTTTTTTTTACAGCTCCTCTTCGCGAGGAAAAACAATAATACTCCAGGCTGACAAGACATCAATACTGGAGGCACCTTCTTTCTACGGTCAGCTTGGTGGAGAAGGGGTCGTGTGAACCTGCAGCTTGATCGAAAGCTCCTCCTGTAGCTACCTTGTTTCAACAGCACATTACACACGCGCATACATAATACCTACTCACACATCGGATGAAAAAGGGACCCAAATGGAAGAATAAGATGGTTCTACCAACTGCATTTGACCCATGAATCGATGGGGGGCGCACTCGGCTGCAGTTGGTTGCTTTGAGCGGGTCGCAGCAAGCAAGTCGGCCGTAGATTTGTTTGCGTGTTGGACTGGGAATCTGCTCATGGGTCAGGCACCGATTATCATTTCTACAACCAGCATAGGCCGCCCCCCAAACTGAATTTACGGTGGTCATGGCCGGCCTGGATGTGCCCTCCCTTCCCTACTCCCGCGATCGGGTACACTTTTTCGTCCAATCTTTTAAACCCCCCTACCAGTCTATATACACAATTTCAATACCAGACACCTCCCAGGTAATATATTCTATATCCGAGCAAGCAGAACAATACGCGAATGGCCTCTCGCTGTATAGATATCCAACTAATCAGCAAGAGATCCAACATGATGACATGAAAAGCTCCTGCGGCATTATGCAGCATCCAACATGATTCCGGTTGAGATCCCACGTTCACCTTAAAAAACCGACAAGAAGCTGCATGGATCATGCCACATTGAACCATCGCTAGTTCTCAAAAGGCTCAAAAGCGTCAAGCCACTGACCAAATCCCACCAGGAGAAATCCGCAATCTTAGACATGGCGTTCACCCAGATGCTGAGTTTTTGAGTTTTCCCACAGGATCGGGTCCCCACAATGGGTTTAGCTAGCAGCCATGCCAATAAATGTTCCCCCCCATGGCTGCAAGGTGACCACCGCTCCCTCTCTTCAGAAAACGTGGTTTTCTTTTTGTTTTCCAAAGAGGAGGGCGAGAGAATGAGAGACCAATTGAGGGAAAGCGGATAGGCGTGGGAGTTGCTTCCCACTTTCCGCGTTCCCCATCTTTTGCATTTCGCAGCAAAGCACACGCAGCCAGAGCACATGGCAGATGGACCAACGCCCCGTGGAGCCCGACTTCCATTTCCTTGGGTCAAGCAAATAAAAAATATATGTAATTGGCAGCAACTTTCTTTGGAGCCTGATGAATTAACCCGCTGCTGGTTGGTTAAAAGCAAGCACGCCTGCACACGCATGCTTAACAAACAGTGAAAGAAATCGAACTCTGCCCAGGCAGAGTAGAAAAACAAGCTCCTTCGTAACCTTGCTTACCCTTGTAGCAGAAGCAACCGATGCGGTGTTAGCGGGTCCCGCGGAATGCAAAACAGGCGAGCGAGCTGTGACGAAATGCCTACTTCCTCAAAGTCTGCAGCTGTCCACTTGCAACACAATTATGGTAACCTGCGAGTCCTATTATGGCATTTCCCTACAGTAACATGTTAAGTTTCGAATTATTATATACATCTTGAAGCTTTCAAAAAGTAAATAAGCATTTCTAAAGACGTCAGCATGATGCATAAGCTGCGGGCCTCGGTGTCCCCTGTTCAGAAATCATTGCTTACGACACGACCTTTCGGGCCTCTCGCCAAAACGGTACAACTCCGACTCCTACAAGCGACGACGGAAAGTTACAACCGAGGCTTCATGCTCCACAACATCCAAAAGTCGGCACAGCCGTGTTCTCAAAGGATCCAAAGGTATAAAATATGAATTAGAACTCCCGCTGTAGCTCAGATTTAGATCTTGGTTACACAATTAATGCTTTGTCGGCAATTGCAAACTTGAGCCTATTTCAGATTTCATTACACGGGTACATATACGGACAAACTCAAAACACGAAACACCGCGTCGAAATCTGACAGCATGTCGGAGGTTGCTTCCGCCGCAAAACCAAAAATCACTCTTGTCTGGCTCACAGATTCTCGAGCACAGCGAATTGTCTGGCTTCTCGAGGAGATAGGCTTGGAATATGAGGTAAAGCCTTACAGACGGTTCGTGCAAGCTCTACTCTCATCATCGAAAGCCGGGTAATCTGCGACTAACATTACGGGTGAGATGTAGAAACAGCAACAAGCAAGCTCCAGAGGCTCTAAAAGAGTACCATCCTCTGGGCAAAGCCCCAATTCTCATAATAGATGGGCAAACGATTGTTGAAAGTGCTGTCATCTGCGAGTATCTTATCGATAAATATGCCCCGCAGTACAAGCCGGCTGAAGATGATCCGCTCTTCATGCAGTATAGGTGTGACTATACCCTACAAAGTCTACGATTTAGGTATAAATATAACAACAAAGCTAATTCCCGAATCCAAAAGGCACTTGATGCACTACACAGAAGGCAGCTTGATGCCATACATGCTGCTGGCTTTGATAGTGATGATGATTCGGAACTCTCCAGTACCATTTTTCATCAAACCCATCACAAGCAGGTACGTACAGCCATCCTGTTCCACATAATACATCTCAACGCCAGCTGACACTGCTTAAAACCGCATTAGAGTCGCCGACGGCCTCGGGAAATCTTTCGTGTACCCCAACCTCCAAACCCACTACGACTTTCTCGAATCCCTCCTCAAAGACCGACCGTACTTCGCCGGTGAAAAGCTCACTGGCGCCGACATTATGCTCTCGATGCCGATCGAGAACGCGGAGGCGAGAATACAAGGGTGGTTTAACAAGGAGAGGTACCCAAATATATATGCCTGGCTTGAACGGGTTAAGGAGAGACCGGCATATAAGCGCGCGAGCGACAAAGTTACCACGATTGAGGCGAATCTGTAGGGTGCTTTGATTTTACAATACGGGGGGCAATGTTACAACGGGCAATGAGGTTATCATGATGTCAGATATTGCTGTTTTAGGAATTGTAAATTAAAATAAAAAGAGGGCCAATTGGGAATCTCGACTCGAAATATCCGAGCTTTTGCTTCTATTAATATCGTGGTACCTGATTCCAGAAAATTTTCGAATCGAGGAAAAAGTCTCGTGGTTGTCACGATACCCCGGATTTTGAAAGGCGTATATATTGCGTTGTAGACGGCCCTTTTCCCTCTCCCGTCCCTCCCCTGACACACATAGACAACAAACCACGGCCAATCGGCATTTTCCTCAGACGGAACGATCGGGAACACCAGCTGCCCCTTCCTTCTCCACAATCCATCATATCCGCAACGCAAACCTTGCCTACACGTTTTAGAGTTTCTTTGCTTTCCCGGTTGAATTCGAAAGCAACAGGACTTACCGTCCCCCCTCCAATTCGCATCGAGGTAAAGGGGATTCCGTAAGCCTTATATTATATATCTGTCATCTTTCTGGGCGATTTCAAAAATAATTTTATTGCCCAGACCAAGCTTGTCGTGAAGAACAACCAAAATCAAGCGCAAAATAGCCCCAATCGAATACCGAGTATTACAAAACTCGCATAGTACACTCCATCATCTCTCCCGCAGCGCAGACGACACCTCCATCACAGCATCAAAAAAAATGGTCCAAACCCGCCAGCAAACCCGGTCGGTCACCCCGGACCCCAAATCCCTCTCTTCCTCCTCCGGCGACGAAACACCCTCCACCAGCAGCACCGGCACTAAACCCCCAAAATACGGCCAAAAAAAGTCAAAATCGAAGCACCACTACAAAGACGAGGATGACGTCAAATTCGGGGTTACCGATTTGCTTCGCATCATCGCGGGGACTATACTGTTCAGCTGCATGGTTAGCTATTTCGTCATTGGCGATTCGTACACCTGGGGACAGGATAAGGTGATCAAGAGGTATTGGAAGAAGATTCGGATGACTTGGGTAGGTTGATACATTTTTGTTTCAATTGGCTCTGTTTTTTTCAATTTCGGCGCGATATCAATGGATAGTGCTAACGGTGGAGGGTGTAGTATACACCGATATATATGGATGAGGCTACTTTGGCGCTGTATAACGGTACCGATGAGACATTGCCAATCTACCTTTCGATAAATGGCACTATTTATGATGTCACGGAGGGGAGGAGCAAGTACGGACCAGGAGGTGGTTATTCGTTCTTTGGTATGTTGAGATTGTTCCCCTTCTTCCACCCTTGGGCTTGCTGCTGACGGAAATTGTTAGCCGGTCGAGACGCTAGCAGGGCGTATATCACTGGTAACTTCAAGGACGATTTGACCTGGGATCTCAGCGGTATTGATCAAGAGAGGATAGACCAGTCGTTGGGTCATTGGGCGCGATTCTTTGCTAATCATGAAACATATACCTTTGTGGGATATCTCGTCCATGGGCCGCCAATTAAAGATACCCCGAGACAGCAGCCAGATGAGCTATAAAGGGAGGATCATGGGAGGAGTATTGAGATAATGGGTTGATGTTTTTATGAAAGAGGTAGGGTAGTAGTAATGATTTCTATGTCTTGTATTTTATGTCACGTTCCAGGTCACGCCTATCTTTATAATAATGGAAATATGGAAACCATGAGATTTCTTCGAGAGCGAGAAAAAAAAAAAAGTTCGGATTCGATATGCCTGATCCCAATATACACATATGAAAGAATAATAAAAGGAAAAAGGAGACAATGTCGATTGGATCTAAGTAAACTGGTTGGGGATTATAATATATCCAGAACGTAGTCCGTAAGAGAGGATGATCGATGATTCATTAGGAGGGATGTCGTGGTCGGATAGGAAGGAAAAATATATATGTCGTGCGAATCGGTATCATATATTCGTATTCGTAAAGAGAAATGCAAATATGGAAACAATGTAACTAAAGCAGAAACAAGACTTCTTTTATTTTCTAAAAGAAATCCATTCTTACTCTGTAGCTACCGATCGAGCTATGTCCCCCAATCATATTAGCATCTTTCCAATCGATAATTGCAGCGGGCATGGGCGATAATTTGACATACTGTAGATGAGGCACTTGGAGTGACCGACGACCTTCTTAATGACGCCCCGCTCTTCAAGATCCCTCAAAGCCCTCCTAGCCAAGGATCCATTGATCTTTAATCTGTCGACCAAAGTGGCGACTGTGACAAGTCTGTAGGATTGAACTTCCTTGTTAAGGCGTTCGCTGGTGGCTTTGTCGAGAATGACGGCGTGGACGGACTTGTCCTTGACTATTCGATTTCAAAATAAAAAAAACATTCCCATGTCAGCTATATTTATCCCTCCTAGTATTTTCAAACGGGTATTCGAAATTTGTCGGATTGTAGAGGTTCGGCGATGGGTGATTTTTTCGTACCCTTTCCCTTGGACCACTTCTTCTTTGGCTTCTTGCCGCCGGATGCTGCTCCTGCCTGTATACATCGGATACGATATTAGCATTCGTCGTCAGGGGGAAACATAGTCCGTTCGATGGAATATACGGTCGTACCATTTTGTATGAATTTGTTTGTTGATGAAGATTGAGGTGTTATCGACGATAGGTTTCCGTACAAGAGGGATCGAAGAATAGAGCTTTTGTCTATTAGTTTGAAATGAATGAAAGGGGGGGATGAATTGGGGCTTTGCATGGTGGAAGGTTAGAGCCCTTATCTTATCTGATTTGACGGAAAGGGAAATATCGATGGTCGTACAAATATCGGGAACACAACGCGATGCGTTGCCGCTGACGTCTGTGTTGTCAAGCCAAAATGAGGCTCAAAAGAAAAGCGTCAACACTTTATTCTTTTTTTTCTTTTATGGAAAGTCGCGTTTCTCCATCAAACCATCATCGATCATCCACAGCCACGGAACGCCGACCCACCTCTCACCATCCCACACCTTCGCCAAGTCGTAGACTGTCATTTACTCTTGGACCTAATTGCCAATTGGTGGAATACCTATTGTTATCATCAAATACCTACGATTGTGTCTGCATCTTTCCTTAATCTTTTACTGGACGAATTTATCATCGGTTGCACTCAATTCCATTTTCGTGAATCAGGCAGCCGATAATCCTGCGTATCACGATCGACTCCCAAAATTCCATAAAGCGCAACTTTTTGGCACGTTTTGAGAGCATGGCTTCCTCGGGACCTACTAAAGTCGATCGTCATCTGACAACACCCTTTCTCCTCAAAGTCTTCTACAAAGTCAACTCCTTTCACAGGTTCGTCCCGTTCCTCGGCTTTCCCCCTTGCTTTCCATTTGGGGCCCCTTGCATAACGAGCTGATAAACTAACATGAACATTACAAATCAAAAAACAGACTCGATGACTTTCGATCGACCTCTCAACCTTCCTCCCTAGTAGAAGTCTACACATGGAAAGACTGCACCCTTTCGGAACTCACCACCCTCCTTCTATCAGCCCTCCCGTCCCTCGCTACATCCGCCACGAAATGTTCATTCCGCTTAATATACGCGGACACGAAAACGAACCGATACACGAGTCAAGAACTCGGTAACATACTGCTTCCCTTAACGGGACCCGGTGCCAATGGTGGCAGCGGCAGCGGTGGTGGGGCGGACAAGTTGTCGCTGGACGAAGCACGGTTCGTGGTTGGCGATTGGATTGATGTTGCGGTTACGCTGAGCTCCTCGTCGTCGGGACCGAGAGGTGGGTCCATATCGGGATCGAATGGGATTAGGATACGAGGCAGAGGAGGTATCGGGGGGAGTTTACCGTCAGGAGACTGGAGGAAAGGAGAGAAGCTGGATGATGAAGCTCCTCCGATAAGAAATGAAGGAGGTCCTCCTGGCGTTGGAGGCGGCAGGCGGTACGGCGGTGGTGGAGGTGGTGGTGGGTCAGGTGGCGGTAGACGAGGCGGGCGATGGTAAGGGGGAGGGTTGGAGGATGAAGACCCCATGATTCCCTCCTTTCATCGCAAGGATAGGAAGGTCTATCCGTTCCGATGGTTGTATATTCCAGGCCTATCTTTTTGTTTGTGATTATGCCGTTTAATTTGGAACATTGTTTATCCGGTTCCTGATGCAAGAGCACGGACCCCCTCCATTTTTTTTCCTATCCAATTTGGGGAGAAACGCCGAGGACCAGGGAGTATTCTCGACGTCGATGCAAGAGGGTCAGACGATCATGGGAATACAGCCGTTTATAGAGATGCATTTGCTTGAAACGCCATGGTTCTGGAACTATTGTCATTATCATTACTGGGTTAATCGGTTTAAAATGTCATTTGGGAGCATTTAATGCGGGTTTCGAAAATTTTTTCTTTTCTCATTCACTCCAAGATATCATATTTCGGCATATTACAATCTTGTACTTTTAGCCGTCTCCTTCTATTCATCGAAACTTTACATTTCCCAAGTTGATATCATTGTAATTTCAGGGATCGAGATAATCGTGTTATCGCGTGATTGATCCTGCATCGAGAAACGAAAAAGAAGGGAAGGGAAAGACATCACAGCCCAATGAAATATCAAGCCAGCCCGTTAGGAACTCACTAGAGCCATATTTGTCTCAAGGGTTCATGTACATGTAACCCACGGCGCTCTATGCAAAGAGATCCCTGACGATTTGTGGTTATTCCCCCATAATCCTTGCTCTGGTTATAGGTCTAGACCGACGTCCATTTTTAGAAATCACGTTATCGTACATTCCCAAGAACCGTCCGAGCGGATACAACATTTTTGTGATAATTTTGTTTTGTCCAATCTGCTGTCTTCCCGTATTTTAATATTTACTATCGGCACGGTACATGTTTCGAAGAATAAAACGGAGATCCCGAGATTTACTCGCACCGGCCGAGACTACCCGATTTCAAGCTCCTTTTCCTGCTATCGATGGATACCGAGCCTATCTACCGAAGTCCCGAGTGTCCCGATTGATAATATTCTGGTCCGGGCGCTCTTGCATATTCTTTGTCTCCGCTCGTGAAGCGGGTGTTGCCGTTTAGTTCAACCGCGAGTCGCGAGTCGTGACATTTCGCAGATTCGATATGCAACCCTTTTTCCCCACAAGGCACACGAACGGGATCAATCGATTGATTACATTTGCGTTTCATGGAGGGAATTAATTTTTGAATACTAGCTGCAATCCATCCCGCGGAGACGATTAAGTAAGTATTTATCAGCTTAAACCAAAAAGCCCTTTTTTTTTTAATAAATATTTTTTTATATTGGCGTTCGCAGATAGCCATCGGGAAACGCCTAAATTCGGGTAGCCGACTTTCTTGGAATGGGGTTTTTGACGTTGCCGTTGCCGAAAGACCCAGCTTGAGCTTGTGCCCAGTGCCGGCCCAGCGGAGCCTAACACTCAAATACAGATTGTGCAATTGGACTATCCTGCTGAAACCCACAAGGCAGCTGCGCGCAGTAGCAACGATCCTGTAGCAATTAGAGAGGTTACACCGGGGTATTGTCAATTAAAGTCAAATTCATAGGTCTGCTGTAAAGTTAGTTTAGGCCTTCACCTGTCGCAACAAACAAAAGAGGACTCGAAAAGTTGGGAAAGGGTCTCGGTTGACGTCGTTGATACTTTTGTTTGCTAGTTGCCACACCGAGGCAGCTTGTGTGCAACTTTTTGGGCAGCTTTTTTGGAGCGTTGGTCACAGCTAGCCGGATTGCCGGAGTGGCTGATCGTTCTGGTTGTGTTTCGGTGGGATCACTTCAGGTTGCTCAAACGGCGAACCACGGACCAAGCTAGCCCCTCCAGCGTGCGCGTGAAGGCCAGTCCCGGACGCAATATCGTCATAATCCCCCCCGGCTGACCTTGAAGAGGACCCGAGCTGGGTGGTGAACATGACTCTCACATTGTCATACTATCTCTCTTGCACAGTACTTACTTCAGCTCCCTGTCGAATAAACCACCCCCGCTAAAAACCGTCAAAAAAAAAAACTTAAATTATTTTCGGAGATATTTTAGCTTTCGAACCAGTGGGCAGGTACGGTACAGCAGGTGAAGAGGCTCCGCACAGCCTTCTGACATTTTTGAATCCTCAAGAACACACACCCTCTTCGTGCTGAACTCTGCTGAACCGTCCAACAAGAGCTCACCCTTTTTTTTCGTGTTTTGGAATCCCGACTCTAGCGGCTTAAACAGTCGTTTAATCAAAGTTCAACAGCCGGAACGTTAAAGATACACACTTGCTGTCTCGGATTCCCACGACTCGAAGCGGCTATGACCGGGTTTTGGTTGCGCAATGTTGGGTTTAGAACTTATCAGCCACAAAAACGAAAATAAGATATAACTGCGACATGCAACATGTAAACGCATGACGACAATCACATACAAGGCGGCTGGTAGATAACGGCTATTTTTTTTTTTTTTTTCACATTTGTTATGATTTTCGTAGGATGGATGGATGTCTTGACCTTTTTCTCGCTTTGGAATCCTCCAATCATCGTCCAAGGCTTTGGTTTAGTCACTGTAAAGATAGATCATGGAGTGGTCCGTGATTTTTGATCTTTGATCGGAAGGTCCTGGCCAGTTGGGGGAAGGTCGGGGAAGGGGTGGGTTACGTCGATCCTGGGGAAGCTGGGACGGAGCACTGGGTCCGAGGATTTCATTCATGGGTGGGGTATCCAGTATTTGACAACTGGTATCTTGAAATGTTATTGATATCAAGATCTATCTTGATATTACCAAAAATATTTCAAATAGAACCAGCGAATCTTGAGATATAATCACGAGCAACAAAAGTATCAAAAAACCACCGCTGTCAAGTAAACAAAAAAAAGGAGTAAGCTCGTTTATTCACATTACGAATACGTATTTGTCTCAGCGATGAGCTATCCTTGTCGTTTCCATATTTGTTTTTTTTCTTTCTCCATGGTTTAACCAGCGAGTTATTAACATCTGCGCATATGATGTGATGAGTTGTCAAAAGCAAAATGATGCGTTCGCGAAAAAGCAAGCGGTTGCAAAAAAACCCTCTGCAATTCGACGGATTGCTATAGGTTTAACTTTCTTATCTGCAAGACAAGATTGCATTACATGTATGCATGGAGACTTGCTGGGTTGTTTTTTCTCTTCTATGTGTTACTACGGTATGTAGAAAGCGGATGCGATGCGTCCTTTTTGATTTGCAGTCTGGAGAAAATAAAAAAGGCGGTATTGCATGTGAACATTTATAGTAATATCGTGCTTTCTTTTTTTTGGAGTCTGTAAGGATTGCATTTTGATATTGCGTTGGTGTTGTTGAGATGAGAATGTACTGGTCGGTGGGCAGGTATTCCAGTTCACCCGTTTCGCAAAAAAAGGATTGATCAGTGTCGCAGTGAGGCGAAATCTCGCAAGCCTCTGCCCGAGTCCGCATGGCGGGATATGATGATGACTTGCATGGTTTCTTTCACACACTTTCCTCATGTATGTCTTGACAGGTAGGAACCTTTACACCAAAAACCCTAAATGGGACGAGGCTATAAAAACGGAACAGTTGGCAGGTTGGCGTACTTGTGAGGCGTCTACCTATTATCCGTTGAGGATTGCAGATAGAAGAATGGTTGGGTGTCCAGTATCTTGGGAATTCCTTAATTTTGCCTAAGAAGAGCCACCTATGATTGACTGATTCTTGTTTATTACGGGCGGGTGATTTATTACTTGCATGCGTTGATATAGACTGTATCATGTGAACTATAGCTATAGCACCGAGTGACAGGTAAGGTTCCACTGGTTCACACTGGGTCTTTTGTTGATAAGATCCGGTTGCAGCTTGCAGAAATAGAAGAAAAAAAAAGGTGTCCCAAAATGTCTTTAGGAGGCTCCTGCAAGTCCACTGGGGAAAATCGGCTAGAGAGAGAAGGCCTTGACGTTTCTTGCATGCAGTAGAGGGCAAGAAGTCAGAAACTAGTAGAGGTTGACATTCTCCATGGGCATATTCGAGCCGAAGTGGATGGCTACGGGCACATGAGGATATTTTAGATATATCTGGTATCTTTTTAAGAAATGTGAATGCGTGCAAAGAAATATTTTGGCTCGTGTTAATGTGGGCTAAACAGTCCGCTTTTGGTATAGAGGCAGTTGATATTTTAACTATTTGAACAAAAGTCCTATCCAGATGTTAGCTAGGTCTGTCTCATGAGGATATAGAATACCGCACACGACTGGTTACTTTGTTCATGGTAGTGCTACCGAAGTTATTTAATTTGGGTTCTGTGTCACTTTAAAGATACTGGAACTAGGTAGCGAGCTGCCTGAAAGGTTAACAGAATCAATCAAAGCTAACTTGCGGTGAACAATGTTAATAGATGATTATAGTTGACCGGCTAGATATAGATACAAAGGCGGGTTCTTCTTTGACGTGTTGCTGTCTGCGCCCGTACTACTGGAATTCCAAGCATGTGTACCACGGAATCTAATAGCCGTTCTCAAAATCGATCCCATCGACCGGCCGGAAGCCCTGTCAAAAAAAAAAATAGAATGGAATTACGAATACCGAAAACAAAAAAGATACGTTATTACTACGTTTGACATGTTTTGCTGATAGGAAGAATGAACCATGTCCCGGAGCTAAAATGGGCTTGGGTAGATGGAGCTAGCAGGGTTGAGAGGATACTTTTTTTTTTTTTTTTTTTTTTTTTTTTTGACGGGCAAGACCCAGGGAGGGCCGTTCTTTACTTGGCTTCTTGGTTCATCCGGTCAATCACAAGTTTGGGAATTTCGGTCGAGTAATAATTGCTAATTGCCCGTGGCCACTATCGAAACAATAAGTACTATGTTGAAAAGGCGAAAGAAAGGTATTCACATAGAATTAAACTCTTCGTAGAAAGTGGCCTGCAAACGTTTAACGGAATACTAAGAACGGTTTAAAGTAATTCGTTTCGAGATGATCAGAGTTCAAGGGTAGACGAGGAAGAGGGCGAGTTAAACTGTCCGCTTTCAAGATCTACCCCATTCTTCAGGGCCGGGTCGTGGGGATCGAGCGTGGTACCTGAACATTGGCTTGAAGGTCCGCGTAGATGGATGTAACTCGTTTCCGAAGCTGCTTATTTTTTCTCTCCGTTTGTTTAGTAGAATGGAAGAGTGTTGCCGGATGTCCATGACTTTCCCGCCCTTTTTTTCGACTTGTGTAAGCATGAACTTGCATGCTCCACTCGCATATCTTGGTATTTTTTCCTTTCGGGTTCAACTTTGGGGAAGCATGTTCTGTCGAAGCTTTAGCATCTTAAACGTGGATGTGATACAGTGTTCCGGAGTTTATGTACCACCGCGAGATCCGCATACAATAATAGCTGGTAGGTTTTATTGTAGTTTATACTGTTCAAAAGAGAGTTCCGCTTGTTTCAAGCACTTATATCAACCGGGGCAGAGCAAACCTTGGGCTAGCGAAGCTGATGATGTCTCAACTCTCCTCCAGAGCACCATTCTAAGGAAGAGAAAAGCAAAAAAAATGGGGAGAAAGGTTAAAAAGAGAGATCGTTGGAGAAACCTCCCCGGGGAAGGCGGCTACGTTTCTTTTGGACGACCAAAAGATCATCTACCAGACAGGTTGTACCCACCTTTTGATCTCGAGCTAGCTGTCTTGGGAGCTGCACTCCTACCAACCCATGGGCATGGTATGTTTCAATTCTTGTGAGAACCCATGTTTTAGTAGATACGAAGTGTGGATGTAGATTTTCTTCAATTTTTTCTAGAGGAAAAGTAAAGAAATAAAAGGTGTCGGTGGGTGTTTAACAAGGGCGGTTCGTGAGGGTTATAGGGTTTGGATTTGGAAGCTTTATGCATCTGAGGAATCAAGTATAATGGGGCAGGTTGGAAGCTGGCATACAGTTTATACAAGTTTGGTAGACCGTACTTAATATCTTTCACCTAAACGATCTAAATCAATCTGGATTCTTCGATCCGTTTGCCTCCAGCGGTTCAACCGATCCGTAGTGACATAATCCTCGTTAAACGAAAAGAGAATCCACGGACAAAGGCACGGAGTTATTTTTGGCCTCTGTGGTAGAATAATCGTGTACCTAGGGGCTGGCTGTCGTCCAACGTTTGACAGGAAGGCATCGATAAACCTGGTACCCCAGCGCGAAGTGCGTGGAAAGGAAAAGAAGAAAATAAACCGTCTACGCAGTCGCATGAACAAGATAACAAAACGGACGGACGACCCGAGATATTTCGTTTAGACTGAAAGCAGAAGCCGAGACATATTCCCGTGCTTCGAGAGGTATAGCTGTAGCTGATCAGTGAGGTAACCATCGATTACCGAGTGGAACAGTGGAAAGGCCCCGTTGCAGGCCGGATTACCAAAGCAAGAGAGTACCACGCAGCCTCGCGTATATATTAGTTACCTTTGAGCAGCCACGGCATCTAAAGCAGGTCGATAGCAATTATCTTGACAAGAATCTTTAGCCATTACAGCAGCTATCAATTTCCTTCATTTTCATTCGGGCGAAAGATCTGCCCTCGTGCGTGAGCGTGTTGAGGGGGGGGGTGCTTGCAGTCCCTTTAATCTCGCTCCTTTCGTTTTTCTTCTTCTTTCGTCTGAATATTTCCTTTTTCCTTATCTTTCCCTTCTCCTCTGGGCGAGCGCCGCCCTGCCAGCCCAACCCGGTCAAACCAACCAACCCGGCCTGCCAGCCCAGCCCAGCCAGCCAGCCATCCAGCAGCCAGTCTTCCCGTCGCAGCTACCCGCCAGTCCCTTCCTAACCCACCCATCCATCCATCTATTATCGACCCCCGTTCCCTTGTCCTGCTGCTTTCTTGCCTCCCCCAGCTGGTTCCCCCCGTCTGCCCTTCTCCTCCTCCTCGGCTCCCGTTCGTACTCTTTTTGGTGTGTTTTCCAATCAGCTCCATCTTATTTATCCTCATCAACCCCCCCCCATCCCCCATCAGCATCGTTTACTGCCATCCCATTCATTTTTTTTTGGATTTTTCCAGCAACCAGCTGCTACTGCTACTGCTACTGCCATCCTCCTCCACACCATACCGTTCTCCCTCTCTCAGCCCAAACACAACATCATTGTAGTAAAATAGTAATAATATTATTACCACATCATTACCCTCATCATCATCCTCACCGACAACTCACCGACTTTCCTTCCGACCTCTCTTCCATTCTCATTAATAGTCTCCGAATTCCTAATTCTCGAATCCCGACTATTTCTCCTAACGGCTGTTACGACACTAAGATCCATTCATCCTTTTCCAACCAACTTTAAAGGAACCTTCATCCCAGCTGCCTTGCCATTATCCAGAAAGGGACCCTCTCAGCAAACTCTAGACCAGGGGTGGCAACGTTATTCCTCGTTGTCCATATCGTCTAGCCAGCCAGATCTTTATTATTAGAAAAGGTACATCCTCTAGAGGCCGCAATAATTTAGAGCGGCTTCTCAATTCGATTCATTTGCTGGAAAGGTAAGCTGCCATTTGATTTTCGCATTTTCTCGTTCATTCCAGTAGCATACCTTCTAGCAGGTCACAAGCACCCTCCTACCGATGCATACCTACTTCCCTATAGGCGAAGAAGCTATGCCCTGCTTGCCCTCTTTCCTCTTCTTTCTTTTCCCGGCTTTGATTTGTTGTGGTATTTGGGCTTGTCGAGCTGCATCGACTCGGCTGTGTTCGTTTCGGGCACTCTCTTATCTCTCGCCGCCTGGATATGCCTGTGTTTACCCACTTTCCTTCTTTTTTACCATCCAATTGCAGCTTCCGGTACCTGTTGGCAATGCAGGAGGTCCCAGTCGGCTCATGACCCTTTCTCCCTTCCTTCACACTCCCCATTCCATATCCCTCTTTCGTACAGACGAGACATTACCTTTTTTTTTCTTTGTCCGCCTGCTTCCTGCATGTCTTGCCTTGAACTCCGGTAGTAAGATCAAGATGGTTCTGCGAAACCCAACATCTCTGCCACTGCTTGGCTTGCTGGTCTGTTGTCCGGTCGGAGAGGTCGCCTTAGCGTTTTTGTTTGCCCTTGATTTTTCGAGGCTTGACATTTAGGCCATACCTTTCTATGCTGCAGGCTGCAGCAGAAAAGCAACAAGTTCGCAGGAGAAAGGCGCTCCCGTTCAACCCTGGCTTTGTTGAAAAATGGATCGAGAAGGTCAACCCGGGACCTGCAGGGCAACTTTAGCAGTCCCGCGACCTTTTTTATATATCCTCTATATTTACCCGTTTTGGGGTTAAGGGAGAGGGTTTTTTCCTCCTCTATCCATGGTGTCTTTAACCTTATATTTTCTATTATTAAGAACCATCTCTTTACCTTTCTTTATTTTTTTGTGATATCAAGTTTGAGTTTCGCACTCAAAGACGGGTTGGGAAATTCTCTCTTACTAACTTATTCGGTTAGATCGAGGTTGAACTTGTCTTAATCACAAGGCATCACCTCCAACTTTCTTGACTGTTGCCATTTTCTATCGTCACCTAGACGTCTTCAGGTTCCGCTCTGCTAGGTTCACTTTTGTCGGAGTGCCTACCGGACCATTTAACGCCGTTCAGAAGGAAAGGGTCCCTTATCGACTTCCACGTGCGAACTATCTCGGAAACATTTGACTAGGGGGTCCTGGGACTATTTCGCACACTTTTGGGAAAGTCTCTGTGGCGACTTGCCTAAAACCGACCGTCTCACCAACACTAATCACCTGCTAGAAGGTAAGGACTCACTTCTACCTAACCTTTTTGCCTGCCCTGCAGCCCGCTTGTCTCGCCTGGAACCCGAGAGTAACCTTCTGGAACTCCGCTTCTTTTGGAGGTCCAGTCCTCTCGGAGAATATTAAAAAATGCCTTATAAAGCTTGCATTGCGTTTTCTTTTTTGTTTTGATATTGCACTTGCATGAGAAATCTCGCTTCCCAAACTTCTAGCGATCGTCTATTTTATGCAATACCGTTTGACAGTTTACTAAATTTATAAAAATGCATTTCGTCACAGTTCCTCGAGATCACCTCCATCCCCCTTTCATCATGGCGACCACCACGATGACTTCCACCTTTGCCCCAACGGCCGCCTACAATCCCACCTTTCCATACCAGCCGACACAGGCGAAAAACATCTCTCCCAATAGCACCTCTCCGACCTCTCCTCATAGTGCGAGTACCGCGATGACGACTCCCCCGCAGACTTCGCCTACTACCCCCAATCCATATCTTCCTCTTGCTCCCCGACAGCTCCATCCGCCAAAGTGCCCGATGTACCGACCCGCTGCTCTTCGTACTACGGAGAGGGCGACTTTAGTCGTAGGCGCCAAAGAAAACGGCAAAGCGGATACTCCTGCTTCACCGATAATCAAGGCCCCAGTCAAACTCCCACGACCTGTTGAAACTACCGTAGAGATTGAACCAACGGTCGGAAGCACTGAGGAGGTCACCGGTCCACCATCTAGAGCCAACTGGAAGGTTAGTATTTATCTCACCCTAGATTATCCAGGTTGTGAGCTAACCGTTATTTTCTCTTACAGCCTGACGCTGAAGCAAGCGTTTGCGATGCCCCCGTTTGCAACAAATCTTTCTCTCTATTCGACCGTCGCCATCATTGCCGAAGATGTGGCAACATTTTCTGTGCACAGCATACTGGCCAATTCCTCAAACTTGATCAGTATTGCCGCTATAATGCCAAGGGATACGAATCCAGAGTCTGTATTGGGTGTTTTGATGAGTATAAGAGATTGTGCGCAAAGAGCCGATCGTCTTCAACTAGCAGCGCCAGCTCCGGCGTCCCCGTCACCCAACCACAACCAGCCAAGCAGATGATGACCGCTAAATATGCGAGCGACGGAACCCTGCGCACCAGACTCAACAGCTATGTTGGTAGCTACCGTGACAACTGGTCGTGGAGTACCTTCTAGTTCTTGTTTTGGTCTATATTTTCGCGGGTCTAGTTTGTTTTAAACTGCATTTTGGAGCGGCGGCGGCGTTTTCATTTCGAATCTGGCGAGTTGTACGATACCCTTACGGAACTTCGATTTCCTCATATACGGCCTTCCTGCTTATCCATTAGGGTCGGCCCACTCCCAATAGGTCATTCTTGACTTGGCGTTACACTTTTGGGTGGATTTATCCCAATTATCTCTCAAGATCTAGAGACAAGTCGGCGCGAGGAATTTAAACCTTCTCATTGTCTCTGCTTATTTTTTTTGGCATTCTTTACCCTTCCATCCTATACTTTCCTCTTACATGATTTTAATGTCCATCCACGTGTCCACGAAAGACAGATAAAGGTTGCGAATCCGTTATTTCTTCTTCCCTAGATCTTTTTAGCCAATTTGGATCGACTGAGCCCTTGAAATGTTTGTTTTCGCGTTATATATATTTCCCTTCTTTGATTACTATTTTGATGACTATAGAGGAGGGACTCCTGGGGCAATTATTTAGATGCTGAAGTCCTTTACTTCTACTTTTTTGGTTTCTTTCTCGCTGATTATTTTTTTTCCATATTGCGATATTGCCATCTTTCTTACCATTTGCGATTACTCTGAAGGCGGAGTTGGGGGCTGTTTTTCTGAGATGTTCGACTGTTGAGACTTCTATACATTTTTCATCATTTCTTAACCATACAGTTTGGGACGGGTGTGATTGTTTTTTTCCTTGTTTGATACCTGATAGCAAGCACTTCTTGTAGCTTAAGGTTTTTTTTATCAATTAAATACTACATTATACATGATATTCACAAAGCTTTTTCATATGAAGGTGCCGCATAGACTGGATAATTTGTGAATAAACCTCGTGATGTTGTTGAACTCCATTTCTCTCTCTGTTTTGCGTCGCCGCTTATAATTCCTTTTTCGTGTTGCCCAAACTATCCATAAAACTTCATCAATTCTTGGAATCTATCCTCTCACGGCCACACACTTCCCGACCTACATCTTCCCTCTCCACCATCTCCAAAAATGGATGCCTTCGCCTCCATCCTCTCCGCCGAAATGGCGAAAAAGAAATCCACCTCGAAACCCTCCGATTCGAAAGCCACCACCACCGCAACCGGCGGCAGCAGCAGCAAATTCATCCGTAGAGGCGACCTCGAAAAAGCCCGACAGGAACAATACCTAGCGGACCAAGCCCGCCTGGAAGCCGAACGCGCGGAACGTGCCCTAAAAAAGCGAAAAGCCGAAGAAGAAGCCGCCGCCGAACGCGAACGACAGCTAGAAAAACGCCAAAGACTCCGAGAAGAAAAAGAAAAGCTAAAAAGGCAAAAGGAGGAAGAAGAGGAAGCCGAACGAAGGAAAAAACTAAAAGAACAAAACGGCGGCGTTGGCGGGGATGACGACGGAGAAGACGGGAAACCTTCAGAGGTGGAGCAGATGGATGAGGAAACCGCGGTGCAAAAGTTGCGGGAGATGAAGGAGCCCGCGAGACTTTTCGGGGAGTCCCACGCGCAGAGGTTGAAGAGGATACATCGACTCATCCACGGTTCCAACCCTGGTACTCCGAAACGTACACCCTCCCCGCCACCACTCTCCGGAGGAGAATTAATCATCGACCCGGCCAACGTCTCCAAGGAACCGGCGTACGTCCGCCGCCAGCTGCTCGGTTGGTTTCAGCTGCTCATATCGGAGTGGCAGATAGCGCTGGCGAATAGAGATGAAGAGGTGAGGGAGTCGTATCAGGGAAAGCAGGCCACGACGGCGATGGAGCAGGCGATTGAGAATTTGCAGCCGCTGTTTAGGCATTTGAGGAAGGGTGATTTGAACGAGGAGGTTTTTGGGAAGATTGTGGAGTTGGTGGTGGAGGCGCAGAGGAGGAGGTATGTTAGGGCGAATGATGTGTATTTGAGGTTGAGTATTGGGAATGCGTGAGTACTGCCACCCCCGCTGTGGATTTTGTTTTATGCTTGGGAAGTTGTGGCTAATAAGGTGGATTCGTTTGCGTCTAGGGCGTGGCCGATTGGTGTTACTATGGTTGGTATTCACGAACGTTCGGCACGAGAAAAGTTGCATGAGAAGGGAAAGTCGGCACATATCATGAGTGACGAGGCGACGAGGAAGTATCTGCAGAGCATAAAGAGATGTTTGAATTTCGCGCAGACGAGGTGGCCACCTGAGGATCCGATGCAGATTATGGGTTAGAGATGTCGTTCATGGGAGGTGATTTGTATTATACGGGATGGTGGGGAGGAATAGCGGTGTTTTTTGGGGGGTTTCGTCAACGTGTAAATTACGGCTTTAACGAATGGCGTCTACATTTGGCATTTAAATATATATAGACAGATATTTACTTGGATATCTTCGATAAAGCTCGAATAATCTCCAATGTGAGATTATATATAGTAAGAAAGGCTATAATATCAGCCATTGTGTTTCTATGTTCAAATCCGGATCGCTACTACCATATAATACAGTACATCGAAATCACCCCCACGGCCGCGTCGGGGTGGTCTCCACCAGCGACAATCGCATCTAAAACTCCTTGATAACATCACCCCGCCTCTTTCCTCTCAGTTCATATCTTCCCTATAACCACCAACCCAAATGTTAGCACCCATACACCTTTCAACCCTCTCAAAGCTCAATCCATCCGACCCAACCGATAGAATAGAACAAAAAGGAACCATACCTCGCTCCAATACCCCAACGCAATCACCGCCAAAGGAACAGTCGCAACGCTTAAGAATGTAAATTTCCCCTTCGCCTTGTTCATGCGGAAATGGTACATTCGGTTTCGGTGCATCTCTATGCATTTGGGGAAGGTTCTACGTTAGTGTACATGTCCGGGAGATGGAGTGGTAGGTGGAGGTGAGCAGTCGATAAGGTCGGTTAGCGGTAAAGGGGG